>PVIH01001230.1:0-250391 GCA_004025045.1 Sigmodon hispidus
CTTCCTTCTCACCACTTCCTGATGCCTTCCCTCTCACCACTTCCTGATGCCCTCCTTCTCACCACTTCCTGATGCCTTCCCTTTCACCACTTCCTAATGCCTTTCTTGTAACTTCTTTAATTTTTTCCCTTACTGCTTATATGCCCTAGCAAAATATTTCAAGCAATATAAAAATGACAGTGTGGATACATCTTCTTTTCAGTGAATAATTACAATAATTATAAGTAAAAAAACAGTGTGGTGGAAATGTTCTCTGTATGCTGTAAATAAAGTAACTGATTTGGCCTATGTGGAGCACGGTAGAAGTGGGTGGAGGATCAGAGTAGAGACAGATAGGAGGAGGGTAGAGTTAGTCAGTCTCCATTTGACTCCCGAGGAAGAACCATGTAAGGAATCCAGGTGAGCCACAGACCAGGCCATGTAGCAGATAGAATACTAGAAATGGGTTGAATTAAGATGAAAAGCTAGCTAGCAATGTGCTTGAGACATAGGCCAAACAGCATGAAATTAATATAAGCATCTGATTCATTTCTTTGGGTGAAAAAGCCATAGTGGGCCAGGTCAAAACCTCTGGCCCAAGCAGCCTGGAAATCTCTTACAACAAAACAGCATGTTTTTCTATGTCCCTTTCATGATTAAATGTATGGACTTCTAAGAGGCCTGGAGATCAGCCCAGCCTTAGCCAGTGCAAACCAGTGATAACTAGTGCATAAGCCAACCTGGGGTCTGCTGGGGCCTTGAAGAGGGAGGAGTTCAGACACAATATTTTTAAACCAATGAGAAACTAATACTGCGGGAAGCTGAAGATACCAACAAATCAAAGCCCTTTTCCCTGGCTGGGGGAGGGTCTCAGGGAAAAGTATTTAAGGTCCTCTTCCCCATAATAAAATTGAACTTGATGATTCAACCTGTTCCTGGAAGCTGAATTGTTGCTTATGTGCCATCTTGGTCCCTCCCCCAAGGAAAAGAACAGGACCCTGAGCACAGAGCCAACTGTTGTAGTAGATTTTTCTGGCCCATTTGGCGCCACAGTGGTGGTTTGGAACCTGGTTCGTGGCAGCTTTTGTCCCCCAAAGAAATGAATCACACGCTTATATCCTTTATACTGTTTGGTCCATGCCTTAAGCACATTACTAGCTAGCTCTTTCTTCTTAAATCAACCCATTTCTATTCATCTTTCCACCACGTGGCCCATAGCCCATGGCTCACCTGGATTCCTACATGCTGCTTCTGCGGGGGACGGACGGACACTGGTAAACTCTACCCTTCTTCCTACCTGCTTATGCTCTTATTCTCCACCCACTTCTACGGTGCTCTACATAGGCCAAAACAGTTCTTTATTTACAGTACACAGAGAACATTCCCACCATAGGCAACCCTGACTCCTGACTGTAAGCCAGAGACCTTCAACAATTTTATATATAATAGGTGACAAATTCCCCCAAACCCACATACAGTTAAGCATTTATATTTTAGTCTTCTCATAGATCAGGAGCCTTTCAGCCATAACCATTTATGTAAGCAGTAGTTTTTATTATTGCCAGAAAAACAAGTAACTAATTTCACATTTCATATTTTAGAGTCCTGTCCAATTATCATAAGTAATCATCCAATTTTTTTGTTTTCTAGTTACATGAAGTCAGTTGTTTAAAGCTTTGTTTTAGCTATGATGCCACAATGAAACTTGTGAACTCATTTCCCAATATACAAAAGAACTTTAGCTAACTCCTGGGACTTCACTGTTTTCCTAATCATTAATCTAAACCATAATCTCTAGAATTCCTCAAAAGAAACTCATGAGTCCTGGCTGTATGCCACTTCCTTGTTCCTATTTTCTATCCTCCACAGTCTCTGCTTTATCAGGGGTGGAAGCAACACTAAATCTTGCCTTTACATATAATGATTTTCCCACTAAAATAATCTCTGTCATAATCCCTTACTACATTTGTTAGAAATTCTTAATCATCAAAATTCTATTTAAATTATTATTGTATAAAATCATTACTTCAGGATCACAGATGGATTTCTCCAGACTGTGCAGACCCTGTGTCCACAGCAGAGTGAAAGGCTGAGAGAAACCTTCCCCATTGATCCCAAGGGAGACAAAGCAGGAGGGACATCCCATGGCCAGGCCCCACCTCCAAGGCAAGCTGCATCACCACAGAGGAACATCTCTGGACCACACAGACCCTATGACCAGAGCAAAGTAAGAGATGGGCATCTTCAGACCACACTGACCTCATGTCCTGACAAGAGTAAGAGATCTTGCAGACTCTGTATCAAGGGCAAAGAGGAGACATACAACCCTTGTAACTACAACAGACTAAGATCTGACTAAAAGCAGACTAAGCATAAACCAAGGAAGCAATGGGAAGACGCTAGCACAAGAATACATATAACAATATAAAGAACAACAAAGCAATACCAGAAGAAGCTGATGGATCTACAACACCAAGACCTGAATAGAGCAATGAAGAAAACAACATTAAAAACATCTTTGAAGATTATAGAAGCCTTAAAAGAGGATATAAAAAAGTCCCTTAAGAAGCTAGAGAAATGTCTAAGAGGTTAAGAGCACTGACTGTTCTTCCAGAGGTCCTGAGTTTAATTCACAGCAAATACATGGTGGCTCACAACAATCTATGATGACATCTGGTACCTTCTTCTATATACTGAATACATAATAAATAAATCTTTTTACAAAGTCCCTTAAAGAAATAGAAGAAAATAAAATAAAATTTGGAAGAGATAAATTCTTGAAAGAAAACAAAAGAAAACCAAGAAAAGGAAAAACCAACAAATGAACAACATTTCAGGAACTAAAAATTGAAATAGAAGAAATAAAGAAGGCACAAAACAAGGCAAAGGTGGAAATAGAAAATCTGAAAAAATGAACTGGAACTACAGATACAAGCATAACTAATAGAATCCAAGAGATGAAAGAGAGAATCTCTGGAGTGTAAGACTCAAGAGTGGAAACAGATACATCAGTCAAAGAGAACACTAAAACTAAAAAAGCACAAAACGTTCAGGAAATTAGGGACACCATGAATAGACCAAAACTGAGAATAATAGGAATAGAAGAAGGAGAAGAATACCAGCTCAAAGGCACAGATAATGTATTCAATAAAATCTAGTTGGTAGAAGAAAACTTTACCAACCTAAAGAAGAAAATGTCTATAAAGATTCAAGAAACTTACAAAACATCAAATAGATTAGACTCCCCCAAAAGTCCAAAAAGTCTGTTTGTCACATAATAATTAAGCTGCAAAACAAAGAAAAAATATTAAGAGCTGCAAAAGAAAAGGGCCAACTTACCTTTAAAGGCAGGACCATCAGAATAACACCAGACTATTGAATGGAAAAAATAAAAGCAAGAAGGTCCTGGTCAGAAGTTATACAGACACTATAAGAGCATGGCTGCCAATCCAGACTACTATACCCAGCAAAACTATCAATCACCATAGATGGAGTAAGCAAGATATTTCACAAGAAAATCAGATTGAAACAATACATATGTATAAATCTGGCACTATAGAAAGCACTGGAGGGAAAATGCCAACCTAAAGAACACAGATGCACTCATGAAACCACAAACAATCAATAATTCCACAGAAGAAAAGCTCACAAAGAAAGGAAATACACACAAGCTACCACCAAAAATAACAGAAAATAACAATCAGTGGTCATTAATCTCCCTTACTATCAATGGACTCAATGACCTATAAAAAGACACACCCTAACATGATGAATACAAAAACAGAAGCCATCCTTTTGTTGCACAGAGGAAACACACCTCAACTTCAAAGACAGACATAGGCTCAGAGTAAAGGGTTGGGAAAAGATTTTCCAATCAAATGGCACCAAGAAACAAGCTGGTGTTGCTTTCAACAAAGTAGACTACATACTAAAATCAATCTAAAGAGACTAGAATGGACATTACTTATTCATTTTAGGAAAAATAAATCAAGATGAAATCTCAATTCTGAATATTTATGCCTCTAACATAAGGACACCTACATATGTAAAAGAAACACTACTAAAGCTTAAATACCACATCAAATGTCACACTCTAATAGTGGGAGATTTCAATATCCCACTTTCACCCTTGGATACGACAACGAGACAGAGACTGAACAGAGAAATAAGAGGTCTAACATATGTTATGATGCAAATGGACTTAATAGATATTTACAGAAGCTTCCACCCAAACACAAAGAAATATACATATTTCTAAGCACCCCAAGGAGCTTTCTCTAAAATTGAACACATACTTGATCATAAAGCAAATATCAATAAGTACAAAAAGTAGGAATAACCCTTTATATCATATCAGACTACCATGACCTAAAGTTAGAATTCGACAACAAAAAAAATCATAGAAAGCCTACAAACTCATGGAAACTGAACATGTCTACATTGAAATCCTCTGGGTCAAGGAAGAAGTTAAGAAAAAAACCAAAGACTTCCTAAAATTTAATGAAAATTAATCTACAACATACCCAAACTCATGGGACACAACAAAAGCAGTGTTAGGAGGAAAAATTATAGCACTAGATGCCTATATGGATAACCAAGAGAAATCTCACACAAGAGACCTAACAATTCAACTGAAGGCTTTAGAACAATTAGAAGCAAACTCACCTAGAAGTAGACAGCAGGAAATAATCAAACTTAGGGCTGAAATCAGTACCATAGAAACTAAAAGAACAATAAAAAGAACCAATGAATCAAAAAGTTGGATCTTTAAGAAAGTCAACAAGATAAACAAACCCTTATCCAAACTAACCAAAAGGCAGAGAAAAAATATCCAGATCAATAGAATCAGAAACGAAAAGGGAGACATATCAACAGACACCCAGGATACCCAGAGAATTATCAGGTCATAGTTTGAAAATCTATACTCTACTAAAACAGAAAACCTAAAAGAATTGAGTAGCTTTCTGAACAAGTACCAATTACTAAAATTAAATCAAGAGCAGATTAAAGACCTAAACAGACCTATAACCTCAAAGAAAATTAAAGCTGTTATGAAAAGTCTCCCAAATAAAAAATAAAGCCCAGGACCAGATGGTTTCACTGCAGAATTCTACCAGACATTCAAAGAAGAACTAATACTAGTATTCCTCAAACTGTCCCATACAGTAAAAACTGAAGGAATGCTGCCAAACTCTTTTTATGAGGACACATTCACCCTGATACCTAAGCCACTCAATGATGCAACTAAGAAAGAGAATTACAGACCAATCTCCCTCATGAACATTGCTGCAAAAATACTCAACAAAATTCTGGCAAACCAACTACAACAACATATATAAAAAAAAGTCATCCACCATGATCCAGTAGGCTTCATTCCAGAAATGCAGGGATGGTTCAACATACAAAAAACTGTAAATGTCATCCATTATATAAACAAATTGGAAGATAAAAACCACATGATCATCTCCTTAGATGCTGAAAAGCCTTTGAGAAAGTCCAACAATTCTTTATGATAAAAGTCCTGGAGAGATCAGGAATACAGGGAAAATATCTAGCTATAATAAAAGCGATTTACAAGAACCTGACAGCCATCAAACTAAATGGAGAAAAACTCAAAGCAATACCACTAAAATTAGAAAGTAGACAAGGCTGCCCCCTTTCCCTTTATCTATTCAATATAGTCCTTGAAGTTTTAGTCAAAGCTATAAGAGAACAAAAGGGGATTAAAGGGATACCAATTAGAAAAGAAGAAGTGAAATTATCTCTATTTGCAGATGATATGATTGTATACATAAGTGACCCACAAAATTCTACCAGGGAACTTCTACAGCTGATAAACACCTCCAGCAATGTAGCAGGATACAAGATTAATTAAAAAAAATCAGTAGCCCTCCTATACACTAAGGATGAATGAGTTGAAAAAGAAATAAGGGAAACATCACACTTTCTAAGAGCTGCAAATAGCATTAAAAACCTCGGTGTAACTATAACCGAAAAAGTAACAGATCTGTTTGACAAAAACTTTAAATCACTGAAGAAAGTAATTGAAGAGGATATCAGAAAATGGAAAGATCTCCCATGTTCTTGGATAGGTAGGATCAACATAGTAAAAATGGCAATTTTACCAAAAGCAATCTACAGATTCAATGCAATTCCAATCAAAATCGCAACACATTTTTTCTTTTTTACAGACCTTGAAAGAACAATACTCAATTTCATTTGGAATAATAGGCAAGCCAAGTTTGCCAAAACAGTTTCGCTCAGGAGGCAACATCATCCCCGACTTCAAGTTATACTATAGGGCTACAGTAATAAAAGCAGCTTGTTACTGGCATAAAAACAGACTTGTGGGTCAATGAAATCAAACTGAAGACCCCAACATTAACTCACACACCTATGAACACCTGATCTTTGACAAAGAGGCCAAAAATATTCAATGGAAGAAAGATAGTATCTTCAACAAATTGTGTTCACATAACTGGATGGCAGTGTGTAGAAAAATGCAAATATATTCAAGCCTATCACCCTGTGCAAAACTAAATCTAAGTGGATCAAAGACCTCAACATAAACCCAGCCACACTGAACTTGTCAGAAAAGAAAGTGGGAAATACCTTCCAACGCATTGCCACAGGTAACCACTTCCTAAATATAACACCAGTAGCATAGACACTAAGAACAACAATCAATAGGTGGGACCTCCTGAAACTGAGACGCTTCCGTAAAGCCAAGGACACTGTCAATAAGACAAAATGACAGCCTACAGAATGGGAAAAAATTTTCACCAACTCTACAAGTGAGAGAGGGCTAACTTCTAAAATATATAGAGAACTCAAGAAAGTAAAGCCCCAAACTCTAAATAACCTAATTAAAAAATGGGGTTCAGAACTAAAAGTAGAATTCTCATCAGAAGAATTACAAATGGCTGAAAGACACTTGAAAAAGTGCTCAACATCTTTAGCCATCAGAGAAATGCAAATCAAAACAACTTTGAGATACCACCTTACACCTGTCAGAATGGCTAAGATTAAAAACTCAGATGACAGCCTATGCTGGAGAGGATTCAGAGCAAGGGAAACACTCCTCCATTGTTGGGAGAAGTGTAATATTCTTTCAGCCACTGTGGAATGCAGTATGGCAGTTTCTCAGAAAACTGGGAATCAATGTCCCCAAGGATTCAGCAATACCCCTATTGGGCATATATCCTAAAGATGCACATTTATACTCCAAAAGTATTAGCTCAACTATGTTCATAGCAGCATTATTCATAATAGCAAGAACCTGGAAACAACCTAGATGCCCCTCAACTGAGGAATGTATTAACAAACTGTGGTTAACCTACACACTGGAGGACTACATGCCGGGAACTTTGATCTCACCCAGCGCCATGTTGGATTCACCACGTGGTGTGCCAAGAAACCCTTACATGTACCATGTATGGCTGGGGCTGCCCCTTCATTGGTAGAGTGCTTACCATCATGATTAAAGTTTTAAATTCCATCTTCATTTAAAAAAAAAAAATCTAGACTTGATGGCCCATTTCTCTGATGAGCCAATATTAGGGAAGTGGACGCAGATTAGCTGAAATCCAAGGTCTTCATTACCTACAGAGCAAGTAAACCTGGAGACCATGCCTAAAAATCATTATTACTAGCAATATAGATGGCTTCCATTTCTCTATTGAGACCAGGAAGATGGTGTTTGAGTGAAGAAATATTTGTTGTGGAGCCTGGTATGGGTTTAAAGTCTAGAGCACCTCTGCCATCCTTGGCCAAATTGAAAACAGAATAAGGCATCTGTTAACTATAGGTCTTTGCAAGTACCCTCCACAGAAGCTTTATTTTCAGCTGGAGGAGTTATTTTGGAATGTTTTAGAAACTGTAGGAGATAGAACTAGAAAATATTGGTTACTGGGCTCAGGTTCTCAGGGTATTTTGTCCTTAGTCCATTTCTGTTTTCCTCTCTGTGTGTCTGTTATGAGGTGAGGGTCATCCTCTGCTACATACTCTGACCACCACAATGCTCCGCCCAAGTGTGTGGGGCCAAGCACACATGGAGCCTTTGAAACCATGCGCTAAGTCGGTCCCTGTTCATGGTACTGAAAAAGTAAGTGATGTTACTGGTGTTGGGGGAATTTATTTATGTTAATTGCTCCAAGACCAACAAAAGGGTTAAACCTTGGTTCTGAGGGTGAAATCTACATTTGGCTGGCTGGTGTGGACCATAGAGTCTCTTGGCCAACTCAGAGGGAGATAGAGGATATGGAGGAGGAAGAGGAGGAGCCGAGGGGTTGGGCAGCTCTTCTGATCCATGAAATGGAGAGAGAGCAGGTGTTTCTCTCTTCATCACTCTATGGGTATCTCAGGTTTATTTTCTAATATTATTCCCAAGTTTTATTTTTTAATAAAACAATAAATGAATCACAATAACTGGGTAGTGGTACTGAGTACTGTTCATTTCCCTGCATTTCCAGTAAGTATTCATTAGTTATAATATTATTTTCAATATAAACAACAAATGCTTTAAAGGAAACACTTAGTATTCTTGTGTGTCCCTGCTTCCTGCCCACTAGCTGGGAAATAGCAATGTTCTCCAAGTTGAATGAGTTTATTGACTGGAAATAAAACATGATGTTCTTTTCCAAAATCAAAGAAAAGTTAATAATATAGGGTATTATTTATTTTATCTTCATTTTTTTTTCTAAAATCCTGGAGTCTAACTACCTTATTTTCCATGGCTTGAGGAAGGCAAAAAGGCTCATTAATTTCTCCAAATACATGTACCTTGGTTCTATCTAGAGCTTCAGAATGTGAGTATATTTTCTGAGCATAAAGTATTTTCCTACATTAAATTATGTCTTCATTTACTACATCATTTCCCAATGTTCTACAGGGAGTGCTGTCATGTTCAAGTGCTGCTCAGTCCCCTCAGTGCATCTAGAGTCACTCACTATATTTCACATTCCTTTGTGGTTATAGTCATTTGTATTATCACTGCTTGGATGATTTTCAGATTTAATAGTGGTGTCTCCTAAGAGTCATTTCATTTGTTCATTAGAAGTTCTTATAGACTTTTTTCCAGCATTGTATCCATGTCTTCTGTAGAAATAGCCATTTTAGCTTGGGTGTCATGCAGCCTGAATTTAGGCTCACTTTCTGGTTCTGTGACCTGACTCTGTCTCTAATCTGTACAGCAGGTAACTGGCCCCAACCTCACAAATTGTGAGTGTCAAACAGGATAGTCCACACTCACACAGTCCTCAGTCAGTGCTTGACACACTCTTTATTAGTATAAAAGACACAACATAGGGTGTATTGAGCCCATTTGAATAAATTAAAATGTTCGTTGAAGAATAAATTTATCTACATGTAGTAGTGCAGGCATGCCTCTAATCTCAGCACTGGAAAAATGAAAACAGAATTAGGAGTTCAAGGCCAGCCTAGGGTACAAATATTAATTAAAGAAATAAAATAGGTTGGCTTAAAAATGGGCCTATGCTTGTAAGGCCAAATTACTAAACACATGTGTGCTGATGATTTGATGATCTCTGAATTTCATTATGTTTCCTGCAGTCTAAAATTGTTTTTAGAACACTGAGCTTCTAGACTTTACCTAGTCCTTTTCCTGAACTGTGTGTGGGGGGGTTCAGTTCATAAAATGAGTGTGACTGTCAAGTCATTTGGAGCCCTGTGTTCCCACTGTCTGGAGGCCACCTCCCTTGCCAGATGACTGTTCCCTGCTCACATGAAGCTACTGAGTCTACCAAAGGCATTGGCTCCTTTAGACATTTGGATCCAGCCCTGTCCTCTAAGAAGTACATCATTCTCATTTTTCAATTAATTTTTTTATCCCCAACAAATCCACGTTCTTCCCTTTGCTAGTAAAACTAAAAACCCATGGGTTACTAAAACAAAAAATGCCCAGGGAAAATTGTCTGTCAAGAATCTCAAATATCCCTGTGCGCTGAAGGCAGCTCAAAGGCAACATGCAATTAACACTAACAACTGATCTTACAGCCTCTCCCACCTCACCCCACAGAGAAGTCAATGTGTTGTACATTTTACTAATGAAGGAGGAGTATGCAGACCGTTGGGTCACATTTAAAGAGTCTGCAGTTTAACCTGAATCATCTTTTTGGCTTCTGGGAGGGTTTGGAGGCAGGCTAACTTCTGAAGCTGTTTTGAAAAATGACCTTGCTTCTGTCTCTCCGCTCAAGTCTCTCCTGGGGATGCTTTGTTCCAGGACATCATGCTCAAGCCCATGGTGGGTACTCCAGGAAAGAAAAAAAGAAACTTCAAACAAACAAGAGCTTCCAATTTCCCAGAAAATAGAAGTCTAAACAGAAATAAAGTTTTATGAGGGAACGTCTTCCCAGCACTTCAATGCAGCAATGGTAAAAATTTCTCCATGCTCAACTTCCATTCCCACCCATCTTCCCCATGTTGGATCTATCAGGGAAGGATTTAGATCTGGTTGTGGTTAGGGTGACGTTGTTAGCTCCATCTGGGGGCTTTCATGAACTCAGTTTCACCTCATTGTAGGCTTCTGTGTATGATTTAGTACCGAGTTGTTCAAAGCAGAACTAAAGCTTCTCCTGCCTAAGAAATCTGGATGTTCACTAGTCCAATGAGGCTTGATTTAAATGTGGAGGATGGCTATATAAAGAGTAGTATGACTGTCTAAAGCCACACGCAGGTAGATGGCTAGCAGAGAAGTGAATTATTCCATGTATATCATTATAGGGGCTTGGATATAGATCTGGAGGAAATGGAGTGATAATCAAAGCTGAGACTGTCACAAGGAGTACTTAATAGATGGAACAGCAATGACCTTTTGAGTCTGAAATATCTCACAGTCTAGTGTTGAACACACATTCCCAGATGGAAGTGCTGTTTGGTAGGTTGTAGAATATTTAGGAAGTGAGTTCTCGCTGGAAAAAGTGGGTCACTGGGGGTAGGTCTTGGGGGTTCTCAGGCTAGGATCTAATTTCTGTTTTGCCAAGTTATGGAAAAGCAACCTCACATTCCTTCTAGCACAGGCTAATGCCATCCCATGGCCATGCCCTCACTCTGTGACAGGCAGCATCTTCAAACCAGGGACTTCAGTAGACATTTCTCTTCTGGGCACTGTTTCTTGTCAAGCATTTGAGCAAAGTCATGAGAAATGTCAGGATTATAGTCAGGAAATCCTGAGGGAGGTTCCACGTTGAGGGGGAATTCTCTGATGCTATCAGCAGAAACTACCCAGACTCCTCACAAGAGAATGAAAGCAAATGGAAAAAAAAAATGGGGCTAAAAAAGAAGCAATTGTGCAAATGTTTGAAAAGCATCAGATAATTTAAAATACATAGCAGTTTATTTTTTTACTACAATGACACATACAGCTTTAGGGAATGGTAACAGGACCATAGAGTGTTCTAGATGAACTGTAGTCAGTGGTGTGGGAACTCCTAAATTCCAAAGAAAGGTGTAGCTAGGGAAAATCTGGGGCAAGAAGGACACAAGTGCCAGCTCAACCTTACTGGAGGAGAATCTCAAAGGCTCTCTGGTTTTCTGACTCAAGGAAGGAAAGGTGGAATGATCATAAACCCAGTTCAGTGCATGTAGCAACTTCACCACAACAATGAATAGAAAACCAAATACTTTCACCTCAGAGAAAGAGGAGGGATTGATGAAGTTGGGAGGAAGATGTGGGAGGGTCCAGGAGAAGCTGGAGTGGGGAGAGGAGGCTGGATATAATCTAAGTACACTGTATTGCTGTATGATATGATAATGATAGTAAGAATACAACAGTAATAATTGTAAAACTCCTGATAATGATAGTAAGAATACAACAGTAATAATTGTAAAAATCCTACATCAACATCATTTCCAGGTTCTGCTCAGATGTACCTATATAACTATTCTCTAGAAGATAACTTTAAGACCATGGACAACTCTAGAACGATGTTGTCACTGAGACTTCTGCTTTTATGATGTGTTTGCAGGAAAGAATCCTTTCCTGGAATTCTGAGATTATTTGCTTTTAAAGATGAGGTAGGTCATTTAAAAAAATAGTTTAAACTACAGGATCAAGTTTCAAGATCATGAATGATAAAGTCAGTGGTAAGGACCAATTTCAACCAGAGTACTGAAAACTATTCAAGCTATGATTCCACTTATAAACTGTATGGAATGTTCTGAATTTATAAGGTTTCTGATGATAATTAAATTAATTTATTCTTCCAGTTAAAATACTTTTGCTTTCTGTATTGGTCAGTACAACATGAGAGGTGAGGCAGAAATAACACCAAAGCAATCTGAAGAAACCAAATTATTTTATATTTACCTAAAAGTATACTCAATACATATACATGTATGTATATATACATAGCTGTACACACACATACATAAACACATACATACACACCAAGAAGTCTGCCATGAAACAGACTTTCCTAGAAATGGCTTCAAAAGCAAGACCAGATCTATGACAATGTTAGTAGATATGTTAGCATGGAAGAGGGAAATTTTTATGGGTCTCATCTTTAGACAAAGAACTACAGCCAACTACTGACTTACAGAATTAGCTTTTCTCAGAGATGAGCTCCTTATTGGTTGTCCAGTGCACAATGGTCAGCTTGTAATTGTACACACGCAAATAACAAAACAAAGTAAATAGGTTCTAGTTAATATCTATGCATACACATACACGTATATAACAGTGATAATAAAAGAAAAGGGCTGTCAACTTGAGAGGGAGGGTCATAAGAGAAATTTAAGAAAGAGTCGCTGTGAAGGATGGAAGAAGACAGATAGGGGAAAAGTGATATAATTCTATTAAATTCAATATAAAACATATTGAAACTATTAAAACTTCCCACCATAACTGAAGGAGAAAGAAAAAATATGCATCTTATAAACAGCCTAAAAATTATATCTGGCAAACCAAACCTAAAGAAAATATAGAAAAGAATATTTTGAGGTGAAGAGAGAAATGATCATATCAGAGAGACTTTAGGAAAAATACTGTTGTGATCATTAAAACACAAAGTATCACTGAACACACACCATCACCACCAAAATCAAAAACATGAGGACTGCAATTAGCACACACATTACAACAATAACTTTAAATATCAAGGGCCTCAGTTCTCCAATCAAAAGACACAGGCTGACTGAATGGACTAAGAAGTGAAATCCATCTACCCATTGTTTACAAGAAACACTTTAAAGCTTGACACCACATTAGGGCAAAAATACTCCAATCAAATGGAAAAAAGAAGTGAGTAGGCATTGTTACTCTAATATCTGACAAAACAGACTGTGAAGTAAAACTAATCAGAAAAATTAAGGACATTTTATTCTAATCAAGGGAATAGTCAAGCAAGAAGACATTAGTATTCTAATTCTAAACTTACATGTACCACACTTGGGAGCACCCAATTTCATAAAATAAAATATACCACTGGATTTTAAAGATACAGATTAACATTACTTGATTAATAGTAGGTGATTGCAATACACTGTTTTCTGTAATAGATAATCTGGACAAAATAGAGAAGCATCAGAATTAATTGACATCCCATATCAAATGAATTTAAGAGGTATTTACAGATTATCCTACTCAGATATTAAAGAATGCATCTTCTACTCAGTAGCACATGGAGTTTTTCTAGAATAGACTGCATTCTGAGACATAAAACAACTCTTTACAAGTTCAAAAAATTAAAACAACTCCTTGAATCTTCTCTGATGATGGTGCAATAAAACAAAATTGACAGCAAACAATTGTCTAATAAGTATGCAAACTTAAGAAGATTGAACAACTTATTACTTAATGATGAGTGGACCAAAGAAGAAATCAGGAAATAAGTAAAAATTGCCGGTAACAACACAATAAACCTCTGGGACATGTGGAAAGCAGTCTTACAAAGAAAATTTGTAGCTCTAAGTGCCTACATTAAAAAATCAGAAAAGTGCACAAATAAATGGATTAATGAGGCAACTAAAATACTGGAAAGCCAAGAACAAACCAAATTGAAACCCAGTTGACAGCAAGAAAGAAGGAAAATCCAAGCAGAAACCAGTGATATAGGAACAAGGAAAACAATACGAGGACTCAGTGAATTGAAGAACTGGTTCTTTGAGAAGATAAACAAGTAACTAACCAATAGAGAAAGAGAAGATCCAAATTAGAAAAATATAAGAAATGAAAAGAAACCATTACAACAGACATAAAAAAGTTAAAATGTGTAAGTGAATGCTTTATAAACCTGTGCTCCTTTATGCTAGAAAACCTAAAATTCTACCAGGAAACTTCTAGAAATGCAAATCAAAAGAGCTTTGAGATTTCATCTTTCCCCGGTTAGAATGGCAAAAATCAACAAAACAAGAGTCAACAAATGTGGTGAGCGTATGCAGAAAACGGATCTGCACTCACTGTTGGCAGGATTGCACACTGATAAACCCATCATAAAAATCAGTGTGGAGAATTCTCAAAGAACTAAAAATAAATCTACCATATGACCTAGACATAGCACTCCTTGGCGTATGCCCCAAAGACTTGGCATTCTACTCCACAGGTACTTTTTTCAGCCATGTTAATTACTTGTTCCATTCATAATATCTAGGAAATGAGAATAATCTAAATGTCCTTCAACCAATGGATGAACAATGAAAATGTGCTCCATCTACACTCTGGAATACTACTCAGTCATAAAGAAAAATGAAATCATAAACTTGGTAGGTAGATGGCAAAAACCGAAAATATACATACCAAGTGAGCTAACTGATACCTAGAAAAACAGATGACATATGTTCTCTTTAACTGGAGGTTCATAGCTCCAAATCTTCAGATGTAAATATGTGTCCTGGAACAATTTCATAAACCAGGGAAACTAAAAGATATCAATGCTGGGATAGGGAGATGGGAGAGGAATAGAGGAGAAATAGCAGAGTTCAAGAGATCTGATCAAGGAAATGGTAAGGAGACAGCTAGATAAATACGGAATAAGGAAAGAGAGTAAAAACCAGCAAAAATGTTGAAAATTTATAAAGAATCATACTATTAACTACCTAACATAAAAACCTGTAATGCATGTAATTCTGAATATATACCCACTACACACACATACATATACTGTTTAAATGAAATTTGGCAATTCTACTCACAAAAGACAAAGACTACCTAACAATAACACTAACATCAGACATGAGAATCCCTATTTCAATTGTTGGTCAGAGTTGTCCCAGGGACTTCCAAACATAGCATACCATTACTGTTGCCCTTAGCTGCTCCCAACCTAGTAGTTGAGGATAAGTTCCTATTGCTGAAGATATCATACACTTCAGACACAGGGGTCAGAGGCCCCCAAACTAGAACTGATCTGAATGCTTCTTCCTTGAGGACTTCCCTTCTGGTATCAAGAAAGCTTCTAATAGGAAGCAATCTACAATCCTATCCAGCTATGTTGCCTAGGACCCACAACAGTGACCAGCATGGCATGATAACCCTAAAGATGCAGTATTTACTACGTAATACTAATATACAATAACAAGGCAAGCATGTTGGGAGGTAACTAATAGTCCCTCATTTGATGTAAGACACACTCAACTAGAAGGAAATCATGCCTGATACAGAAACATAGGTAAGTACTCAGGTCTAGTGAAGTTCTGGATCTTGGAGAACTTACAGCCATCACTTTACTAAATCAGCATAATCCTTAATTGTGTTCTAAATGTTTGTCCTTCTATCCACAGATAAGTACACTCCTTCTCACTCATCGAGGACATTTTTTGCAGCATATGAAGACCATCACAATAAACTATAACCAGTCAAAATACAGAGTTGCAGAGCCCAGTCCCAGTGGAAACATCTACAAATCAACTCCCACACCCAAGGCTCAGAGAACATTATGGAAGAAAAAAGAAAGATTTTAAGAGCCAGAGCATTGGGGATTTTGCTTGTTAGACTATATCTCCTAATAATGTCAGCCTAAACCCATAAAGTCTTAACGACATGACTGTCTAAGCATGACTCGAAAAGGATGATACCAATAGAGAAGCCATAGCAATGGAGAAAAGCCAGCAAGGACTCGGCTCCACAAAATGAACTACAGACAGATAAGTTATGCTTATTGGCTATCTGATACCAAACAGCCCTGAAAGCAACATACAAGTAACATTTTACAGGCAAAGCAGGTCATATTTTAGAAGATGTATGCATATATGTATACATATATGCATATAACAATAATTAATGAAAAAATAGGTCATAAATTTGAACGAGAACAAGGAGGAATATGTGGGAGGATCTGAAGGGAGGAAAGGGGAGGGGTATTATATAATTATAATCTTAAAAATAAAAGAAGTAAAAACATTTTTAAAAGAACATTTTTGTTTGTTTTTGAATACTGAGTGATTACCATCACATTTTTGCTTTACAGTCTTCCTGTGAGACACAGGGAAAAGTATCTAGGGCAATTACACAGAAGGAAAAGTTAAGGCTCAAGACAGTTTAGGAGCTTTCCCAGGGCTTCATACCTGGTTGGTAAAGCTGAGTCTTAACCATTACTCCTTTTCTGCTTATACCGTTTATATATTATATTATATGTTTTATGTATTTTAAAATAAGCTATCTGCCAAACAAAGTAAAAAAACAAGGGAGCTTTAGGTCTGTAATATTGGGGACTTGAGTTTGAAGAGACAGAGAAACTAATAACAGAGGCATATTAAAAGCAGAACTCAGGATTGTATTTGTGTAGTTGCAAAATATGTATGCATTTGGGTGCTTGGGAAGAAGACTAGGCCATGATAAACATAGACATCCATGCAGTGCTTGGTTTCTGCATTAGACCCCCAACAGAGGCAAGCTAGGGCCGAGTTCTGGTAAGGTATGTTGTGTAAAACCATTTCAGCAAAGCTCCAATTTTCCAGAGGTAGGAATCTAAGGATGCATTCCTGGAGTTCACTGATCAAGACCATTGATGAGGGATGAAAGAGTTAACAAAACTAGAGGCATAACAGAGAGGCAGGCTCAGTCAGCCATGTTCCTTTTCTGTCATCCCTAGAACTATAAACAGTGAAAATCAGCATTTGCACCATAAGAAGCTAAAAGGGAAATACGTTATTCTGAAATAATAACACATTAAGAATTTTATCTGCATTGCTAAAGGTAAAATAAGAAATCAAGCAAAAATATCAAAGTCTTTATTCCTTAGAATGACATTATTTTGTCTAATTTTGATATTGATATGACTTCATTGTGATGTTACCATGTTCATGCAGAGTACTCATCCTGGTGACTATGACCATGATAGCCTTGGGGCAGATCAGAAGCCAGACATCAGAGGATGAGGCTTTGGGCTGGGTCCTTTCCCTCTAAAAGTACATTTTTATACCTGAAAAAGTTGAGAAGCATAGAGAGGGTCTTTTTTCTTGTTCCTTTCAAAAGCTAATCCTTTCTGACCAACTGGAATGTTGCCTCACTTCGTGTTTGTTTCTGAGTCAGGGTACTTCTTTCATGGCATTAAAAACCATGATCAAGAAAGGCCAAGTGTTTTTCATTAATGAGTCAAGGCAAATACCCAGGGCTCCTTTGGAAGAATTGGTTGCTCTTCCCTGCCTCTTGATAGGCTTTCATTCAAATCTGGTAGCAATTTTGCTAGCATCTTTATATCTGTAGGTTCCCAGGCCTGCAAAGGAACTAGAACACAGCACAGAGCGAGAATGCCTGCAGAATTACAAAATGAACTGAGGCAAATGTCTTAAGTAGAAATTTCAAATAGGGTTGTCTCAGTCCCTGCAACTGTTGATTCAAAACCAGCATCACACAGGTAGTGGGAAATGCAGGTGTTCTACTGTAGTATGAAGTTTCTGACCCAGCCAAGCCCCAAGTCCAGACTCACCCACAGCTGTTATGTCCCAAATAATCATACAAAGTCTTGTATTAATTTCATGCTGCTTGGCCTATGGCTCAGGCATAGTGCTAGCTAGCTCTTGCATCTTAACCCATTTCCATTAATCTGTCTTGCTACGTGGTCTGTGGCTCTCCTGGTTTTTTTACATGTTGATTCTTGAGTGCTGCATTGTGTCTCTTTCTAACTGCCCTTTTTCCCCTTTATCTATGCTCAGGGTTTCCCACCTGCTTCTAAGATGCCTTGCCATAGGCCAGAACAATTCCTTTATTATCCAATGATAATTCACAGTATACAGAAAGACATCCCACATCACTCTGCAGTCTTCAGGTAAGACAGTGGTCAAGATTGAATTGTAGTGGCTAGAGGGCTTCAAAGATGTTTTTGCTGTAGGAAATAGCACTTCGCTGAGTGTTCACTGCTGTTAGCTGAGTGGAATCCCAGACATCATGCTGTTCAGATTTAATGTAAGAATCTTTTCTACAGAACAGAGGGTGTTGCTCAATTGGTCATGTGCTTGCCATGCAAGCAGAGGATATGAGTCCATTTCCCAGCATCCATGTGAAAATGGGCTAGTTTATAATCTAGCACTTGAAAAGTAGGGGAAGGAAGATTCCTGGATTGTGGGCCAGCTAGACTAGCCTGCACAGGAGCCACACCAATAAGAGATCAATAAGTCAGGAGCTAGCTGAGATGGCTCAGTGGGGAAAAGGCACTGTCAAGCCTGGTGACAGTTTAAGATCATGTGTTGCTCTTCCAGAGAGCCAGACACACACATGTGCTTCACAACACTCTGTGACTTCTGTTCCAAGGGATCCACCACCCTTTTCTAGCCTTCAAAGAGCACTGTATGCACACGATGCACATTCATAAAGCACACAAACGAATTCATACATAAAATAAAAACTAGATTATAAAAGGCATTTTAGTTCCATTTTCTAACCATTCATGGATTATATACAGAAATGTAGATTTTATATATTGAATATGTTTTGTAAATTTATTATTTCTGTTCATCACTCCTGGCATTTTTCCTGTAGTTTGTAAATATATAGTTATTTCTTCTGAAGAAGAATTTTGTTCCTTCTTTCCCAATTGACATACATCGCAAAGGATGATATTGTCAACTTGACAGAGCACTTGGGAGACAAGCTTCTGAGAATGTCTGTGAGGAGTTTACAAACTAGCTTACATGGAGTCAAAGGAGCCATGCTAAATGTCGGCAGCACCATTCCATGGGACAGGGTTCTGACTAAAGTAAAAAGGAGAAAGAAAGGCTGAGCACAACAGTCCGTCTGTCTGTCTCTGTCTCTCTCTCTGTCTCTGTCTGTCTCCCCACTTCCTGATGCTGGTACAGAATGACCAGCTGCCTCACATTTCTGCCTCCAAACCACCACAGCTTGCCACCATATGGAATGGTCTCTTATATGGTGAATCAAAATAAACATGTCAAGTTACTTTTTCAGGTATTTTGCCACAGCAATGAGAAAAACAAGGATACAAATTTCTGTTGCACTAACATATGCTGAGTCTCAGACACTCATTTTAGGGGACATTGTCATTGCTCTTGACTTCAACAGGCCAGCACTCTGTCATTGCCTCTCATGTCAGTAAAGATTGTAGGCATTTCACAGATTCTGTGCAACAGATTAAGGCAACCCATCTCTAATCCTACCTTCATGAGCCTGTAAATCTTTGTTATAGTGGGTTCAGACCCTAGCATATTTTATGGCTGATTTCATTCTTACACTCAGGGCTATTCTCTGAGAACTTGTATGGCTAACATATGAGTATAAAACTCTGCTCTTCCTCTCTGGCTGGTGGGAACATAAATTATTCACATTTCTGGGTGGGAACAGAAATTATCTATTTCTTTCTTTTGCTCTTCCTCAGCCTGGGAGTTTCTTCTGTCATTTCACTCGCTGCTCAGCTAAACACTTGAAGGACTTCGTCTGCAGACCTTGAATTGCTCTCCCCCAGTAGTGACTTGTTATGGTCTTCAGTCCCATAAATTCCATCAAGCCCAGACTCTCTAAACGCTGTTGTAGTTCCTCAGGTTAGCAGGACTGCCAGGTCTACTTGGGCTTTTCTCTTTCAAGGGTGATGGCCAGGAGGTATTCATGGTCCAGCTGGGCCTATCCTAGGGTATTTTATTTTCTTTCTTAATGAACCACAACCCTATACTGTCTGTTGTTTAACTGGTAAAATTGTCACTTTTTTTTTAAAGTTTTTTTCCATATCTATCACTGTCCCCTCCCTCTTCTCCTCCCGGTCCTCCCTCAGCCTCCCCCACCGCCTTTTCCCATCCGTTTCCCAAGGAGGCAAGGAATTCAAAGGTGGCTTAGTTCAGTCTGGCATATCCAGTTGAGGTAGATCCAAGTTCCTCCCCACCCCAATATCAAGGCAGATTAAGGTGTTTCTCTGTAGGAAATGGGCTCTGAGATACTAGTTCATGCACCAGTATGAACTTTGGTACTGCAAGAGGCTCCACTACCTGCCCACACCATTTGACTGTCAGCTACATTAGAAGTCTTTAGTTCCTTCCTGTGAAGGTTCCTCAGTTGCCATTTCAGGGTAAGTGAGCTCCCAATAACTCAGGTCAGCTGTCTCTGTGGGTCTCCTCCTCAATCCCATTGCTCATATACTCGCTCTCTTTAGCTGGACCAGGAGCTCAACCCCATGCTTAGCTATGGATCTCTGCTTCTGACTCTATCCATTGCTGGATGAAGGTTCTATAATGACAATTAGGGTGGTCATTCATTTGATTATAGGGGAAATCCTGTTTAGGTATCCTTCTACTATTGCTTGGAGTCCTAGCCAGGGACATCTTGTAGATTCTTAAATGTTTCCTTGACACCAGGTTTCTTTCTAACCCCACTATAGCTCCCTCTATCACGATATCTATTTACGTCTGTTGCTCCTCCCACTCAACCATCCCATTCTCTCATGATCTCTTCCCACCTCCACTTGCTCCCCATTATGATCCCTATTTGCTCAGGTGACTTCCTCTATATCCTCTTCCCATGGGGATTCTTGGATGTGTCTCTTAAGTTCCTTCTGTTACCTAGCTAGTTTGGGATTGTGGATTGTAGCTTGGTTATTCTTTGCTTTGTGTCTCAAATACACTTATGAGTGAGTACATACCATGTCTATGTTTCTGGGTCTGTGTTACCTTACTCAGGATAATACTCTCCAGTTCCATCCATTTGCCTATAAATTTCAGGATGTCATTTTTTGTTCTGCTTCATTGTGTAAATGTACCACAATTTTTTAATCCATCCTTCAGGTGAGGGACAGTTAGATTGTTTCCAGGTTCTGGCTATTACAAATAATGTTGCTATAAACATAGTTGTGCTGATGCCCTTGGGGTAAAAATATGCATCCTTTGGGTATACGCCCAATAGTAGTATTGCTAGATCATTGGGTAGATTGATTCCCAGTTTTTTGAGGAACTGCCATACTACATTCCAAAGTGGCTGTACAAGTTTACACTTCCAACAGCAATGGAATAGTGGTCCCCTTGCTCCACATCCCCTCCAGCATTGGCTATCATCTGTGTGTGTGTGTGTGTGTGTGTGTGTGTGTGTGTGTGTGTCTGTTTTATCTTAGCCATTCTGACAGGTGTAAGATGGTATCTCAGAGTTGTTTTGATTTGCATTTCTCTGATGGCTAAGGATGCCGAACAATTCTTCAAGTGTCTTTCAGCTAGGACTCCAAGCAATAGTGGAGAGGGTGCCTAAACTGGCCTTTCTATATAATCAAATAAATGAACACCCTATGCCATTTTAGAATCTTTATCCAGCAACTGATGGAGGCAGAAACAGAGATATATAGTTAAACACTGGGTTGAGCTCCCAGTCCAGCTGAAAACAGGAAAGAAAGAGAGAGTCCAGAGTGCAGCAGTGTGTCACCTACCCTCTGTGGTGATATATTGTATAGTTAATAAAATCAGTCTGGAATATCAGAGGACATAATCACCCACAGTCAAGCCATAAAGGTCAGACAGTGGTGACCCACGACTTTAATCCCATCACACAGAAGACAGAGATGTTTCTGAATTTCTGTGAGTTCAAGGTCAATGCCAAGCAGTGTTAGCTCACATCTTTAATCCTAAATCTAGCAATATGATACAAAGTTGAATCAGAAGTAAAACAGCAGGGTGGGGGAAAAGACATATAAAGCAGGAGAAGGCAGAAATTGATTCTGTAGAAGTGACCAGTCAGGCTGAGGACTCATGATAGCATTTACCTGTTCAGCCTGAGAAGTTAGTTGGTTGAGAATTGACTGTGGTCTGTTTCCTTTCTCTGATATTCCAGCTCTTCTCCAATATCTGGCTCTGAGTTTTCATTATATTCCACCTAGAATCTGTGCAATAACCCTCCAGAGTGTCCAGAGTGCAGCAGTATGTCACCTACGCAGGCTCCAGATGTTGAAACTGAGAAGGGGCTACACACCTGGTTTATTTGGTTCTGGGGATGGACCCCAGAATATTGCACATGCTAGTCAAGTTTCCTGCTAATAGGGCCACATTCTCAGCTCTAAAGCATCATTTGTCGGAGAGAAAGCTTTACAACATGGCTGCCTATTTGCCAGGAGGAAAGTCTTGGATGCACAGTATGCTACTCTGAGCAAAAAATACAGTATGAGGTTGGAGCCATAGAGGGAGGCCAAAGATGGCGGGGAGGTCATGGTTTTAAGACAGCAAAGGAGACATTAAGAGGTAACACTAAATTTTGACCATTGTGGTTTGTCCTCCATCCAAATATATTGACCTTCTAAAACCAGGTGTGTGACAGTGAACTTACATGGAAATGGGATCTTTGGATATATAGGGATTTAAAGACAACCTTGCTTTCTGCCCTTGATCTTACTGGAGTGAAAGAATCCAGGAATCATGAGGGCGATTTGTTGTTCACTTACTATACAATATCACCCCAACCCCATGCCCTCAGCATTACACTTCATGGAGTCTATATTAGGCATATTTTAAAGTAACATTCACCTTTGCTGTTTTTCTCCTTTGAAGCTATTATCTGACATGTGTTAAGCAGTTCCTATCTGCTGGACTAGACGCACCCTCAGTCTAAATCTGACCGAGGATAGATATTCTCATAAGAACAGAGCAGGCACAGGAAGATAGAGGCTGGAGTGAGGCATCAATGGAGAGAAACATTCAAGCCTCACAATAGCCACCAGGTACTAGGGTAGACCAGGAGACCCTGTGGAGCCTTCCAAGGTCCTAATGACTCATTGACTTTGGACTTCTTAACTCTGTCATAGTATTTCCTGCCCTCCAAGCCACCAAGTTTGTATGGGGGGGTATGGCAGCACTAGAAAACTAATATAACTAATATAATCACCTAAACATAAAACTTAACCCACCTAGTACTAGCTGCTTGCTAGTTTGTTATATTGAAGAATGACCTTAGTTTCTTTAAAGTTGGGTTTGAGAGAGAGAATTTAAAGATACACTTCATGCCTTATCAAAGAGTAAGAACCCAATAGGGAAGAAGCAGTCCCATGAATTCCACGGAACAAGGTATGTCACTGAGTCTGATAAGTATTTAACAGACATTGGCCAATCAAATGCTTCAAAGGAAAAAAACAACACTGGTAAATGTTACTTAAAATATACTTAATGTTGATACTGAGAATGACCATGTTTGAGGCATTCTGTAGATATACAATGCAGGCTCTTAATTCCTTTTCTTCTACAGCAAACTCAGGGATAGAAAACAGAGCACCTATGAACTTCTCTATCCCTTTCTCCTCTCATCTACTCTCTGAGTGTCTGGGGACAGCACCCACAGAGGTCAGAAGGTTGGAACTCACCTTATGTGGGGAGCAACAAATGTGCTTTATCCTGAGTGAGCTCTTCAGCCCACTACTCATCTGTCTATTCATTCCTCCATGCTTTTCTCAAGTAAGTGATGCCCACAACTTCCGATGGCTAATCAAATACAATCATTTATCAGTGAGTTTTTTGTTTTGTTTTGTTCTGTGTGCTCAGTGAATTCAAAGCTTCATTCTGTGTTAATTCTTTACAGATCTGAGATTGTTCGTGCCAAAGCATTCCATGAGTCCTTTTAAAAATTCCAGGAAATGCCTACTCAAATTACTTATGACTTTATACTTAATCTTGAGACGAGTCTGGATGTTCCAGGAGTAACTGGAGTGCACATTATTCTGAAATCTCAGATGAACTATATTTAAAGAGAAACTGCAGATAAAAGCATGATCTCTCTCCTCTATACATTTTTTTTCTTTTGGCTCTAACATCTAAAATGAGGTGAGTTTTACACCCAGAACTGTACTATGGTATGATGGCTTGTGAGTGGTTGGAGAAGATCCTAGAACTCAGATGTTACAAGAAAGTGTTATTATTAAATTATTTCAGCAGTCTGGACCCTGGCTGCTCTATTTTGTGTACCTCTGTGCCCATATGCATGGATTCTACCACAATTCATAACTACATACTGTCATGTTAAAATAAAGCAACAGGCAATGACGTTAGAAGAAAATAAGAGAAGCAAAACAGCAAATAAACAGTAAAATCAGCAGCAATTAGTAGCTTAGCAGGGAACAAATTGGGCAAAACAGAAAAGGAAAGACTTCCAAAGATTCAAAACCATCATGTACACATCATCATGCTTTGTTTTGTTTTGGTGGGAGAGGTTGAGACAGAGTCTCTCTACACAGCTTTGGCTTCGTTGGTACTTACTGTATAACCCAGGCTTGCCAAGATTTCATACCAATTCTTTTGAGTCAGTCTCCTGAATACAGGAGCTACAGAAGTGTACCATCAACACAATCATTTTCAAATTCTTCTCTATCGAAAAGATGCCTAGGCAAGTGATTTTTAGCAACTACCTTCTCTGTGCTGTTTTCAAAGAGTCATAAAAGTCCCACGTTTGATTCTGCACTACACACCCACACACTTCAAAAATAGCTGTTACTCAAACAAAAGTTTTCCCTAATGATCTTATTTCTTATTTTTTCCCAATAGTACCAGGGTCTGGCAACATAACATATAATTTTGACCCAGTAGTAACTGCCATTTTTAGCCAAAGAAATCATTCTTTGTTTTCCACATGCCTATCAGTTCTTTGCAGTTAGTTTCTATGTTATACATTCCACGAACACTTACAGCTTTCTTCCTCAATGGAACATTGCTGATCTTACAAGGAGTTAGTACATTTTAAGAAACTGATGCATTTGCTTATCTATTCAGTCAAGCACTATACTGTGTAGCTGTTAGATGGGAACAGATGCCACCATCCCTAGTTTTAAGGAGCCCAGAGTCTAATTAACCACAAAGATAAATAACAGATACAATAGAACATGATAAATGCATTCATGACAAGTTATAATAACTGTATCATGATGTGCTCTGTAGCCCAAAGGCAGAGCATGTAAGCCAAGGCCTCCTGTAAACATACAGCAGAGTCAGTGCCATACAGAATGTCATCAAGTTGTTTGTGGGAGAATAACTTGTAGACAGTCAAAAATTCTGGTGGATAAAATTTTCATGGCATAAAAATAATATGTGGGGGCTGGAGAGATGGCTCAATGGTTTGAGAGCATTTGCTGCTCTCACAGAGGATCTGAGTTTGGTTCTGGTAACTACCTTTAAGTTCAGCTCACTGGGATCTGACAGCCTCTTCTGTCTTCGGGTACCCGCATGCATGCACATGCTAGTAACTAACAAGTGCATGCATATGTGTAAGTAAGTATAAATTTAAAAGAAAAGCTATTTTAAAAAATAACATGTAAAATCTTGGAGATGAGAGAGATTGGTAAAATCTGAAGAAGAAACTTGGATTGAAAGTCAAGGTCAGAGGAATGGTCATCTGCAGGAGGTCAAACACTATGAAGAATCATTGAAGAATCAGAATTTTACAAAAATAGACGCCATTGAGTAGTCTTAGGAGACATTGTGTGTTTTGCTTTCTAAGGCTGGCTTGTTGCTAGGTGAAGGCCAACCGAGGAAGCTTTTAAGCAGAATGAGAGAACTGGATGTAAGACAGAGGGAGCTATGCTGGAGGGAAGGACCACATCTAGAGTTAGGGTCCTGTGGGTCACAGTGAGTGGGGTGGTTTGGGGAAACACTAGGATGCAAAGAGAACTAGATTTGATGACAGCATATGTAGAGGGTGAGACATCAAACCCAGCTGTAGACAGGACTACAGGCAATAGCAATGTAGCACACACAGGATGAGTATGAATTAAAGTCAGATTGGAGGTAACTGGAAGTGGGTTGTTATCTCCTACAAACCCTTTTATGGCTTCTTCCTAACACCTATGAGAAAATGGCTCTTTTTTTCTTATGGGATTAATCACATACATTGATTGAAGAATAGGTTAAAAAACAAGCCAATAAATTTGGGTCAGGCTATCCTAAAGGACTGTCTGTCCAGTGCCTGGCTCTGTCCAGAGGGTCAGAGACCTATTTTCTATACCAGGAAGGAGGCCAGTTCTGGACCCCATACCCAGATTGCCAGATGAACTGCTTTGGATGGTGACATCAGCCTGGCTACAATCAGTACTAGGGTACCACTTCATTACTTTTCATTGGAATGTGTCTATGATCATTCCATGTCTAGAGACACTGGAGAAGGATATCCTGGCTGAGAGGATGGTGAGGAAAGGAATGTAGACTCAGCCTAGCTAGTCTTGAGGGAACTCAGGCAGTAACCATGGCCAATGTGAGGCAAGGATGATTCCTGAGCTGGTGAGGCCCACAGAAGAGTTTTCACCCAGATAATGGATCTTAACTATGCATATTTTCATATGGATACCCACAAACAATCACGTGGAAGGAACTGTCTAGGTCATAGCAGATGCCTGCTGATCTTAGAATGTTAAGATGTAGGTGTTGTTGGACTAGATTCTGCCTTCTTTAGAAAGGAGATGATGCTATTGAAGGAGAAGGAAAAGCTGTTGGATTTGGGACTTATTGAGTATTTTTGTCAGGGTTACTTTTGCTGTGATGAAACACCATGATCAAAGAAACCTGGGGAGAAAAGGGTTTGTTGGGCTTACACTTCCATATCACTGTTTATCACCAAGGAAGTCAGGACAGAAACTCACGCAGGGCAGGAACCTGGAGACAGGAACTAACGCAAAGGCCATGGAAGGGTGATGCTTACTGGCTTGCTTCCCATGATTTGTTCAGCCTGCTTTCTTATAGAACTCAGCACTACCAGCCCAAGGATGATACCACTCCCCATGGAATCGGCCCTTCTCATCAATCCAAATGCCTTACAGCTGGATCTTATAGTAGCATTGTCTCCCTTTGCTCAGTTGGCTTCAGCTTGTGTCAAGTTGACATAAAGTTATGAAGCACACTGGAGAATAATACCCCAAACTGGAAAACTAGACCCACTGTTTGGGCTGAATGACATCAACTAAGCCAGTACCAGCTTAGGTGCTCTTCTGGTTTGTGCTGAGTATGCTAGCCACACACTAGGCTCAATACTGAGAAGGCAGAAAACCCGATTCCTTCAAACTTTAGAGTTTTTGTGATGGCAGTACTCCTGCCAAGGGCTAAGACACTTGTAAATAATGAGACATTAACTAATACAAGCTGAGCAAGAATGAGAAATGAAGACAAGAGGGCATAGAAGTGCCAAGTGATCACCCTCTCCCAATTGCCCCCCATAATATTTACAGGAGTAGAGAGAAGCACAGGAGAGGATGCCGTATTGAGGAGTCTGCAGTGAAGACTATAGCCTCAAACCCTGCCAGTCAATGAGAAGGACCACAGCATGGTCCAGATTTCCACCAAAATCAAGTAGACCAGAAGTAATGGTGCTTGGTAGGAGAAATGTGAAAGGACTCAGAGAGTTGGCTGAGCCAAGCGTGAAGTTAAGCTTGTTAAACAGCATCAGGGCTTGGAGGTGAAGAGCCGTGAGACCACAGTGAGTGCCGTGGAAAACACTGCTGATGCTTGGGGTGAGAATGAGATGCTAAGGATTTCCAAGACAAGTAATAGGAACCTAGGACAATCTGGTCAGAAAAATAGCATTCTAAATATTGCAACAGAAAACAAAGGAACCATGAGTATGTGATGAAACAGTTTGCTATGGGTTCTAAAAATGCATTTCACTGACCATGCACATAGCTGGTTTGGCTACTTTCTGATTCCCACTGTACAGTGTACACATTAACATATGCCAGCTTTGCCCATAGACCTACATATTTGCACCAAAAGTTTTACAACTGTCTCATTTCTATGAGCAGAACTCCAGGTATCAGCAATAACATTTCAAAATGCATGTCTCATCACAACCCAGAAAGCTTCCTGGCCTCTCCTGTCAGCACAGTGTGTCCTTTGAGGTCACCTTGTAGTTGAGAGAACAAGGAGAACTGGCAGTTTGGGAAAGTTATCTTGAATAAAATAGTGATGGCTCAAAAACTATTTCATAATACTTAGTTTTCTCAAGTTACTTAAAAAGTTTAATTGTCAGATTATTATGGCAAGTGAATAATTTCTGAGATCAAAAACCTCTCAAGGAAAACATTTTCTTTGTTAAAATTGTCTTTATTTTTATGTATATTTGTACCTGCATATTCCTGTTTGCACATGCACCATGTGCATGCAGAGCCCAAAGGAGCCAGAAAGGAGCATCAGATACAACGTAATTGAAACTATAGATGCTTGAGAGCCTCCATGTAGGTCCTGGGAACCCAAACTATGGTCTTTTGGAAGAGCAACCAAGTGCTCTTCATCATTAAACCATCTCTCTAGCCCTGAAAACATTTTATTTTCTTTTTCTCCTTTATCTTTTAAAAAATATATCCTGATTACAGTTTCCCCTCCCTCTACCCTTTCCTGTTCCTCCTCACCTTCCTTCCTAGCCTGATCCACTTCCTTTTAGTCTCTCATTAGAAAAGAACAGGCTTCTAAGAGATAATAACCAAATATTTTAAAATAAAATATAAAATTAGCAAAACCACTCACATCGACATTGGACACAGTAAACCATCAGAAGAGCCCCAGGAGAAGTCAAAAGAATCAGAGACCTGCTTGCTCATGCATTCATAAAAATACTAAACTAAAAACTATAGTATATCTCCAGAGGGTATGGTGCAGCTCATGTCAGCCTGGATATGCTGCTTCAGTCTCTGTGAGCTCATATAAACCTTTTTCAGTTGTTAATAAATTTATCAAAGCCCAATTTGTGTATTTTGTCTTTACTTCATAGGTTTTGAGGAACCTCAAATCTTGTTTTTGTTTTGAGCAATTTTTTTCTG
The DNA here is from genome assembly GCA_004025045.1 of Sigmodon hispidus. Classification (NCBI taxonomy): domain Eukaryota; kingdom Metazoa; phylum Chordata; class Mammalia; order Rodentia; family Cricetidae; genus Sigmodon; species Sigmodon hispidus. Next base: position 29,130 of record PVIH01001230.1, read on the forward strand.
TATTTAGAAGTTTTCTTTTTAATTTTACATACCAGCCACAGTTCCCCTTCCCTCCCCACCCTACCCCTCATCCACTTCTCAGAGAGGGTAAGAACTCCCACAGGGAGTCAATATAGTCTGCATATCAAATTGAGGCAGGACTAAACCCATTCACCAAATGAAGGCTGAGCAAGGTATCCCTCTATAGGGAATGAGCTCTAAAAAGCCAGTTCATGCACTTGAGATAAATCCTGATCTCACTGCCAGAGACCCCACAATCTGCCCAAGCCACACACTGTCTTCCACATTCAGAGTGCCTAGTTTAGTCCCACGCAGGTTTCCAACTGTCAGTCCAGAGCCCATGAGCTCCCAGACAGCTCAGCTGTCTCTATGGGTTTCCCCATCATGATCTTGACCCCTTTGCTTATATAATCCCTCCTTACTCTCTTTGACTGGACTGGGAGCTTGGGCTAGGATTCTGTGCCTTTTAAAAGTTTCTGTTACTTAACTTTTCTTTTTCTCATTTATTCATTGTATTTAATTCTTAGAAATGGGTGGCACAGTATCAAATTCAGTGGAATTTTAGAAGACTAAATGCAGATGGATACTGAATCCAAATAGTATCGTTTTAAATAAAGCTGAACATCCAAGACATTCATGCTAAAGATTTCTCCTCTTTCAATGACATAGGAACCTTAAATCTTAAAGAGTATTTATTCTAAGATAAATGACAGCTACAGAGGGCAAAGTCCACTCCACAATGTGTAAGGTACACTGCTGGGTAAACACTGCACAAGGCTGGGCCAGTTTTCGGTTCCATGGGTAGACAACCCCATTACTGGCAGGAGCCCCCATAACCTTAGTTGCTAACTACTTCACTTCCAAGAGTTTCCTTCAAAACAGATTCTAGTCAGCAAGTAATCCTGTCTTAAATATGCTGCTCTCACCACGAATGGTGGCCATGGCTATAGTCTCAGGATTTGGAAGGTAGATGCAAGATTATGGGCTTAAGGCCAGCTTTATTTACAGTTAGTTTTAGACTAGCCTAGGTTACATAGCAAAACTCAGTTTCCAACAAAACAAACACCTAAAAACAGAAAACATCGTACACACATAGACACAGACAGACACACACAGACATACAGACAAATTTCCCCCACTAACTCATTGGTCACCTAATGCCTTTCTTCATCAAGGATTGCTCATCCTCTATAGACTCACTTTCCCTAGCTGTGTTTATGCAGGCCTCTGCTCACAGATGCAAAAATAGTAACCACACTTCAATTTTTATATTATTACACAAACTGAATCTAAACAATTTAACATATTACTGTTACTATTTTTAAGAGGCATTATTTATTTATATTTTTTAAGTTGTATGTGTATGGGTGTTTTGCCTACATGTATGTGTGTGCACAACATGCATATACTGACCACAGAGGGTAGATGGGACATCAGAATCACTAAAACTGGATTGCAGATGGATTTGTGGGTAACTAAATGTAGATCCTCTGCAAGAGCAAGCAAGTGCTCTTAACTGCTGAGCCATTTCTCCAGCCCCCTACAATGGTGTTATGCATTATTCTATCAGAATAATCACATTTATTATTCCATTATGGTTTCATTATGTGAGTTTTTCCACCAAATTGATTTCTCAGTGGGATGGAAATATATCTTTTATCTCCATATTTTCAACTTCCAGCACAGAACTTGACATCCTGTAGGCATTTTTATCACAACAATCTCTTAGCTACAATTTATCATTGAGATAGTATGTCTGTCGTCTCCCTGGTCCACTCTGCTAATCTCTGTACATTACTGAAGTTTAACTGCAACCAGATATAGCAGCATAGGAGCCCCTTGGCCATGCACATACATCTCTTTCTATGGATTGCCACAGTCATCTAGATTCTAGATGATTCTAGAGTTTCTGGTTATCTTAATTCACTTTCCACTCCTATACCAGAACCTAAGACTTTAACTGTAATCATGAGCATCTTATTTTGGCTGATTGCTCTGGAAGTTTGAAGTTCAATATCAGTTTTGCTTGTTGTTTGGTGAAGTTCTTCTGCTGCTGCATTTATGGCAGGCTCAGCCTCCATGTTCTGCCTCACTGAAAATCTGTCTCTGACTCATAAGCTGTGGAGAAGCAACCAAAGAGCATAGTGTGGCTCACCTGCCTTAAGAGTGCCTACCTAATAGCAGAAAGTCTCACTTATGATTTTCTATGGACTTAAGCTAGCTCTCTAATATCTTAACTGCTTTGTAATGTCCTTTCACAAGCAAAAAAACCTCACCAATTCCCTACATGTAGGCTTCATAAGTACACAGGTCAGGTCTGCAAAAACTGACACAGCCTGGAACTTAGAAAACACATAGAAGCAGACACTGACACATTCTAGAACTAAGTTAAAATGGTAAAGATCGTTATGATAAGCAGAGAAAGTTGAACAGCGGGGCAGAATCGTGGGAACATGAGGAAGACAAGCACAGAATTAGCCAGCATGGCCAGACTTATTCAGGCAGTCTTGCGAATCCATTTACAGTTTGTTTGTTTGTTTGTTTGTTTGTTTGTTTGTTTGTTTGTTTTCCAATTAGATCCCTGAGGGAATATCATCTGTAAGATTCTTATGGCTTTCTGGTGTTCTAGAGAGAGTAGATATTTGCAAAATGCAGGTGAAGTTATTAGAATGTGCTGAATACATCAGAATTTCTCTTCCAGAAAGGACATGTATGCTGCTAGTTTCATAAAGGCTATGGAGTCATTACACAGCACCCACATGGTGACAGCCGAACAGATGAAAAGCTCACAATGTTTCTCAGAAAATGCTAGAAGGTACTGTGGAGTTACCTACCAGATATTTAATTTTATTATTGAGCAAAAAGGGTTTGCAGATGTTTCTTACTTCCTGTCATATCCAACACATGAACATTGGAAATGTATGCAGGGAAATTAAATATGGGGTAGGAAGTTAACTGTATATCATCAGCCATTTGCAGCAAAGAAAGAACATATTTTGGACAAAAATCACTGACATCTGAAATTCCCAGTGTCATAAAGACATTAACTGCACTACTCACTATTAATTTCTTCCAGTCCCAGAATTCTTATACATCTACACAAGTTACTGAAGTACTTGAGTTTTTTTTAAATAAAAATAAGAACCACACAAGTTACAGAAGATACCAAAATCTAATTAATATTTTTAAAATGATTTGCCAACATTCCAGTGAAAATGCCCAGAACAAGTGACCATGGCTGCCGACCTCAACTGATACATCTACAGCACATTCCTAATGCTCAGGGAAAACTGCAGAAGTGTGTGGTGCACATTCTATAAGTGCCTGAGGATCAAGAAGTCTACCACATATGACAGGGAACCTGTACCCAAGACATCTCAAAATTATGGCTGCCTAAATAAGACCTGGACAAACACAGTCTTTGACATATCAGTATGGATGGGGGAAATCTCACAAGGTCCCACACAATAGAAGAACTACAGGCAATTAATGGCCACCAAGAAAGGAAGAATCAGTTTTCTCCAGCTATGAGCCAGGATAGGTTATCCATTTCCAAGTGCTCATCCATAAACATATATACATATGAGCAACAGTAAATGGATTCATCAGTCTGTATTTATATATACATATATAGGCAGGCATGTGTGTATAGCTATATTTTATATGTGTATATTACTAAAGAAGAAGTTATGAAGTTGAGAGAAAGTAGAAGTAATATGGGGGATGACAGGAAGTGAAAATGATGTCAATATAGTACTTATGTTTAAAATTCTTTAAATTTAAAAGCTATAAAATGGAAAACCTAACAACAGCAAAAATATTATTTCCAGTTTTCAAAGCTCTGAAAATCAAAATAATGCAAATATATTCTTTGGTCAGACTCAGCACTCCAGGGAAACCCTGTTCCCAAGTGAGGTTTGACATGAACAGCATTTTAGGAAAGGAAAATATATGTGTGCAGTGTCAATGTTGAAGAATGACTGCCCTTTCATGGCAGGAATGCCATCATTTCATCCACTGTGATATTGGCACATGGTTGCTAGGTAACTGTCTCTTGCCTATGACCCATTTCCATGGTTGCTCGTGCTACTCATGTTTAAAAGTTGAAGAGCATAGCAGCTTCCATGGGGGATCAGTTTTGTACATTTTTTCTTTAATTTTGTTTTGTTGTTATTGTTTGCTGTAGTCCCTGGGATCAAGCCCAAGATCCTGAACAGGCTAGGCAAGCGCTCCACCCTGAGCCCTGCAGATCAGCCTAGCAAGTAAAACCTGATTACTGAGAACAGTCTACTGAAACTGACTACTGCTTTTGTTTTGTTTTATTCTTCTGTGCCTGTTCTAAGGACTCCAGCCATGGAATTTTCTAACTCCTCCTTTTCTCCACTTTCTAGTCTTATTTCTTCCAGCTCTTGACCATCCATCTGATTCACTGACATCATTTACTCTTAATCCACCTTGATTAGCTCTTCTCCTGGGCATCTCTCTCATAGAGCAAACCCAGCAACCTAGGACACTGCTCAAATTCTGTCCATGGAAAGGTTTCCCATTATGCATTTCTGTAAGGATAACTGGAGTGAGCTTCTCATGCTTCAGCTATCCACACTGGATGGCTGCTAATCTGTTGTGTCCATAAGAGAACAAAACTATGTATTTCAATCAATTGATGATAGGGAACTTGCTGGTGCATTAAGGGAGAAGAGACAATGATGTAGGATGGAGACCTTAATAATTTGAGCCACTTGTTTATCCAGTTAGCTTTTATGACCTGCCCATGCTGAGTCTCATATGCATAGTATATATCTGCTGATGAATTTTTCTCTATGAATTCCTTCAGAACATGGAGCATCATAAAATACCCAATCAACTTGTCAGATTATTCCAGGAGCCTAGAATCACCTTTAAGAATCTATTCAGAATCTCTGTAACTTGCCTTTCTACCACAACCTTTAGAGAACCATTAGCTTTGCTGAGCTGTAAGGCAGTAGTGGCTGAGCAGTTGGGCTGGCAGTCTGGAGCACCTGCAGAGCTCTGCTGCCTTATGCTACCCACAGACTTAGCAGGACACTCACTAGAATTGTGATTCCACCCCTGCATCCAAAGGATTCATTGGGTTTATCACAGTGAGAATTGAATAAGAGAATGTTGGATGCATTAGTTTGTCCTTAACCTTAGAAGAAAAGTCTTGATCTATTCCTGGCCACTATGGAAACTTCACTGAGGCACTAGCCATGGAAGTTTTGCATCCCCCCTTATTGTCTTTTTGGATCCTATAGACTGGTTCCTATTTGTTTAATATTACAACCATGCTGGATAAATGTAATGCCATTTATCATTTGGTGTGGTCATTTTCAACCCTACAGTTTTCAATTCTGGTTTTTGTCTATTATGTTTTAAATACCAAACATTTAAAATAATTGTAGCTACAATGAATTTTTACGATGTAATAATTACAGACACATAAGTATGATGTTAACATAGTACTTACTCATCATATATATACATAAGAGATGGGAGAAGATGTGAATATAGTTTTTTGTTTGTTTATAATAAAAGTTTTTATTAAAACTTCATATTTTAAGTTCAAGGTGTTATATAGAAACCTTCTGGTAACCACAAAACCAATTCTGTAATAGATTTATAAAATATAGAAAATGATTCAAAAAAGACTACCACACAAAGGAAGACAAAAATAAGTGGAAAAGAAACAAAAGACTTAAAAAATAAGAAAGAAAATTACACGTGGCAGTAAGAGGCAATCTGTTGTCCACACAGCCTTTCCATTACATAAACTCAGTCTATTGGTAACAAACCCATATGGCAATACTGCCAATTACTGAGTATAAAGACCTGAGTTCAAATCTCCCCAAGTTCACATGAAGCTGGACGTGATAGAATACATCTATAATTTCAGTGCTCCTATAGCAAGGTAAGAGAGGGACACAGGAGAATCCCTAGAAGCCCACATGCCAGCTAGCCTAACACACACACACACAGTGCAGAAGACATTCTGCCTCAATTAAGGTGGAAGGCAAGGACTGTCCTGACCTCCATGTGTGCATTATGAATGAACAATAATATACACAGACACACACACACTTCAGGAAAAAAAAATCTTGGTGTTCAGATACAAGACATGAGAACTTGCTTCTGGACCTAGGAGTCCCAAAGGCATTGTCCTTATGTTCCATAGCACAGTTGGGACTAATCTGATGCCATGCTGTGCAGAAGTGCTTCAGTTTTGTGAGATCTTATTTGTTGCTTGACGGTTGGTCACATTTTCTGAGCCAAACCATATTCAGCAAGCTCTGTGTGCATATGAGATGAAGCACGTTCCCTGCTTTCCCCTTAGCAGCTTCAGTGCATCAGATCTTAAGAGGTTCTCAATCCATCTGGAATTGAATCTGTGCCAGAGTGAGAGATATGAATCTAGTTTCATGTTTTTTCTACATATTGAAATCCAGTTTTCCCAGTACCATCTACTGAAATGCTGTGCTCTTTCTTTTCAATGTGTACTTTTTGGAATCTTTGTCAAAAATCATGTAACTGCAGTTGCATGGACTTCTATCTGGGTCTTTGATTCTATTTTTCTGTTGTTATTACTATACTCTATGGTATAATTTGAAATCATGTATAAAGGAAGGAAAAGAATAAAGCATGGATGATTGGGGAAGACTGTGAAGTGCTGTTCTTGGCAAACTGATGGCAGAAAGAGTGACAGCAGCACTGTTAGAGACTGCAGATCAGCCTTAAGAATAGAACTTGTCTCTGCTGTAATTCATCGGGGTCTTCTAGGTTCAGGCAAATCTAGTCTTAGCTGAAAGCTGGGACAATGATCCTGACTGTAAGAACTGAACCAGAGCTCTCAATTATCTGCATCTAAGCACAACTCCATCTTTGGCTGTACATACTATGAATGGAAAGCAACATGCTCTTTGGGATGAATCCTTTGTGAATCTCTGCTTCAGTGAGCCTGCATTCTAATGAAGAATCTACATGATACAGTGTCCTGAATCAAGACACAGCAAACGTCCATATACTACATATCTGAGTCAGGCAGTAAAGAACTTTTCTGGATGTATGTGCTCAAGTTCCTGTGCACCCACTTCTGATATCTCATTGCTGAATATGAAGGAGTCTTTTTTGACCTGAGTGATATCACAGATTGAATCTGGTTACTGCAGTGTGTCTGCGTGATAGAAACTGGAAATGACTGCAGATCACCTAACTGTTTTTTCTTTAATGATCTGTTTGCTGGGTTAGTCACATGACTGTACAAAAGGCTCTATACTCAATCCCCAGCATAAAAAAAGTTGTTAAAATTTTCAGCAAGTTATTATATTTTACATTATAGGATATCTATTTTTGTTAACTGTGAACAATGCTTCTAAAATATTTTTTATTGTGTCTCATCATGCATGCTCACAAGTATGTCTTCTTAAAATTTAAAAAGGTGATGATGGTGATGATTGTGGTGGTGGTGATTAGTGTGTGAATGTCCTAAGGAGGTCAGAGTAAAGCTTTTGGTAACGACCTGTCTCTCTCTACTTTATGTGGATTCCTGAGCTTGAACTCACATCAGTAGGCTCCTACTACAAACACTTAAACCCACAAAGCCATCTTGCCAGATCATGCAAGCATATCCTTAGTTGTGAATCTTAAGAGATGGGTTGCCCTGCCGTTACATACAAACAATTTCAGCCATAAATTTCAAGCTCAAGGTAAGAAGTGAGTTTCTGATTCCATCGAGTTTTTATTGTCGTTTGAATCTGGGAAGATTCACTTCCTGATGGAACAATTAGCCATTAAAACTCACCAAGGAGAGTTCATTTTTGAAAAAGCAATTAAGGTGAAATATCCTGCAGAGTTCAGACACAGAATGCAGAAGCAGGAGGTCTGAGGTGGCAGCATTTGAAAGGCAGGTAGGGGCCACCTGGGGTTCTGATTGTGACTTCCTATTGTGTTCCTTTTGTGGACTCTTTACAGGCAAATCCAGGAAACTACATGTTCTCTATGTAGGGTGATAGAAAGGAGCCACAAGGAAGTCATTTCATGTTAAGAAATATGCCGCCAGCAATGATGGATCTTTCAAAGAATTTTTTTTTTGTCAACAGGAAACTTGAGTCAAAAATGAATAACTATCTAATTATTAATCATGTTTTTCAGGCAGCCAACCTCTTTTGGTGGTTGAACTTCCTCAGCAGTTTGCTAAATTTTAAGATAGTTTTTCAAGTAGAAACTTATAATCAAAACTAAAGTGGTAGAAACACTGAATTTACATAAACATATTTGCATGCATCCTCCAGAAGTTTGATTAGGATGGACTTAAACATTTAGTGAGTATTCAATTCAATAACTGAACAAATTTATAGTTTTATAATCATCAAAAGATAATTTTATATTTCTATTATGTAAAAAAGTTTATTTAGCCTGTTTGCTAATAACCTCTATTTTCACCCCAATACCAGATATGATTTGTTAATATTCATTTTTTGATAGCTCAGTAATATTCCATTGCTGGGTTAGATCACATTTTCTCTGTATCCACTGATAAACATTTTGCTTGTTTTATATTTGTGGATAGTGTAAACACTGCTGCTATAGATATTGTGGCAGTTGTATGAACACATTTTAATTTCTCATAGTTAAGTAACTAAAAGTGATGAGCTGGATACTCACCATCCACTCAGTCATCTGAAAAATGGCATGCTATGATGAAGCTACCTCTTGCCCTACACCTTGAGAAACTTTTGCTTCAGAAAAGACAAGCATCACTTGTATTTCTCTGCCTGTTAAATATTTTCTTTGCTGTTGACTGTCCAATGCTTGACAGCCTTCTGTCTGCATGTGCATCTCTTCAAGTTCTTCCTATTTGGGTTTCATGGCCTTTCTTTAACCCATATTTACCAGATATCTTTTTCATAGTATTTCGGCTGTGTTTAAGCAAGCTATTTATTTATTTCCTGACTCTGAGGCTCCCTTGGACTCATGGTTTGCTGTGTTATATTTAAACTTCTGAAAGTCTGTTCATTTTATTTTTCTGTTCATCCAGTTAACCACTAATTTACCTTTGGGTTCCTTCATTCAACTAACCACTGATTTATTTTTCGGTTCCCACATGCTTTCTCTAGATCTGATCCACTGCTAAGGACAGTTGCTATGCTTCTCAACTGTGGAAGCAGTGCAGTTTGCCCATTGTTAGCTGGCCCTTCCTTACCGAAGAGACACTTGGAAGAGTTATTGTCATCAAACTTTCCTTTAATCTTTTGAACACAGTCTTGCCCTTTCTTTGACTGCAGTTAGAATAACCACTTTCAAGTCATGCCTACATCCACATCCAGCCTCTCTTGGAATCTATTCTCATTTGTCCAATTCTTTTTGAGTCTTTGGCCACATTATCTCATTTCTTCTGTTATGAATTCTATTAAAATCTGGAGATTTTAGAAGCTACATGTTATCCATATTTTGTTTTCTTTTGTTGGTTTATGATGCAGAAAGCAGTGATCCCTTGCCTGCTTTCTTCTTTTTTTTTAGGTCAAGATTTTGCAGACAGCAAAGCTCTGTATCAACATGCAACTGTGACTCAGTAACACCTTTGAGACAATAGTCTTTCCCTGTTGAAACTGCTCTACACTCTCTGCTGGCCTCACTCCTAGGCTTCCCAGCCTCTTTGGTGCTTGAGACATATACAAACTTCCTTTTAAAATTTTGCCACATATGAATGCATCCTTAAAATAGTTTTTTTTTTTAATTTTCAAAAAAGCCTATTGTGATAATGTAGCCATCTGACTTATTTTTCCCAACAAAACTATAAATAATTCAAGATTTATCTTTGTTGATAATTTAGTCAGTCTTTTACTGATACATAGTATTTCACAACTTCCCCATCTAGTTTTTTTATGGCTACTGTGGTCATTTTAAAGTTTTTGCAGTTGTGCATCATGCTACTAAAATGTTTTTGGCTATGCTGGCAAATCATTAATGGGTAAATCTAGAGTACTGCTTAGTCAATAAGTATGAACAGCTTTAATTTTGCAAGTAAATTCCATGCTGTTCTGTGCTGTCTTTATCCTTAAGTTGCAGAAGTTACTATTTTCTTGTTAGTACATAAGGTGGCATTATTGGCATTACTATTGTGGCTAGTATAGACAATGCATGGAGTTATGTTGAATTTTCTGGGCAGAACTGAGAACAATAGAGTGTCCAGCTGAAGTCCAAGCTGCTGCAGTTGCTGAGAGAGGAGAAGTAGGAACTCTACAGAGTCGTCTGTGGCCACAGAGTTCTGGGCTAAAGGATGGTGTCAACACCATGCAAGCCTTTGGAGATTTTTGCATCACAAGAAATATGTTCCTCAGAGGTCACCCTGAGCTGGGAGGGGACTGAAAACTATACATAGGGTTCAAAGGCAGAATGGGTTGGAGAAGACCTGAATTGAGGAGAATTACGCACTCTTGGATGACATTTGTATTCACCCTTTCACCAGCGGCAAGGCAGAGAAAGTAATTCATCTTCTGGGTCTACCATCCAGCTCTCCACACGGTGGAAGTACCCCTCCCCTCGCTAGTTCCTTTAGATGCTGCAAGGGCGATGGCAAAGCTGAAGTTTCAAGAGGTTATCATTAAGTTTCCATTTAAGATGAGATTTGAAACATGCTAATATTAGAAGGCAGTAAGCAATTAGAAGAAAGTCGAGAGTATATCATACTGGCAATACAAGAAACCAGATCATTAGAAGGTCACTTGGAAAGTAGATGGCATACAACACTCCAGGAACCATGGAGGGCAGGGGGAAGGTTCAGGAAGGTAGGGTGAAGACAGAAGATCAACACAGCTTCAGAAGTTTCAGCTGCCTCGAGCTTTCTGTAAATACTAAAGCACCTTTTATTTTCTTAAAACTTTCCTTTTATTGTCAACTTTTGTCCATTTATAAAATCTTTGTTATCTGTGCTTTCTGTAAGGACTACACATGTATATATGCTGGAAGGAAAAGAGAGAGGTGGGAGGGAGGGTGAGGCAAATGGAGAAGGGGAGTGACGTAGGGATGTCTTTCTATGTGCTGTAAATGAAAGACTGTTTTGGCCATGGCAGGCACTGTAGAAGGAGTAGGTGGAGAATCAGAGCACAGATTTTAAAAAAAGGAGGACAGAGTTAAAAAAAAAAAAAACACAATTCAGCCATTCAAAAATCAACATATGAAACAACACAAGTAAGCCACAAATCATGTAACAAAACAAATTAATAAAAATAAATTAAAATAAAAAATTAACAATATACCTAAGCCATAGACCAAACAAACAAACAACAACAACAAATCCAAACCATAAAACTAAAAGTCTATAAATCAAGGTGGTCACTGTTGCTTTTATTTCAGCAGCAAAGTGTTAACCCAAAGTCTCATCGCTCATGCTCAAAATAAATAATTAAAACAGACAGCTCTCTCCTGCCCTCAGGCTCTCTCAATTCCTCAGTGTACCTCTGCACCAGGAATTTTCAAAGTCCTAAAATTCCTTCAGCATGATGCTGAGCAGATCATCCAGCCGACCAATTCTCACTACCTCCTCTTCCACTGTGTCCACATGTTGCCAAGATTTTCCACGTGACCTGCGTTCTCTGCTGCTCACATCAAGGCTGGGATTGAGGCATTGTTCTTAATCTAATTCTCTCCCCATTACAGATCCATTCGAGTTATATCTGTGCCAATTTCCAATGATGAGCTCACATTTCCACAGTATTTATACCATCAATCATCAGGTGCAATTGTTTTTTTCTCTGTTTCAGGAAGGTCAACTTTACCATCTCGGTCCAATTACAAGGCACTGGACATGAAGGACATAAGATTCGGAATTTGAAGTCTTTCTGAGCTATACAGCAAGACCAAGAAAAACAAAACAAATGCCTCAAGACATTTTGCAACTCAAATTTAAATGATACATACAAATTGTTAGAGTAAAGCAATGTTAGCACCCCAGACTCACCGTACCCAACTGGCACAGAATCTCTAGGCAGGAGCCATGCAGCAAGCAGGCCATCTCATGGGGGAACTCCATCTGCCTAGGCTTTTGAAGCCGCTGATGCTTTTTGTATGTGTGGGTTTGAGAGTGGTGTGGGTGGTCTTGCTGTGCATGTAGAGGTCAAGTTCTTAGCCTGTGAGTCACAAACCCTTGGGATCTCATATTAGAAATCCTGCATATCAGAGATTTATGCTACAATTCATAACAGTAGCAAAATTATAGTTATAAACTAGAAACAAAATAATTTATGTTGGGGGTCATCATTACATGAGAAACTGTATTAAGGGTTGAAACATTAGGACATTAGAGAACCTCAAGATGAAGTCTCTAGATGAACCTGGAACACACTGAGCTACACTAGCTGGCCACCCAGCCCCTAGGATCCTGTCCCTTCTCATTCCCAGGTGTTAGGGTGACAGACACGTGCTACCAGGCCCAGCTTTTACATGGCTTTGAGGGATCTGAACTCAGATCCTTATACCTGTAAAACAATCACTTCACTTGAACTGGCTTCCCAGCCTGAAGTTGCAGATTTTAAACAAGCTCTCCAGTTGATTTTTATTTTATGAATCTGAACACTGATAGTCAGTAGTTAGAATATACAGGTACATTCAGAGCTCAGAGCTTTTTTCTTCTTCACTCCCACAATGTCCCTATGCTCTGTGGGAATTTCTCCTCCCTTTTCTCCTTATTTCTTGCTGGTATCTTACCTTTCTCCCAGGCCTCTCATCAGGAACTCTTCCAATATTTCTCTCATATTGTGGTCCGTGTTTTGGTTTCAAATCTGCCCAGTTGATTGTGTCATGTTTTCTCTTGTTCAGGATGTTGTTGAAACTTTTTTCAGGGCTTACAAAGTGGATTAAACCTACTGCCTGCCTGTAGAGCCTGGACTTCTTCCACTACCCCCTCTATACTGAACAGTTAACTCAAACAGTGCTATGCCCTTATGGTGCTTTGCTTCTGTGTGCCCTTAGCAGACACAATGTCATTTATCACTGTAATACTCATGGAGCTGATACTATATAGCCAGGCAGATGAGACACTATGGACATGCTATTAAAATTATAGTTCCTCTTCTTTTGAACCTAATAATGTAGCAGGAAGAATGATAAGTAAAATCTCAACTAACAGTAGCTTCTTTAGATTGATAGTTTAGTATCTGCCAGAACTGGACTAAGAACTTTTCATGGATTATATGCTGGATCTTTATAACCACATCACAAGCTTCAGGAGTGGCATCTGGGTCACTGGAATATAGAGCTCATACTGCGAGCCACTGGATACCTTCTGCTTCAGTGGTGAAAGAATTGAAAGGATCCCAATCAGTCAGTCACAGGAAACCTTGTTAATTACTCATGGTTCAGCCTCCTTATAATTAGGTAATACATGACTAATTCTTCTGTCCAATCCTCCTCATGCCACACTGGGATCTGGGATACTGTGCATATGTGTGAGGAAGAAAGAGGGAAGGAAGGATGGGAAAGGGAGAGAGGAAGAGAATGCACAGTAGTGAATAGGTTTTAGTAGAGCCCCAAAGAGAATGTTAGATCTCCTAGATCTGGAAGTACAGGTAGGTGGATGTGAGCTTCTTGATAGTACTGCTGGGAGCTGAACTCTGAGATATGGTCCACTGCAAGAGCAGCAAATACAAGTGCTTCCACACTGAGACACTTGTTTTCACAGCCACAGGGATGAACAGCTCTGTGGCAGACACTGAATAAATCTCAGAACTTCCCATTCCTCTGCCACTCAGGTCACTTCATCAGTTCTTATTAACACTGTCAGGGTCCAGGTGAAATTTTGGCTCAGAGATTTTTTCTTAACCCCTTGCTCTTGGGAATGTTACATAACTCCATTCTTAATCCTCCCATCTGTAAAACAGAAAGAGTAACAACCTGTACACCAAAGCTAAGGCTTAATGAAATGGTTTAAGAAGGAAAATGACATAATCAGGTTTGATGTTCAAGGTAATTTATACTAACAGCTGTGTGCAGCTGTCTAAGTTAAAAACGTATTGATGAATTAGACTACAGAACTAACAAAACATATGGGAGGGGTCCTCCTGAATATCTGTGCTACACTCTCACCAGTCATGATGGAAGATGTAAGGCATTGTTCTTGACAGCTGTAGCTTAACAATATTGACTTTGATGTACAGCCCTAAGTTTCAAAACTATTCCCAATTATAATTCTCAATTAATTGTAATCACTCTCCCAATCTCAATGCACTGGATAAAGGGTTTATAATAAACAAAAGAATTTTTTTTATAAAAAGAGTCATTGATTCTAAAAAGAACGTGGCTGTTTAATGAAATAATGATATTTAAACTGTAGAATAAATCTTCATAATCCTGGGGACTGCGGAGATGGTTCAATTAACACAATCCTTGGCATGCAAGCATGAGGCCCAAGTTTAATCCTCAGAACCCATAAAATATCTGCGTTCAGCAGCACATGTCACCACGCTGAAGAAGCAGGTCCCTGGGGCTCACTAGTCTGCCAGCCTAGCAGGATTTGTAAGCTCCAGATCCACTGAGTACCCCTGTTTCAAAAAGCTAAGAGGAGAGCCACTAAGAAGGGCATTCATCATCAGTGTCCGGCTTCTAAATACATCCATGTACATGCACACCTCCATGGACACATGAGCCCATAGACACACACACACCTTTATAATCCTAGAAGACGTTTAAGCAGTTTCAGTTAAACCTTCTAAAAGAGAAAGCTGAGATAGAATCTAGATTTGAATGAACACAAACAGAAGTAAATGTGTCTTATAGAAAACATGCTGCTAACTTGTTGAGGAAGTAAACAGACACGACCCAAATGTGCTGCTGAGAACTTGCCATAAAAAGCTCCTGAGTCACCAAGACCAAAGATTCTGGCACTGAAGAGCTGGGGCTTCTGTGATTTTTTTTCTCAAACTGGCTCAACATGTTCTAGCAGAGTGAATGGAAGATGATATCTACTCTATACCTCTGTACACCTGTAAGGAAGGCTCCCCTATCAGTCAGAGGCTCTTATGATGGTTATTTCTGATGTCAGCTGCTTTACTGCTCTAGTTGATCGTGTAAACCTGGAAAAGTAGGGCCTAAAAATGAGGTTGACTAAAGTCTCATGCAATAGCCAGCTTTATTCAGAGCGTCAGACAATTTATACTCAGGGTTAAGAAGAGTAAAGTGTGTAATCATAAGGACAAAGCTACACTTGACAAAAATGTTTTTCCATAGAAACATATAAACAAATAACAACAACAAACCTTTGGAGTGTCCTCACAAGTACTCAGAAGTCTCCTCACACAGCTCCATTTTGTAGACCGGATTCTGACAGTCAACCTGACATATTTAAATTCAGGAGGTGTGTCTCTGGGTGTAACACACCTCCGGACATGCCTCTGAGGGTGTCTCTAGAGTGCTCACCTCCCTCAGCTTCCTGACCATGGACACAATGCCACCAGCTGCCTTATGTTCTTCTTGCTGAGATGGAGCCAAAGTGAATCTTTCTTCCTTAAACTGGTTTTCTCAGACATCTTGTCACAGTGGAGATAGGCTGGGAAGCCTAGATGGCTGAGGGGACCTATCCTATGCTAACACACTGCCACTCTATTTAGACAAGCACCTTCGACACTTGTAGAGTTCTAAAAGTTAGCTCTTGACATAAAAGCTAACATGCACTAAAAGAACATTGTAATATAGTTATTAAAATAATCTATAATGAGGCACTTAAGGCTATGAGTATGGCGTAATATTCTCTCAAGATTAAATTGGCTTGGTTTTGTAATTTAATGCTATTTTTAAGATGTAATTTTCAGTAGATATAATTCCATATGTTTTACAATGAATATTGAGCTCCTCTATTCAGTGAAATTACTTCTCTTAATT
Organism: Sigmodon hispidus; assembly: GCA_004025045.1. Classification (NCBI taxonomy): domain Eukaryota; kingdom Metazoa; phylum Chordata; class Mammalia; order Rodentia; family Cricetidae; genus Sigmodon; species Sigmodon hispidus. Next base: position 45,015 of record PVIH01001230.1, read on the forward strand.
ACTCTGTTACAAATTGACGCAGTATGCTAATTTATCAAACTAATGAGAAATTAATAAATATTAAATAATGATACAAGAAACTATAAAAGAGAACATTTGACTTCAAGCAAGTAAAAGCCTAGACTGTAATGAACACAACTAGGGAAACTGACTTGTCCTATGCGTAACACAATATGGCAATGTGGTATTAATATTGTCTTAATGTGACAGAGGCTTATTGTCTGAATCAGTAATATATTAACACTTCATATAATTTATAGAGGGCATCTGGAGCAGTGTTCAAAAAGGAGGGCAGAAAACTCTCTTGCAAGATATATATATATCTTGCTCTCAGCTTTGGGACTGAGGCTGGAATCATGAGAAATTCTCAAAGGATTTTCACAGGGCAAAGATAAGCTCACTTAGAAGTTTAGCCAATCGTCTGTGGCATCCTACCATAATGCTCATTGTGCTCTCAACTTAAATATTTTATTATTTGTTTGTTCATTCCTGTGTGTGTATGTGTGTGTGTACATGTGGATCTTGAAGTGCTAGACAAAGGTTTCATTAAACCAAGTCCACATAACATTTAGCATAGGACTTGAAGGCTCATGTTTCTTTAGTTCTGTTAAAGATGAAATCTCAAATGTCTATATGTTAGCATCTGTTACATGGAAGCAATAGTGGGAGTATAGTATATGCTTTGTTACTCTTAGTTTCTAAAACTCACATTGATAAGGTGTAGAATCCACATTATAGCCAGAAAAGGGTAGAATATCAGACTCGGTAGATCATATGGGAGATGGCTTAACACAAAACAGAAAAAACAAGGGACCAAATACATCACCATGAACATAAAGCAATCACATTTGACATAAATAATACACCTAAAACTCTAGGACTTTAAGACTCCACTATAAGATTTAAAGACATAAATAGTATAAAAACAAAGGTAAATAAAATGGGAGCTGACAGCTCTCAGAAATAAACCATCATAAAATGTCTCAAATGAAATGTAACCAACTCATAAAGATTTGTATTTGTCCACACAGCATGTGATTATCAAGGGATTCCCATGTGTCACGTGTTGACACGCGTTAGTATACAGTGGTTGGGGAAGGTCTTCATGTGAGGACTCCTTCAGTATATGAGCCTAAAGCAGGTAGAAGATAAGGCTTGTGATGACAGGAGAGAGCCCTTATCACATTCTCAGGGTGCTTTGCGGATGGAGTCCAGTAACCTACCAGCTATGAGGAGAGAGAGGGGTGAAGGCATGGGATGGCAAGACCTGGATTTTGTGGGTGCCTTGTGATCTAGTGTGGGATCTCAGTGTGGTGGGAAGCCACTTAAGGAAAGGAGAAATAAATATCTGACCAAGTCTTTAATAGGGTCCCCTGGCAATTGTGTTGGGAGTATGTGATAATGAGGGCTTGCGTAGTGGAGAAGCATGCAGAGTATGAAGAAAGCTAGTGGCTGTGGCGGGACAGTGGTGTTCACAGTGCAGGTGGAGAGAGGCAGTAATACTTTGCTAGCAAATTAACTGAAATTGACCCTCTAACTGGATATGTGAGGAGAAAGAGGAAGAGGAAGAGACCAGTGACTGTTAAAGTTTTCACCTCAGAAACTGGGAAGATGTCACAGAGGAAGAGATAAGGGAAGGCAAAGAGCTTGGAATAACATTTTATGAGATGGAAAGCCACGGTCAGGACATGTTGATTTTGAGATGTCTGCTAGTCAAGCAAGTAAAAATGCTAAACAGGAGTTCAAAGTCAAGTGACTAGAAAAATAAATGATACCCGGTAATAAAAAATTTTAAATGCTGCACTTTTTGTTTTAAGATCGCTTAAAATTTTATCAATAAAATTAAAGCTTTTATCAACCCTTATTTTCTTTACTAATCTACAAATAAACACATTTAAAATCTAATTACTTTTGGGTGGCACATCTTTAGTCTTAATTATGCTAAACTTAGCTCACTCAATTGGTCCTCACAGATATGACTCATCCATAGCATTTTCCAGACACAGTACTCATTCTTAGCAATGAATTTTGAACCCCATACTTTAGACATGTAATGAGTGCATATATATTGGTTATTTGCTGAGGCAAAGGAGTATAAATATATTCTTAAGTACATTCCTTCTGACTTCCTCCTCCTTTTCTCATACATGTGAAAAATTGTTATAAATAAAACCAAGGAAAGAATGGTTCCATTCCCAAATCATGGAGTTTGGAGTTAATTCATGCCATAAAAGCATTTGTTATGTCCTGAAAATGGAAGCAGTTTCCTGCCAGAATCTGATTTTTATGTCACTGAATTTCTAGTGTTACTCTGGGCAGTTTTTCCTCTTCATAAGAACCATTAATAATTCCATCTCAAGTCTCAGTAATTTTCTTTTTTCCTTAGAGTTTTTTTTTTTTTCCTTTTCAGTTGTACTTTCCTGATTGGCAGAAACTTATTTCTTAATCTGTGGGCTGTTGTGTCCTACAAATTTGTCATCACCATTTATTTCAAATTGTGTGTTTCTTCCAAATGTGAAGGAAGAAGTGGTTTATAGCTCACCAGTGTGGACCTTCTAAGCAGTTCCTGTGATGACAACTGAGGACCGGGAGCCTGAAGATCAAAGAGCTGCTCAGTGTCCTGCTGAGGTCAGCTGTCAGTTCTGAGTAGAGCTAGGGGGTGGATTTTATTTTAAGTCTGAGTAGCTGGGCCAGAAGCAACTTTGGACTTTGAAAATTCTGATTTCATTCCCCATCTGCTTAGGAAAATCAAACTGTTGGGATGTAAAGTTCATTACATCTTGTGAGATATTAGGTCAGAATACTCTATATTCATTTCGTAGATAGAAATAGGGAGCCACAGACAGGCTAAGGTGTGAATGCTTTTTAACCGAAACATTTTTCTCCTTGTAGTTAATAGAGCCCTACTCTGCCATGGCTTTTGAGTCTTTGTTTTTGAGTCTACAGAGATGATTTCTGAAAACAGAGTTAAAAAAAGAAATATTTTTGAGGACACAGTGATTTCTTCTTCCACGTGCTGACATTCCAATGAAGTCACCTCGACCTATCTGCCGTTTAGGGGACAACTTGTTAACATATTTTCTAGTTTGAGATAGTCATTTTCTGAACCAAAATAGAATAAAATTGATCATCCACATTGCATATACTTATGTGCTTAAGTAACATTTTGGAATCCTTTGCAGGGGCTGTTTTCAAATGTTCAGCAAGGATTCAAGGTAATCAGATGGTGGCTTCAAAAATCACTGAGGGGCATAAAAATCAGACTAGGGTGACAGAGACAGATAATACAGAACATGGTTAAAGCCAGGAAAAAAGACCAAATGTCTTTCCAGTAAAGTAGACATAGACTCCTAAGATGTGGGGTTGGACAACATTCCTCAGCTTTAGACACATAGTAAAACCATCTGAGACATTAAAAACAAAATAACAACAAAACAGAAAAATAAAACCCACTAGTGCCTGGACTGTATCATAGCCTGCAAAAATCGAAGCAGAGGTGGGGCGTGGGTATGAGGGCATTGGTATTTTTTTTTAAAAATTCCACAGGTGAGTCAGAGGAACTGCCAGGAATCTGAGCAATAAATGGAGCAGAGCAATGCAAGGGCTTGGGCTAAAAGAACAACTCCCTCCTCAGACTAGAGGATAAAGTGAGCCTACCACTGAAAAGATGGAATTCCTTTCTTGATTTTACAGGAAGTGTTATTTTTCTCCACAGAGCAGTAAAGCCAGAGGGCTGCCAGCATCTGAACAGGCGCCCTGTGGTTACGGAGGGACATTGGATTTTTTTATCACTTGGAAAAACTCTGCTTTCTCATTCCCTCACAGTATTATGGCTCATCTCCCTTTTTAGTGTTTCTCCCTTTAATTATTTTCCCACAAAAAGCAACAGCTATAGTCTACTAATTCCTCATGAAGAACCTCATCCATAAATTACTTGATGCTCCACCAGCTCCTTCCAGCCTCACCTAAAGAAACTGTCTACTCATCTTTAAACTGTCTGTGGACAGGTTCTTAGCTAGGGCCAGGCATTGTCCTAGACATTATAGCCACAGCAGTGAGGCAAAGGTGTTACCTTCTCACACCCACACTGTATTTATTATTTTGGCAATTTGACTGACACCCTGAAAGCTTTTAAAGAGGGTTGCATAGTTGGTATCCGCCTTGAGAAAACTGCCTCAGCAACTATTTCTGAGAGTTTGTGGCTTTTCTAAAACCTGAAAACTTTCAACTCAGGTGTTTGATCAAGAGGAGTTTGCAGGATGATCCCAGCAAGAGTGATTATCAGGACTTGCCTTATTGACATAAGAGGATTGGATCTGTGGGTAAGGTTGGGTCCCCTAACAGTGACTGATGTCATTTTAACTATCCAGAGATCTCTTGCAGGATGAACGGATACCCTGAAGAGGATTTTCAAAGGAAGGGCATCATTCTAAATTATCCTCTGACTTTACAGTAAGCAACATAGAAATAGCCCAAAAGTTTTTGTTTTAAATGCATGGAACTATTGCTACAAAAAAATGAGTAGACATCTTCAGAAGAATCAGTATTGTGTTTTTTACTTCCAGGAGTGGAGAAGTGCAAAGCAAAAATAGGGAGGATTAAGCATCAGAGATTGAGTATATTTAAGCCTCCCGTGTGGATAGGAAAGCTTGGCTTGATCCACTTCAGCCACATAGTAACAGACACTTCTATGCAGGACAGCCATGCACAGGGCACTCTCAAACGAGCCAGAGCGGTACTAATACTCACAGGCAGGTAGGTAGGAAGGTTGAAACACTCCCCATTCTGTCACTTCCTTATGAACATAGACATTTCTGTGACCTACCTGGAACCTGGACCCTAAACAGGCTCTGGCACGATGAGAAGGCTGAGCTCAGAGTGATACAAGATTCAAACTATACAAAGTAGGGAGAGATGAAAAACAGAAGTCTCTGAAATGGGCTAGATTCAGGATGACATCCTACAGTTCACACTGGACACAGTGAATGACAGGACCCTGCGACAAGACAAGCAATAGGAGTAGGAAAGAGAAATGGAGAAAGAGTGGGAACTGCAGAGTGGGAGGCAGATGTGGTAGGAGGAGAGAAATGAATCTTAAAGGAGACAGAAGAATCTTGGCCTTATCCCCAGTCGCATTTAATTGATGAAATCCCCGTTTGATGACTCCAGCTATATAAAGTGAATAGCGTGGAAAGTTTAGTTTTCTATAGGCTCAAAGATAGAAGCCCTGGGGGACAAAGGACATGAGATCTTCTTCTGTGGGGCCCTCCCTTACTCCAACGGGCTGGCAGTCTTTGTAGGAGCAGTTATCAAGCTGTTGGTTAGCACAAAACTTAAGGATCCGAGGCAGGCAAGCTTACAGACAATTTAGCAATCTAGGAGGCTCTGTGCACACCGCTTCCCTAACAACGCACCTGGCGGCCTACGGCTTCCAGCTCTATCAGGCTGTGCGCGCACCTGCTTTAAGCAATAAAAATAAATCACTCCCTTAAGCATCACCAGACAATGCAAATGATACAGTCATATCCAGGAAAATCCTGAAACTGAGAGGTAGGCCCATTCAGCCTAAGGTGGTTGAGATGCATGCACAGATGCATTATGGGTAAGGTCATGTAGTGTGTGACGAAGACTTTTATAATCCAAGCCTGTAAAACAGAGAACCACCCAAACTATGCCCCTAGTAACCTAACTCCTCTTCAACTCCATAAAAGGAAGCCCCAGAAAGTAATTGGGGCCCTTGAGCACTTTCATGCCTGTGACCCAATGCCATTCTTGGCTCTGCATCTGGCCTGTTTTATCAAATCTCCCTGCCTCTTTGCAATTCATGTGAGTATATTCCAATTCATTGAATGCGATGCCAAGAACCTGGAAATACTTAGTCCAGACTCCAATCACCTGAACAGATTCACTAACTATTGTTAGTCCTACTTAATCCGCAGCAGAAAATCTGAGAGTGACATATGTGCTGGATTATTTTGAGGGTGAATGGCCTGAAATATGGCATCATGCATAAACATATTCTGTTGTTTATCATGTTAGTCTTCTGCCTAATTCAAGTGGAGGCAGTTAATTTCTACAGTTATGTTTCTGAAGAGCTGGAATGCCGCTTCTGAAATCAGTTTGATAAAGGATATTGTTTTATTTTTATTTTATTTTTGCCCAATATATTTCAATCATTTTCTTTTCCCTACCCCAACCTTTTCTGCTTCCCCCATCTCCTTGCCCACCTAACTTTATGGTTTTTTTTTTTCTCTCAGCCCTCTTCAAAACAAACAAACAAAAGCCCTCAAATGAAAATCAAAACAAACAACCTAATAAAACAAAAATACTAAAACAAACAAATGAGCAAAAATATTGTTCTTGATATTGGATCTCAAAACTATTTTTCAGTCTATCCATAGGAGAAATGGTGGGAAAGCAGAGAAGCCTAACATTGCACTGTTGCCAAGAAACAAAATAGACAAAAGCAAACAAGTAACTACCAAACCTAGGGTTGTGTGTGTCTTTTCTGAGGCCATACGACAAACATTTATTCACCCCAGACGCCACACCAATGAAAATTGGAAGAAAGAGTCCACCCAAGTCTAACCTGGAAAACCAATTGAGTCTAAGTGGGGTTATTTACCAGAGCAAGGGCAAAGCAGCTTCAAGTCTCTTCAGAAAAAACCTATAAATCAGCAAAGGGAGAGGCCTCATAGCCCCATCGGCTCTGAGCTATAGAGTTAAAGGGCCTAGTCATGTGCTGGTCTCATGAATAATCACAGGTGCTGAGATGAGAGAAAGAGAGAGAGAGAGAGAGAGAGAGAGAGAGAGAGAGAGAGAGAGAGAGCAACATCGCTGAAGTGCACCGAGGAGGACCGAGCTGCATACCACCCAGTGTCAGGTGTTCAACAAATGCAAAGCTACATGCTAAATCTTGAGTTAAAATACAAAGCCAAGAAAAACATCTTCTAAAGACACTTTACTCTTTTAAGGTAGTGCATTTAAAATGCATAACAGTAATTTAACAATTTTATGTACAACAAAATATGTATAAATAGAAAATAGTGCCATACAAGCTAATGTGTCCTTGAAGGGTCTTTGTGTAACAAGATGTCTAAAATAAAAAAGGTTTAGTGAGGAAAACATAACGATGGCTCGCTCTTTGAAGAGGTCCAGGGGTATGAATTCAGCAGCAAGAGGGACATCTTATGCAAAGATCCAGGAAAGCTGAGAATGTAATGTAGTAGTGGTCCTTCTAGAGCTATAGCAGATTGGGTTAAGGAGATGTAACTACAGCCTTGTGTTCTAAATTAGATTACTGATGGATCCATACACAGATTGACGTAAAGTTCAGATATTGATTATCTTTTGGAAAGAAAGAAATTCTTATTCCCCAGGTCATGCCTGACTGTCATGTGTGACTCAAAACTCATTTCACAGCCCACACCCCAAGTTTAGTCTAAGCACCGCACCATAATGATCTTGGTCTTCTGCCCTAGTGGGGAAAGTCCAGCATCCATGCTGTGATCCCTCCCTGCCATCACAGTCTGCAGAATAAGCAAGGCGTTGAGCAAGTTCTTTTGAAATAGACAGCTGGCAAGGGTATACTGTCATCAGATGCTTCAAAATTGCATTTTCTCTTGCTTTTGTTGTGGGTGCTCTCCTTGGAGAGTTGATCCCAGGTCTGACAGGACTTCAGGACTGTTTGTTATCACAACTAGCTTTTTATTTCTTTCCCTTCCTCCCCAACTTGCTAGCTCATGGCAAACATTTCCAAGATGGCTGTTATCACTGCTCAATGGATCTGGTACTGTTTACTTTGTTATGCCCAAAGTCGAGACCCTGGAGAGACCACCGGAGACAAGGAGGTAGCAGACTGCAAAAGCAAGGTTTATTGATAGAGACGAGCAGGCTCCTGAACCACTCCAGGTGTCTGTTACACCGGAATCATGCAGAAGGGTTGGTTAGGGCCTCAGGGGGGGCTCCTTTTATAACCTGAGGCTGTGAATTGGGTTCAGGTGAGGATAATGGTATGAGTCATTAGCTAATTGGCTCATGCTAGGGGCTTTCCAGACTAGGGTGGGGGTGCCCAGTAACAACGTGTCAAGCTTTTGATTGGTTAGTACCAAGGTGAAAATCATTTTTATTATTATTATTTCTTCCTGTCATGTTTGGGCTAGTTTTGTGCAGGGTCCCGTAGCTCATCCCTGGGGTATGGTCAAGCTGTCCTGGTTCTGTGCCCTGGAATGTCTCCTCTAGAGTGGGGAAGCCCACCATCAACCCTGGAACGTGCAGCTGGCCCAGGAATGATGGTGGTGTATTTTGACTAGAGCATTTGGTGTTGGTGGTCAGATAGCAGGGCCAGGGTGCTATGAATTCTGCAGTTGGAACTTAGGTCATGCTGCCCCTCTGTAAACAGCAGTTTCTAGCTATGGTCTCTGGGAACGGGGTGAGAGACTCTTTCTTAGGGCTCTGTCTGCTTTAGTTTAGCATAATTCTCTAAAATGGAAGACTCCTTTTAGTCCTGGACCCCACCTGGATCATCCAGGTGGCCAGCTCATTCTCTCCTAGAACTGGGCAAGCTCCCGCCAGGAATGTGGAACTGAACTCTATTTTATCTCTATGGCTACTAGAATACAAAATGGCATTTCTTGAGCTAAGCTTACTCTCCTCATGCTTCTGTATGAATGAGCAGGAGGCATGGTTCCTTGGGTGTGAGGCCTCTACCAATCAGTGACTCTGCTCTTAGGTAGATTCCTATTGATTAATCAAGTCCTATGCTTCAGTACTGCTGGGAATTGGGTTATTCTCTACGCTGCAGGGTTCCAGTGACAGAGATCTCATCTTCACATAGACAGGAAGGAGAAAACATGATCAGCTAAAGTCAGTGCCTGCCATCTGCATCTCACCGGGCTGATAAGCAGCCACCAGAGGACTCCAGTCACCTCTCTGGCTTTCATTATCACCTGGAAACCAGAGGCTTGGACCACGTAGTTCTAAAAGATTATTATTACATTACAGTCCTTAAGAGCTGGGGCCTCATTAACCAGAAAATGGCCCAGGAGGACCTCACTGTGACTTCCCAGCTGTGACTCACACAGGAAGAAGCAGAGGACTTAGAAAGTGGGGGACCCTGGCTCTGAAGACATTTTTTTTAAGAATCAATTTTCTCTGCTCTGCAAAGAAACTAAGTTACAGGAGGTTCAAACAATGTAACCACCAAGGGACCCCCATTGGTTCGCAATGTCTCTCTACCAGAATCACACACTTTACGTGACAGCTGAGTTATATAATCTTCAGGAAAAGTAGCAGATTTTTAGAAAACACTGTCAAATATTTAAGTAAAAACATTTGTTGAGTTAAACAGCAGCTGAGCTCACTGCAAATGATATCACTAATTATGGTGGCCTGGCAAACAAGCTTCGGGCTTCTTCTTTCCTCCCTTCCTTTGTGTTTAATGGTAATTTCACACCAGCGGGCATATAAAATGCAATACCAGGAACCAAGGCAAGTCACAGCAAGAAAGGAAAAGCGATGTTGCTCTGCATCTATAAGACGCCTCTTTGCTTTGAAAACAGGAATTTAAAAACTACTAAAATTTGGTTGTAAAGACATTTGTTTTTAATGGCTTTCAGCTAGATGCCATGAAATGTCAGGATAGGAACACTTTCATTTTCTTCATAGACCTGGATTAGTCTGATTTTTATCCCCGTGAGAGCAGACAGACGTTCTCAGTTTTCTGCATCACACCGCTCCGTAAAATGAGAGCAGAGTGTCCATCTATGTCACACTGTCCACACAGAAAGACAATTACAAAATGTGCCAGTAGTAACTGATGAAAAGAAAAGCTGAAATTTCAAATCATTTATAAGAAAGAACAGAGATTCATGAACAGGTCCAGTCCCATCCAGTGGTAAATTCCTCCATGTTTTGCTGGATGAAGCCAAATGTCCTTGGTGTTCACATCCACAGCCATAGTTATGGAAGTCGAGGCTAGTGCTTCTGTGACACTGAGCTCTGGGCTCCTCAGTCCCTGGCTGATGTGTCCTGGACCCTTCCTTTATCTGTGGCTTCGATACTACATTTCAGGAATATCAAGGGAAAAGGGAAATTTCAAACTTTTTATGTTTTCAATATTTTTCAGAGTGAGTCTCATGTAGCCCAGGCTAACCTCAAGCTTATTATATAGTCAAAGATGAACACCTGATCTGGCTGCTCCTCTTTCCCAGGTACTGGGATTATAGGCTTTCATATCACATTTGACAAATGCAAGAACTGAAAAGTGGCTATTTTACTGAATTTAAATGATGTGAAATAGTTAACTTACTGTAATGACTAGATTATGAAAATAAAACTATAAACATCAAACCATGCTTCCTCTACCACCTGCCAACACCTCCCTCCCCACCTCCTGATGGGGAACTCATCACAATGGGTGCCTTTCAATTTTTAACAAAAATTTTTGTAATTTCTCATATCTATAAAGTTTATGAGAATGAACTAAAATCACTAAAAAAGATAGGCTACCTACCATTTGAATTAGTATGCAGGAGCCAAATGCTTTTATTTATAAGTAGTAGAGAGGAAAAATGAGCTAGATACTGACTCAAAGTTAGAAGTAGACCTCTATCTGCTGACCCTGGATTCTGGGCTTCCCAGTCATTTAGTCTCACTGGAATATAAGAGAAATTTTGAATTGTCTTGAAACAAAACACAAAGGAAAACTCTTAACAAAGAAATTGCTGGTGCTCCTGGGTTAGTGGGAGCAAAGAAAATGTTTCACTGTTTAAGAAAATGTAGTTCCTGTTTTTCAGAGTCCTGAATAATAAAAACAAAGAAGGAAAATGAGTTCTAAATGTATACACCACTAACTACCAGACTTTCCATGATTCACTGTCAAAGAGCATAATAATGTACTAGAATGAGAAGCTATGAAAAAATGTGACATTATAAAGCTGAAAAAAGGAAGGCATGACAGACCATTATGTTGGGTTTAACATATTTTCAAATAAATCCAAACCATCTGATAATGTTTATCTAATGCTTGGACTATACTTCAGAAAGTACATTAACCAATACTTCTTATATGAACTATAGTATTTTTTATAATTATTGAAAAAAATGAAAGAAAATGACCCTAGGATGAAACCATATTAATATTTGGTCCCATAAAGCAGCATGGAGGTTCAGAGTTTGCCTCCGAGTCCACCAAATTACTAGGAGAAAGTGAAAAGAATCCTTTATGCAACTGCTAAAGTCGTTATTAAGAAAAAGCACTGCCCCCTATACCAGCACAGGATAACTCTCCTGCCCATAGAGAAGATGCTCTAGATGTGACAGTCAGTGTTATTCATGCCAAAGGCCTTAACCACTCCTCATGGGAACAAGATGACACCCAAACAGAAGTAAGAACTGGAGGGGGTAGATAATGTTGTTTCATTAGGTCAGGCTGAATATAGCTGAGACATGGAAAAATGCACCTTTGGTCTATCCAATAGTCAGATAGAATATGGGCTAAGGAACCATGTGAAGTAAAACCTATCAAATAATGTCCACTTGAGGGAGGCCTGTAATGAGATTTATTTTTTTAAGATGGACTTTGTTTACAGTAAAGCATACATAGAAGCAACCCCACAACATGTACTATACAAAAATGCATCTAGACTACAAAACACATTTTAGCAAGCAAACAGCACCAAGTCACATCTCTCATCCCAATTTTTCTCAACAGCATAAATTAAGAAGACAAAATATAAAAAAGTAAACACTCTCAGAGCAGATCTGAGCTGGCGTGGATGGAAAGATTGGGCACTGGTTTCAGCACCGCGTTCATTGCCAGGACTCCCTACTGCAGGTACTGCTGCCCTGGGCTTTCGTTGTAAGAGCAGTAAGGGCAGATCACTGTACCAAGGAAAGGAAGGCAGAAGTGAGAGGGTGCCGTGCCAAGGGGGAGCTCCACGGTGAGGATCTGGAGCTTTGAACACTGTCTCTTGGGAGAAATGGCTGCGTGAGACTGAAGCTTCCAAGATGGTTCCTGGAGGATGTGCTGGTGCCTGAAGGCAGGAAACACTCCAAACCAAACAAAAGCACCAGACTGAGGCACTTCAAAAAGTGAAAGTCAGCACAATGAGCTATTAATATTAAAAGTTGGAATGATTCAGAACAATAAAGTAGTACTAGAAAATAAAGTGTAAACTAAAATATACATGAAGTATGCTGATACCAACAAGTGGTTATGAATAAATGTGCAGGGAGCAGAGACATGTCTTCTCTGCAGAAGAATGTTGCACAATTCCTATGGGGGACAAGAAATGCTGCTCCTAAAATAATGCATTCAAAGCATAGCGTTGCTTCCTTTCCTAGGGAACAATGTAGGGAACGGGGAGTCAGGGACCCTACAGTAGAAATGCCTGAGAATCTGAAGTCAGTCATAAGCCCAAGCAGTGAATATCATTGCATATTATCTGTATATTGACAGCATATTGTCTGGACATAATGATAAAGACTTTTATCTTCAAGACCTTCTCATAACTTCAACATTCATTAGCACCTATAACATCCCTGAAATTGTCAAGGTCATCAGAAGTCAGACACCTGCTGTCATAACTGAGAAGTACTAAGGTTACATGTTAACTAAATTTATCAAAGGGTTTCCAAAAAAACATATGGTAAGAAATGAGAAAACCTGAAGTCACAGACTTTAGAAAATAGAAATCAGTGACAAGGGTGCTAGACAAACCTGAGATGTTAACAGTAGGGGATATGGACCCATACTATAGCTATCAATACAATTTATAATACACTCATGTGTATGCTTGCCCAATTGAAAACACACACACACACACACACACACACACACAACCCCAATTTAGAAAACCTAAAATAAAATGAAATCCAAATCCTCTCAAAAGCAAAACAATAAATCAATCAGCCAATAACAAAACCCACGCAATCACCACCACCACAACAGAATAACTCCTGGAATTCTGCCGTATGCAAAGCCTCAGATTGTCAGGGAGAGTCAAGGCCCTCTAGATTCCTGGGACTGTGACAAATCTTTGGAAGCCCCAAGTCGGCTGGTTCCTTGTTAACCCTTTCTTTATCCAGCTTTATCTTTTTTCACCTGCCAGGCCAGCAGGCAACAATGTTAACTGCTTTCCACAAATGCTCCAAGGACAAAGCCCTTCTAACCAGAAACCTCCAAGGGAGATCAAATACAGATAGTGCCCAGCAGGGGGCCTTTCTGGGGACTGAAAGGGAAAGCTAGACAATGACAATTACCTGGAAATGGGCCTCCAGGGAGCTCTGCACTCATTCTGACCCTCAGCGCCTGGGAGCACTCTGGCTTCCCGGATTCCAAACCGTTCCGCTTGTGACCAGCCTGGAATCAGTTCAGCAACTTTATATTTGTATTTACTCTAATGTATATGTTGGTGAGAAGACATGCATTTAAGGTCACATTAGCTTTTGATTGATTTCTAGAACCTTAAAAACACCGACTCTAACAATGTTACCAGTGATTATTATGGCTTTTATACTAATTATATTTTAGTAAGGCTTCTGGGAGTGCTTTCCTGCTAATGCTGCCTTAAGACCTTTTTTTATTTTAGCAAATAAAAATTTATTCATTTAAAATTGAGCCAGAAACGGGGTGGGGAGGGGTTTCTTAGTCTCCCTGGGGCTTTTCTGGTGCAGTGCAATGATTTTATAAAAACATGGACGGAAAGCTAGGACTATGTGAATGCGGATCCTGCTGTGAAACCTGCTGACAGAGTTCCTCCAGTCTGTGTTCCTCTGGGGTCAGGATTTCAGCCCCTCCTCTCCACAGAATGTTTCCTGGGACAGTTTTAATTCTTCATGGTCCTATTTTTAGGAGGTCCTCGTTACCCCATCTTTCTTGTTTATTTTTCAGTTTGAGGGATTTTTGTTAGCTGGGCTGTCTACTGCTGGACTGATAAAAACAAACAAGCAGCAACAATAACAACAAATCTCTTGGAATGAAGGCAGTATAGGATTCACCACACACGAAAACCTCTTCTCAGAGTCTCTCAGCTTCGCGTATTTTTGTCAGCAGCTGCCAAGGGCAGCTGACTCCATTTTTGCTTGTTTGTTTGGGTTTTGTTTTTGTTTTTTTGTTTGTTTGGCTTTAAGGTAGGTTCATGTGTGTGCGCGCGCGCGTGTGTGCGTGTGCGTGTGCGTGTGCGTGTGCGTGTGCGTGTGCGTGTGCGTGTGTGTGTGTGTGTGTGTGTGTGTGTGTCTGCAGCACAGACTGGTCTCAGCTTTGCAGGTTGGGGAGCTCAGGCATTCACTGGCATGCTAGGCTAGCATGACTCAATTTGAGTGATGACAGTTTTTCTCTTTGTACCTAACAAGGAGTTCTTCCTAAATCCATTGCTGCTTAACCTTCTTGTAGTTTCATTTTTGTGTCCCTTCCTTTGTTTTTTTGTTTACTTGATTGGGGGAGGGGACTGGCTGCAGTCACAGAGAAATGACAAGGCATTTCTCTCAGGCAAAATGAAATGACAGAGCGATTCCAAAGAAGGAAGGATTGGCTGAGTTATCTGGAATTATTAAACATTTTAAGAATATTGGGGCTCTTCTTACTCCCCCCAACACACAGGTAGATTTTTGGTTTGCTTTTGTTAGTCAAGATGTTTATTTTAGTCAATGTTTTAGCACTTAGTATGGCTACTTAATGTGTTATAACTGGATATGAGCCTCTCACGTGGACATGCTTGGTAGGATTCACTAAATTGTGAATTCAAGTCTTGCTTCCCCCACACTTGGAGAAATGAGTTCACTTTTCTCTTCTTTCTGATGCTGTCTGGAAATCTGTCAAATCTTAGCTAATGTTTGGACCAATGTCTTGCAGATGGAAGGTGTCAATTATTTCCCTAGTTCTTCTCAGTGCAGATGGTCCAATAATAGGATTTTCCCTTTACTGATTAACTCAATAGTCAGAGCATCCTGCTGGGTCCTGCAGAATCCTGGCTTCAACACACTTAGCCTTTAACTCTGGTCTAACACTAAAACACATGGTCAAAATCATTCTTAAATAATTTCTGTCTTGATTTGGGTTTTTATTGCTGTGAAGAGCCACCAAGACCATAACAACTCTTACAAGGTAAACATTTAATTGGGTTGGCCCACTTACACTTTCTGAGATTCGGTCCATTATCATTATGGTGGAGTGCAGGCAGACAGGTTGCTGGAGAAATACTCCTGTTTCTTCATCTTGCAGGCGACAGGAAGTGGTCTGTGCCACTGGGAGTATCTTGAGTAAAAAAGACCACAGAGACCACTCCTACAATGGTACACTTCCTTCACCAAGGCTACACCTATTATAGTACCACTCACTCCCTGTGATATTAGCAGGGGCAATTACATTCAAACTACCACAGTCTCCAAACTAAAATAGGGCCCCCTTATGAGCCTCAATTTTTTTTCCATATATTTTTGTTTTAGATCTTTAAGCCAAGACAAACAGCAGCATCAAACAGGGTTATGTATTTTGTGTCATTACCATGATAATCAGATTTTATATAACAAGCAAGAAACCAAGAGACAGGCATTGAAGGCACCACACTTATTTTAAGGATTGCATCCCAAACTTGCCTGTGCTTTAATTAGAATATCCTAGAGAGTTTTAAAAATATCGATGTCAAGTATCTTCCCTAGAGAAATTATAACAAAGTCTCTAGGAATGAGAATCAGGCTTTTGTACTTAGTGCAGCTCCCAGGCAATCAGAAACACAGCCTGAAATGAAAGCCCCCCAGCATAAGAAAGGGAAGATCAACACTTCCTGATCGATCTGACCCTCACCCCCCCATTCTCACAAAGGTAAGTGGGAACCTCCATACTGGGTTGGTAGGGGGAGGAGGGGGAGGTGGTGCCTGAAGGGTCAGAGGCAAAACACAACAAGGGTCAAAGGTCAAGTTATACACACAACAGAAAAACAAAACTATATTCTGAATGTCTTTGCACTCTATGTATAGTCATTTAAGACTCCATTAAAAGACCAGAATCTTAGCTGGGTGTGTTAATGCACACACCTGTCATAATAGCACTTGGGAGTTGGAGGCAGGAAGATCAGGAGTTCAACGTTACCTTATACTATATAGGGAGTTTAAGGCCAGCCTAGGCTACATGAGAGACTGTCTCTGTACTATCACAAATATCGGGGGAAGGCTGAAATATCAGAGACAGGAAGCACCACAGCCACTTCTCACCCAGCTGTCTTGCAACTTCCTCAGCCTTGCTCCTGGTTGCTTCTGCCAGTTGCTTCTGTTCTTTCTGGGTTTCTAGAGCCCTTATTTACCCTATCCCATCCAGGATTAAAGACGCGTAACCTTGAACTCACAGAAACAGAAGTTCTGTCTCTGGAGTTGTGGGATCCAGGGTGTAGGTCACCACTCCCAGCTCTCCCTGTGCTGGGATTAAAGGTGTGTGTGACTGACTCAGCTGTTTATCTTTGTATTCAAGGTTTAAAAATTTCCTGAGCTGTCTGCCTAGGATTTGACGGGGTGCTCTCTCCCCAGTATTCAGGTTTTATTAAATATGTAATACATATCCACATGTCTCAAGAAAAAAAAGTCTTGGATTCCATTCAAAAAGGAATACTTAAGTGGCTTCCCATCCTTTGATACAGAAAGTTCTCATCTTTTTTCAGGAACCTGTAGTCCCTAGCCTTTATGTCTGTGGCTGAATTATAACTTGTTTGACCAACTATCCTACATTGTGTCCTTCTTGATTTTGGTATTTTCAAATGCATAGTGATATATATATATATATATATATACATATACATATATATACATATACATATATATTTGATGGATTGGTGTAGCTGGAGAAATGGTTCTGTGATCTGTCTTTTTGGGGACTTGATTCAGTTCCCAGCACCCACACACCAGGTCATAACTATCCCTAACTCTAGTTCCAGGGGCTCAGCCACTTCTGGCCTCCTCCGTGGGCACTCAGCGTGCTTGCTACATAGACATACGTGCAAACAAAATATATCCATACATATAACATACAAATAAATAAAAAACACTCTTGTTATCAAAATTAAAATCTGGAAGACTTTTATTGGCATTTCCAATGGGACGAATTCTAGTGTCTATAAAATCTTAGTCATCTTAGTCTAGGAATGACTCATTCAGAAAATAATGTGTGTATTTGATAATTAGCTTATGAAATACTAATATAAACATTTTCAGCTCTAGTGCTGAAATATTGCAGTTTGGGGATAGGAAATGTTGGATGCCTTTAATTTTCCAATCCAAGCTTACAGAACAGGTTCAGGTAGGATTTCTCTTGAAAAATTTAATTGGACTTTTGCTTTGTCTTTCAAATTAAAGTTAGGACTTTCTGGAAAAAATGAGGGTCTTCAGTAACTCTGCCATTACAACTCTGATTTGCTGGCACTAGCATTTTTGCCTTTCAAAAAAGAGTTAAGTAGAAACAAAAGAAATAATTTTTTGGAGAACTCTAGCTTGTCACCTGAAAACCCCAGGATGAGGAAGAGTTTATCTCCACTCTGTTTTATGGAGAATCACTTTGGTAGGATGTTCCAGGCCTGTCCTTGGAGTTCCCATTAGGTGGAACCATGAAAATGGCATCCAAGTATATTCTCACTATTCAGTTTGGAGAGCAGTCAGATCTTTGTGTATGTATGTGCTCATTCCTTTTATTCTTTGTTCACACTCTTTCCTCTGAATATGGTGGGGTTTTTTTTGTTTTTTGTTTTTTTGTTTTTTTAACCAAAATGGAGGCTTTAAAATGCCTTAGAACAAAAGGAAAACTGTTTCTACAAAGGATTCTGAGCTAGCTTCTCATCATACTGAGAAAATACCTGAGAATTGCTTCACAAAGGAAGGGGAGGAGCAGGATTGTGTGTTTGCCTTATGTTGGCCAGAGAGTGAGGAAAGAGAGTGGGGAGGGAGGGAGAGAGGGTGGGAACAGGAGGGATAAAGGAAGAATATTTCACTAGGAAAATAATTATACAAAATACATCCTTCAAGAAATCTAGGAATTGGCACAGGCAACCACTTTCTAAATATAACACCAGTATCACAGACACTAAGAACAACAATCAATAAATGGGACCTCCTGAAACTGAGAAGCTTCTGTAAGGCCAAAGACACAGTCAATAAGACAAAATGACAGCCTACGGAGTGGGAAAAGATCTTCACCAACCCTACAACTGACTGATCTCTAAAATATATAAAGAACTCAAGAAAAAAAATTTGAATGACCCAATCAAAAAATGGGGCTCAGAACTAAAAAGGGAATTCTCAGCAAAAGAATTACAAATGGCTGAAAGGCACTTGAAAAAGTGCTCAACATCTTTAGCTATCAGAGACATGCAAATCAAAACAACGTTGAGATACCACCTTATACCTGTCAGAATGGCTAAGATCAAAAACACAAATGACAGCCTGTACTGGAGAGGATGCAGGATCAAAGGAAACACTCCTCCATTGCTGGTGGGAGTGTAAACTTGTTCACCTACTCTGGAATGCAATATGTCAGTTCCTCAGAAAACTAGGAATCACTCTCCCCAAGGATCCAGCAATACCACTATTGGGCAAATACCCAAAGGATGCATATTCTTACCCCAAAGGCATTAGCTCAACTATATTCATAGCAGCATTATTTATAATAGCAAGAACCTGGAAACAACCTAGATGCCCCTCAACTGAGTAATGGATTAACAAACTGTGGTTCATCTACCCAATGGAGTACTACTCAGCAGAAAAAAAAATGACATCCTAAAATTTGCAGGCAAATGGATAGATTGGAGAATATCCTCCTAAGTGAGGTATCACAAGCCCAGAAAGATAAACACAGGATATACTCACTCATAAATGACTCACAAATAGACAAAAAACAAAAAACATTCAAGCTGCTTGGAATCAGAAGGAAATTAAGAGAGACATCCAGGGATTCCCCTAGGAAGAGACAATAGAGAAGATTTCCTTAGTTAATTGGGAGCATAAAGGGCTGCAACCAAGAAGATGTGGGAACAAATCATGAGAGAAGGAGATGATCGAGTGAGAGTAACAACAAAAAGGGAAGAAAAAAAAGAGATGGAGATCTTAATAGAGGAAGCCAATGTGGGACTGGAAAAAGAGCAGGTATTAGGGAAAACTCCAAGAACTCACAGGTTGTCCCTGCCGAGGTCTCCAGCCAATAGGGATGGTGATGCCTAGACAGGACTTCTATAATCAAATGAATAGCCACCCTAAGTGTCATCACAGAATCTACATCCAACAATGAATAGAGGTGGAGGCAAAGATACAAGGCTGAGCACTGGGATGAGCTCCTGATCCAGCTGGGGAGGGGGGCAGAGTCTGCATGAGCTAGGGGATAGGGACTAAGAGGAAAATTCCCACAGTGATGGCTGGCTGGAGTTCTAGGGAACTCACTGAATCAAGAACAGTCACTGGGGAACCATTGGGAAAAGAACCTAGGCCCTCCAAGGGTAGGCAATTGTCCATTCACATAGGTAGTATGTGGAGCCTTGAGAGAAGGGATCAGACTATGTTTCTGTGTGTGGGCTGGCACCTTGGAGCCCATTCCCTCCAGAGGAACACCTAACCCAGTCTTGATATTAGGATGAGGAAATTGGACTTGCCTGGAGTGGATGCTGAGCTGACCCACCTTGGGACTTCTTGCCCTTTTGGGAGAGAGAAAGGGGTAGGCTGAAAACTGACTAGGAGGGATTGGGAGGAAAGGAGAGGGAGCAAAATACATGGATAAAAAAGTCTTTATTTTATAAATAAAATTCAAAAAAAAAGAAAGAAAGAAAGAAAAGAAGTCTAGGAACAAAATGGATCCTTCAAAGTCATGGCCCAGTGACCTATGTCCATCAACTAGGGGCCACTTTCTAAGTCTCCTTTACACCCTGATAACTATTCAGCTCTGAGGCTATGAGTAGAGGACTCCCGGGATGAAGCCACATCCCCCAAGATACAACTGCCTCTCAGAGACTCCAGGTCAGAGCACTGGAGCTCTGGGGATCAAGCCTCTGACAGGAGTTAAGAGTCAGGCTGTGACAAATACCGGTGGCTTCCCCTAGTTCCTTTCTCCGCTGCCTGTCATTCTCCTGTCATACACAAAGCAGGTTATCACAGAAGCAGGTGTCCACTGAACTCAACCCATATAAACAGACCTGGCCACAAATTCAAAGTCATACTAACATTTCTTCGAGAAGACCTTCCTGGTTCTTAACTATTTAAAAATTCACACCAATCACTCAAACACTATTTCCTACCCTACTGGCTTTTTGCATTTTCTTATCTTTAATTATGTTCATCTAAAATTGTCTTTTTCCAAAATAAATAAAATTATTTAAAAAATACTTTTGTTTACTATAGTATTTATTATATATTTTTTTTAATTGAAAAAAATCATTTTGTGTGTTTGAGTAGTTTGCCTGAAGGGAGGTATGTGTACCACATGTGAACCTTCTGCCAATGGAGGTGAGAAGGGAGAGTCAGAAGCTCTGGGGCTGGAGGTACAGATGATTGTGAGCCACCATTTGGGTACTGAGAATTGAACCCAAATACTTTTTAAGAGCAACCACCATGCCATCTCTCAACCTCCCCCCCCACACAAAAAAACCCTCCCTTTACTTTCTTTTGTTTATTTAAGATCTTACACTATTCTATTCTAATCAAATAAAAAATCCCTATTTCTATATTTCCTATAGGTATCTCATTAAAATATAGTGATAGTCAACATTTGTAGAAGTCAGTGATCAATAAGGAAAAAGGGTTGAGCTGAATAGGGGATTAAATGACCTGTACTGTAACTTCATCCATATCATGTTACCTTCCTGGTTATCAATCTATTTATTAAGTGTGGATATTGATTATTAAATAACTTTTTAATCACAAGATTCTGTTAGCACAGTTTTCAATTGCTGTTCAACCACATTTTTGTCAAAAAGAAAATTTGCAACAAAAGGAGATATCCATTAAACTCAGAATGAAAGTCTTTAGACTATGGCTCAAACAGCAAATGAATTTTAGACACTTCCACACAACTAAGATAAAGAATATGCTTTATTTAACGTTGAATTTCTGCAAGTTGGTCATTAACTTTATTTACTCTCTTCCAGTTACTCTTTGTGCATATTTCATGCAGTTTTGATGCTACCAATAACCAGGTGAGAAAGGTCTAACCTTGCGACATTGATGTACCCATCCATACCATCCTAGACCAAAGTTTTCTCATGCCCCAAAGTGATGGCTATACAACTAAATTACCATCAGTAATAGATTCAAAAGATGAAGTTGGAATTAATTTCCTAACTTAACAGCAGTTCAGATGCTTTTTTTAAAAAAAAAATAACTTTTCCAAACATACCCTCTAGATTTTTTTTTCCTTGATAACTTTATACAATGAGCTAGCCTGGCTATAGACTTGGACTTGTTTGCTTTCCTGAAAAGAACAGACAGGAAGCTATTTTCTGCCCTACGTTGACCTTATTCAGGGATAAAACATCAGTGGCAATCGTCCTCAAGGCAGAGGTAAACCAGCTTAGGGCCTGTCTCAATGTCTGCCTCTGTGCTCATTATCTGACTAATAAAACTAATTTTGCTGCAGCCATTGAGAGAGGATAATGTAGGCCTCGAAACATAATAGCTGATCCTGCATCCAAATGATTTTTATACTTGTAGCAGCTGCTACCCTCTCGGCTATCTCAGAGATGGATGAGCTTGAAAAGGGTGTTTTTTTCATATCACAGATTGAAATTTTCATTTCAACAATAACAATTTATAAAGATGATGCCTTAGGTCTCTTTTGGAAGAGCACATAGTTATTAAGCTCACATATAAATAATGTGGTACATAGAGAGCTGATCAGAGCCTCCGTCTAGCCCCCATTTGACCCATGTCACTGGCTGAGTGTTAGCTAGCATACAGATGTGTTGTCAGAGAAGGTGACTCGGTCTCTTCGCTGTGAGTTGATTTGGCTGTGATGTTTTCTTTTTATTGTTCTGAGCAACCATACACTCCTTTAACACATATAGAAATGTAATTCATCATAGTATACATCTCTTTTGAATAGAAATATTTATACTCAGGTACTGGTTTTTTTTTTTTTTTTTTTTTTTTAGCAACACAAATGTTCTTCATGAAATGAGAGTTGTGAGAAGGGGGGATACATGCAACCTCCATTGAATGAGTTTGTTGTAAAAAGCAGGAAAGCAGGAAACAGAAAACACCCCTAGGCCTTTGAATCATAAAACTGTGAATCTCTCTACACTCTCCCCTGCCTCATTAATTAATCTTTAATCCACTTCCATTATTCTCTGCCTCCTTCTCTCTCTACCTATGCAGTTAAATATTGTTGACTACTTTTTTTTAGCTATTATTTTAATTTTTTGTTTTTTAGGAGTAGAATTCTTAAGGTCACAGGATTTGTGGTACAGCTTTGACCTTCCAGGCATAAGACTCCAGGTTCATCCCTCAGTACTGCCAATGAGAAGATGCTACTGGGATAGACAGATGGCTCAGCCATTAAAGGCTAGGCTCACAACCAAAAATATAAGAGAAGATGCTACTATATTCAGAATTCCAGAAAATGACTTCCCTGTCTAATTGGCAGCCTCTATACCTACCTTGTAAGTCAATGAGCCCATCCAAAAGAGCAAGAGATCCTTGCTCTGTGGTATCTCCATAATACTGAGAACTGTTAGATGTCTACCATAGTCAAGATATTATGGCAATGCAAATGGTTCTGGGTATACTTTCAATCCAAGACTGTTTTTAGTGGAGGTATAATAATAGCTGAAATATAATAATAATACCTAATGCAGGCCTAATGTGATGGCATACAGCTGTAACATAAGCACTCATGTATCTGAGACAGAGGATGAGTCTGAGGCTAACTTGGACCACAGAGTGAGACTTTGTTTGAAAAAGAAAAAGAAATGGTGAAAATAATGCAATCGTACAGGAGACAGAGAGCTGGATCTGTAGTTAAAATCATTGGTTGCTTTTCCAGAGGACTTGCATTTGATCCCCAGTACCTGCATGGCAGATTCACAATGGAGATCTGATGGACATACTGGCCTACATGGACCATCAGGCACACACTGAGAACATGAGCATACATGTAGACAAACTACTCACGCATATAACAAACAATCCAACAGCTCTACCTAGACATGAACAAATGAATGAATGTGAGATACTGACCCTCGATAGGACAACAGACAAGAGTGAGGATAAGGGGTGCTTGGCTACTCTATGTAGAATAAGTCCTAGCTAGTTACTAATTGCTATTATTAAACTCTAACATTGAGCAAAGTTAAATGGAGAATATTAAAATCACCCATCTTGTCCACAACTGCCTTTGTACTTTAGCAGAGCAGGAGAACACCCTGACCCAGATTTATCATATCAGTGTTTATTCTCCTCGTGGAACATCAGCTGGAAGGCAGGGTTCAAAACCCTCAGCTGGGTTTTGAACTTGCCCAGCCTTTTCTTTTTTTCTCAAACTTGGTTGTAGAGCACCGAGCATTACTCTACTCCAAATGTCACCACTAGCCTCTCTCCTCAACATTCATTTCTCAAACCATATAATAAACCATTACCCACATAAAGACACTGCAGAGTCAAATGCTACGCAGTGTGATAGAATCCTGTTTCCCATAGACATTTAAGGAATAGAAAAATATCAGCAAATGTGGAACTGCCTCAGAAAACTTAAATAAATGTATGAGCCTGTCTAGATAGACACTGGCTCAGAGAAAACATGTAAGAGCCATCAAACCAGAGATGGGGAGATGGTGCCTTAGTCACGGTTATGTACTGCTCTTGCAGAGTACCCGAGTTTAATTCCCAGCACCCAGGTCAAACATCTCACAACTGCCTGTAACACCAGGTCCAGGAGATCCAGGACTCTGCATGTACCTGCATTCATACATACCACCCTCTCCCAACACACACAATTTAAATTTATCAAATAAATATTATTTAATGAATAGTCTAACTATTTGAAACATTGAGAACAATGGTAACATTGGTAAACTCTACAGGGGAGCCATTATGTAGCAACTTGAGTTTCTGGTCATATGCACATGAGGAATGAGGGTTCCACAATATGTATAGAAAATGTACTATACTACGCTATTTAGTCAAGGATTGAAAGAGGCCAGTGTAAGGAGAAAATACAACCTCACTTTCTCACATTCAGAATCTTCTCTCTCCCTCTTGCACTGCATTCCATTTCTCATGGTAAATATCTCAAATAAGAATCCAGAATACAACTGAACCTTTAGCCTGCCATGTGACAATACAAACAAAATAAAAATTTACTTGAACTTTTTATTATTTTATATTAATCTTTCAAGACAGGATTTTAAGCAGCCTACATTGGTCTTGAATTCCCCATATAGTCAAGAATAGTCAAGCAAGACCGTGAAGTCATTCATTTTTTTCTCTTCCAAGAGTAAGATTACCACTCCTGGTTTAGTCTTTGTTTTAACAAAATTGTATTATTGTTATAAAATGATATTTTTTTAGTAACATTTTGATGGTAGATTTTTGTTATTTGTTTTTAACTTTTAGATCAATTTCTTACATGTTTAACATAATAAAGCTTATAAATTCTTGGATGCTTTTTGTATGTAACTGTTTCTACAGTCAGAAAAAAGGCTGTTGAGCACCCACTCATCCTCATTACATTCTCTCTTCCTGTCCCCGTCCACCCCAGACCCCCAAGCAGGGTCTCACAGTGTGGCCCTGGCTGGTCTGGAACTTGTTACTTAGACTAGATCAGCTCCAAAGTCTGAGACCTTCCTGTCTCTGTCTCCTAAGTACTGAGGCATCTTGAGTTTTTACCCTCTGGTAGATTTTTTTCCCATGGAGTATCATGCTTTCAATGCAGATTCAGGTTGTTAATCAAACAGTACTTTATTCCTTTCGTGTTGCTGAATGGCAAGAAAATAAGTTCTTTCTTCCTCTTTTCTTATTATGACAATATTGCTCCCTGTTGCTGTGATAAATACCATAAGAAAAAGTAAGTAACAGAAGGAAAGGATTTCCTTGGTTTACACATCCATGCCATGTTCATCAATGGACAGGAACCTGAAGGCAGGACCTGAACTACAGACTGTGGTTGGCTCCTTACTAGGTAGTTCTCCCTGGCTTGCCCAGCCAGGCTTCATATAGAGGCCAGGTTCACATAGCTAGGGATCATGCCCCAGCTCCAGTAATGATTGGTGCCCTTCTGTCAACTGGCAATCAAACCTCTACCCCTCAGACATGCTCACAGGCCAATCTGAAGAAGACAGTTCTTTAGCTGAAGTGTCCCTTTCTAGGTGACTCTGAGTTTGTCCCAAATTGACAGCTGAAACTGACTGTGAGACCAAACAGATAGCATTGTTAGCAAATGCTCTAAGGAGACTAGAGTTGATTCATAATTCTCTTTGTAACTAAATCATCATTTTCAGAAAGATGAGCTCACTCTTACAGCAACAAAATACCCAGAAAAACCAACTGTGTCTAGATACATTCTCTTCACCTCCTCTATTCCTCTTGCATGTAAGCTGCTTTCTTGAACATAATGGATTAATGTGAGAAAGTCTCTGGTGTATTCAGGGCATTTATGCTTTAGTTTCTGAAACAATAAAACAACATTCACAGACTCCTTTCCTTGCATTGAGTGACGACATTCCTAGTGTGACAATGGCATCTACCCTGCCGCTGTAGTTAATGAGCAGGCACACCTGCACAGCACTTCCCTATCACATGGCCCCTCTTTGATGATAATGGCTTAACTTCCAGTGATGTGAAGTGTCAGTTAAGCAGAAAATGCCTGAAAACTGACACAAAGCAAAATTTATTACACTGAAGAAAAAAGAAGCAAGTCCAAGAAATTTGTACCTTTTCCAAGCCTGTCTGTTGAGTTTGAAAACTGTAAGCTTCAAATTTTCTTCCATAGTGTAGAACATAGGGAGAAAAACATTATTTTATGTCATACTAATGCAAGGCTTTATCAAACTCCATTGCCAACTACCATTTTAAAAATGTACTATGAAAATCCAGTAACAAATAGTGTATTCAAGTACAGCAGCAGAAGGAAGGAAAGGCATATCAGGAAAGAAAGGCAAGCAGAGGGACAAAAATAAAAAATAAATAATAGAATGAACACATTTCCAACACATGAGGCTCAGCCTGTAGCTTGTTTGTAGTATGCCTGCCTCACAGGCAGACAGGGCCATGGTTCAATTATACACTTACACTGAGCATGAAGCTCCCGTGTGCTCCCTGAGTGACAATTATTATTTAGACCCTAGCTTCTTAAAGTGTGAGTGACAAGACCCTAGGGATGTATAACTGAATAGAGTAGGTCATGAAAAACTTGGCAGTGGCGAGAGATTCCTGAATGCTTGACAACCAAGACTTAATTCAAAAACCAGTTGCACACTAGACTCAACATGCTTTGGCAGCACTCATGCATGTTGTGTCGAGCAAATTTCCTGAAGCCTTGGTGCTACAAATGCAACCTGCACACTGCACTGCACATGCCTCATGTCATGAAATGCAGATGAATGCTGACTAGAACACTTCAACTCAGAGTCAGAGCATCAGCCGTTACTAATCACACTGTCTTCACAGTACAGTCTCTGCCCTTATAGAAACATGACAGTATCATGAAGAACAAAGATTTTTACCATTTTCCTGCAGTGCTAGTCAGAATGAGAGTATTAATTAGGATCTTTTTGAATTGCATTGAGTCAGATGTTTGATTTTTAAAATCGCTGTTTGCATTGCTGACTTGAGTTTCATTTAAATGATATTTAAATGAATTCTGGTTTAGGGTTAGAATGGAATAGCTAATAATTTCTAAAATGTTCTTAAACATATGCCTGCCATTTTGTATTATGTATTTAGGTGAAGCAGTGTATCGGCATGGAAGGTTAGAAAATCAAAATATTAGTCAACTCTGAAAATATCTGAAGATGCTGTACATGCTGCAGCATCTAAGTTTCAACCAATAATTATTTTATACTTTCATGGTTGCGTGTGTGTGCATGTATTTATGTGTGTCTTTGTGTACAGGTGCATGAGTGTGTGTGTGTGTGTGTGTGTGTGTGTGTGTGTGTGTGTAGGTCAAAGGTCAACCTTGGGTGTCTTTAGTTCCCATCCACAGGGTCTCTCTGTGCAAAATGGCTGGCAGAAACTCCTGAGATCCACCCACCCCTGCCTTTTTAGAGCTGGGACTGCAAGCTCCTGGTCCCATGCCTGGCTTCTTAAGTGGATGCTAGTATCTGACTTAGGTCTCCATGCCTGAGAAGCAAGGAACTTTATGTGCCGAGGCTTCTTTCCAGCCCCCAGTTAATTCCTTTGTAAAACCCCAACAAGCACATTCACCTCATTAAAATATAACTGTCTTTCATCTTTAATGAATGGTAAGACTATTTGTATGTCAGAAAATTGTCTTAAAGTAAATTTTTTATGATTATCAATGGATGCTTGATTTGAACACATTTGATATACTTATGATTTTGGTTTACTTGAGATAACTTAAAAATTTCATGAACAAAAATGAATCAAGGAGAAATGTTGTAATTTGTTATAGACATGTTGTAATCAAGGAAGGGGGTGTGAAATCACAACAGTTACATTTGAGGTCATGTTTAACTCTTCTGTCACCAGATCTATGCAAGAAGTTATGGTTGCTTATTCTCAAATACAAGAAACTTAAGATGATGAAGATTTCTCTGATACATCATCCCGAAGAAAAGACCATTGAATAGATGAACAATATTGGGAGGTGAAGGGATATTTGAAGATACTCAGTAAGCATTTCCTTAGAAGGGTTAGTTACTCCTCTACAGTGCAGAAAGACCTAAAATTATACAAAGTGTATACATTGTTCCTGCAGACATAAAATTATACAAAGTGAAGCCGAAGCCATTAGGAGATTTTCTGAAATGGCTTTTTAATGTGTATGAATAGCAGTTTGGGGTTACATGAGGTAACTGCAAGAACTTCTTTTTTGCTGTCTTTTGAGGGATTTGGGATAGAATGGGGCTATGGGGTGGTGGAAATTGCATTACTATCACTGAAAGCAGTTCTTGCTCCAAAACAATGGATTTGAAAAAGCCTGCCCCTTGCAGCTCCCAAGTTAGGGAGGGTAGGTGGCAGTTGACTTCCTGTTTTCATTTTGTGCTAAATTCTTCAGAGTTTGATTTGATCAAAATAGCAGATAATTTCCTTTGAAAGATAAGAAGCTTAGTTGGAGAGGAAGGAGACAGGAGAGAACAGAGGCACCATCCAGCTAGAGCATCCCTGCTTCTGTTTTGCTGGGAATGCAGATGGCAAAGTCTGTGAACTTGACTAAATGTTTCAGATTGGGTTTTACCAGTACTGATGGAGGCAGTTAGACATCTGCCTCTGACTGACTTCCTGCAGCATAGCTTCAGAGACAGCAGATTACGTCATGTCTCAGACTACTTATGCTGTAAGGTTGATAAGAGTTCCAGGTATGTGAAATTCATTGTCTAGGAGACATCCTTGTTAGAGGCAAAATTCACTGTGGTGATCTGATTGCAGTAATGGTTAGGTTTTCACTCTTAAATTCTTTTTTTTTTTTTTCTCCAAGATAGAGTTCTTTGTCTATCATGGAATGAGCTCTACAGACCAGGTTGGCCACAGAGATCCACCTGCCTCTGCCTCCCAAGTGCTAGGATTAAAGGCTGTGCCACCACTGCCCATCTAGATTCATGGGCACTGCTGTCGGCCCTCTCCTATAACTCTTTCCTGATCAGTTTATTCACCATGGAATACAAAGAAGCTGGGATAGTTCCAGTGTTCTTCCAAGGCCATTGTCCTTTTGAAGTTCTCTGGGGAACTATTTACAACAAGGCTCTTTCCACTGTGGTCTAATTCTCTGTGGCATATATTCCATTCCATAGCAGTACTAAAGACCCCGCACCAGATTAAAGAGATGGTATCCCTGGTATCCCCCAGAAAACTAAATATTCAATTGGAGCTTACAAAATGTGGTGCTATGCTTCCTAAGGACAACTTTTTTTCTTTTCCTTTTTTTTTTTAAATCTAAGGAGGCATGTAAGAGATAAAGAAGAAAACTTTACTCCCTGAAATGTCACATACCATGATGAACACTTCCTAATGGCCTAGCAAAAGAAGAACTTCTAGCTGAAAACAACCTCTCCTTGTGAAGGAGTCCACTAAAGGGAGAAGTAGCATCCAGAGAAAGTACTGTGAACTACCCACACACAACTTTCAATGCGACATTTCTGCAAATTAAATTAGAAAGTGTTAAGTGGCTTTTAAATTCAAGGAGGGGAGTCACATCCCTTGGAGATGTGAGAGTCTACGTCTGGCACATTTGACACTGTGCTTATGAGGTAAGCTAAGAGTGACAGGTGTTCTTGGATAGCTCAAAAGCACGTGCTGACAAGAGAGGACAGCATTAGAAAGTGCTGCAGAGGCAGCTGGGGAGCAAGGCGTACATGAAGGTAGGTGGACCCATGAGCCCTTGACTTCAGCTGCAGACACAGACTGGGTAGAGGGCAAATGTGACATGAATTCACTCAATACACAATCAGGAAACTGTCTAAATGGTGACTAATAGGATGGGGGACATGATAAGGCTATACAATGCAAAGCATAAGCTATGGAAAATTCTTCTTATACAGGTTTCATGTTCAAACACTTAATTTCAGTGACACCAAGGTGGCAGATATTAATTTTTTATGGGGTGTAAAAATTACTAATATTTATGCTTCTGTGCTATGTTTGGGCATTTTTCAGAGCCTCTTATAAGAAAAAGACAAAACACATCAAAGTGTAGTTTTACCTTTTAGTTTCCCTTATCTATTGAGTAAGTTTTATGTTGCCAAAAAATTTTTTAAGCCGATTGTTGTGTTTTGTTCCTTTTATTAGTGAAAAATAGACTAAATGGACAAGGATATTCAGACATTGTTTGCTGGCTGGACAGAACAGCCCTTCCCCCCTTCTCTATCCTCCCCCCCTCTCCCTTCTCCCCCTCTCCCCTCCCCTCTTCCTCCTTTCTTTCTCTCACTATAAAACACTGATGAAGCAGAGAAGAACAAAATATGTACCCATGTACCTAAAGGAGGAAAGAAGGAAAACAGACAGGGAAGTCATGAGAAGCTGAAGAATTCAAGATCTGGGCATGTGTGGCATGTGTCTGTAATTCCAGCACATAAGAGGCTGAGGCAGAAGGCTCACCATAAATTCCAGGCCAAACTGGGCTGCAGAATGAGACCTTTTCTCAGACCTAGAGGGTAGGGGAAGAGGGTAAATGTTGGTGCCAAGAAAGAATGCAGTGCAATTGTGAGTGTGGAGGATTCTTCCTGAGGGGTTGGTAAGGGTGGAGACGCAGAGTTTGAAAAGCACGCCTATGCTTCATGAGGAATGCAGGTGCCAGAGTCAGTCAGCACAGAAGGTGCACGCCACAGCCATGGTTTTCTCACGCTGCTCCTCTTTTAGACTTCATTTCATGTTCTGTTAATATAATTTGAGCAATTGGGAAACCTAGCCGACAGCCAACATGTCTGACGAATTTGCTAGAATCATAGTTTAAAGTAGCTACCTTTGATGAAGATATACCCTTGGTCAATGGAATTTTTACATAAGCAAATGGGGTCACTGCAGAAATCAGAGTCCTCAAAGAATTTAGAGAAGGGCCAAAGAAAGCTCAGAGGTTAGGCCCTCGCTACTTTTCTAGAGTTTGGTTTTAGCACCAAATTAGGGTGCTTACAACTGCCTGTGACTCCAATCTAATGCTCTCTGGTGGTCTCTTTGGGCACTCACTCACTGGTGGCATATACTTACACACACACACACACACACACACACAATTTTTTAAAAAATGAATCAAAACCAAATACAAAAGCTGACCTGCTTAGAAAATCTTTCTTTTTTTAACCCTAAACTGATAGCAGTAATGGAATCAAACAGTATTTAAAATAGCATTTATGATTTATCTGGAAACCTTCATGAGATTCATGTTAAAAAATAACTAAAATATAAGCAAAGAAAGCATGTGAAACAAAAGATTTAAAATAGTAAAATATTATGATATCATCATGGTAATTCCTTCCCACTCCCAAGGCACTGTGTTCTGGACTCAGGCTCATAGGGGATGCACACTCCTTGGGCATCTGGGCTCCTCTGAAATCTTGTTGCAATAGGACAGCTGAAGGTTAATTTTAGGAGGAAACTGAGTGATTTCCAGAACAGTGAAAACAGGAACTCAAATTCCAGATGTTTCTGGGAAGCTAAAGATACAGATTTTGTGCTTCCGAAAATGTTGCTCAGTTTCTGGTTTTGTGCTTTGCCTTCGAGAAAAGAGTTATCCATATATTCAAGCCTACAACTTTAGCAACTGGCCCCAAATCAAAAGGAAACACTTTCTTAGGCATGCATTTTCCATGAAGGCAAGGTCAGGCCATCTCAGTGCTGTGGGACTTCCCACGGTGCCTAGAGTTTGACCCGGAATATAATGGGTTTCCAATTCTTACCAATAGATGGTCATGGCAGATAGTTTGGTCCTGGTTCTTGGGCTTACATCTGAGAACTCTGATAGCCTGCATGGCTGGATGGCTATTTCCTCTGCTGTTGCTCTTCCTTCCTAGGGCTTGACCTGTGGAAAGCATCATCTTCAAGTGGTGAAGATCCTTTGTCTCCAGTGTCTATCATCTAGTGGTTCAACCAAGTCTCGGTTTTGTGTCATCCATCCCACCAGACAAGTCACAGCAAAGCAATTCATCACCTTCACCTTTACAGACAGAACACTTTTCATTCATCCAATTGACTTGAGTTGTACAATGTGTAAATCCCCCAATTTCTTTTACATTTGAATTTGTGATTTTATTCTATGTCCATCAAGTTCCTCTATTTCAGGAGTCCTCTGAGTATCCTAGGAAATTGCATAGTTATGAAATGAGGACATTTGTATCTATCCTATATAGTTGTTTTGAAGAGTATTTAAGTCCATACATGTAAAAGCATTAGAAATTTGCTTTCTGAAGACTGCTATATATTATGTACACATAGTCTACAAAAGGTTATTATATATATTTATAATAAACATACACATAGTGCATCTCTGTTTTTTTAAGTAAAATTCTTGTTACTTAGATATTCAGGGGTGTGGGTATATTTTCCTTTGCCATAGTATGTCTCCACATTCACTGTCTTCTTGCACCTGTCTAATTGACGAGGGATTCCATCAAATGTAATCTTCATTTCAGTTATAGTATTTTTCATTCCTAGGCTTTCCATTTTAGCCTTCAAGTTTTATTTCTCTAAGTGGAAAGTAATTTTATATGCTTTTTACATTTAAGCTATGTCATGTCAATCATATATCCCTCATCTGATGCTTCCAGCTATTTTTTTCCATTCAATATTTGCCCTTGTCTGCTACCATGCCTTACACTGTTTTTAAATCATGTTTAATATGATTTTAATGCTGACATAGTGATGGTAAACAGCTCTGCTCTGAGCCTGCTGGGGTGAATCTGGCTAGTCTTGGGATGTTTCCACTTTTGCTGTAGCTGTGCCAAGCCTAAGCCTCTCTTTCACTAATCTCCTTACCCTTCCTCTGCTGTTGTCCTTGGGTTTTGATATAAATTCTTCCTTAGGTAGCAACGGCACCTTGCTTACTCTCAGCTATAACTTACCTGTGTTTCATGCCGTTGTTCTGAGGAATGCCCTTTTCTGTGCCAGTGTGTGGGAGAACACAAGTACTCTGCCCCAGGCTTAGTGGGGTCATGCTGATGTCACTAGTTTTCACACTTCCTCTCGGCTCATTTCTATCATAGACCAGACATGGGTAGTGGATGAGGCTGGAGCAGGTAAAGCTTGCTCACATCAGGTAAAGCCCCAGGTAAACTTTCTTCTGTTTCATGGAACTTGATTATGGCGAATGTTCGTGTCCTATTTCAAAATGGTTAATTTTTTTTCTTTGCTAGAAACACGGGTTTTTTTTTTCCTTCAACTATTTACCCCAAGGAACCTAATTACAGTTCCAAAGGTAAAATCTGAAAAAAAAAAAAGGGTTTGCCAACCACATTCAGTGATTGATAAAATGATTACATAGGTTTTCCTAACAAGGATAGCACCTCTGACTTCTGTTTTCCATAGGCACACACAGCTGTGATTTTCTACATTCCCTGATCCAGACCAGGGCTGGCAATGCATCCTGTGGCTTCAGTACTGACAGTTTAAGAAAAGCCATTTATATTCAGGCTTCCAAACGTGACAACCATGAAGACCGACATGATGACTCCCACAGTTTCTATGTCACAGTTTAGCCAGCAAGAACACAAAAACAATAAACACTGACATCTCACCTGGCCATCTCAGCTTCAGCTCAATGCTCTGGCTCTTTGAGATGCCTCTTCAATAAAAGCATCCTAAGAGGTTCAATTCTGCCTTGTGTTTTGGTGTTGAATTCTGAATTTGGCAAATATTCAGTTAGTGTTTACTGTAGTCCAAGCTCTGTTTCACATTCTAAGAGGCAAAGAGAACAAACAGCAATGGGGGGCTGGAGATGCTCAGCAGTTAGAAGTACTTTCAACTCACAGAGGACTGGAGTTTGCTTCACAGAATCCAAACCAGGGGATGTACATTATTGTACACTCATCAGGAAATGTACAGCCTCCTATAACTTCAGACACATGGTATCCAACACCTTCCCTTCTTCTGGACTTTATGAGCAGCCACCACACACACACACACACACACACACACACACACACACACACACACAGACACAGAGAGAGAGAGAGAGAGAGAGAGAGAGAGAGAGAGAGAGAGAGAGAGAGAGAGATATCAACAGAGAGAGAGAGAAATAATAAATTTTAGATGAGCAAGCATGTGTGATCCCACTTATATTGAGGGCCCAAAGCCTTGCTCATACCTGCTTCTTCAAGTTTAGATTTGACTATCATGTTCTAAATCTACCAACTCTGTCCACTGTGGAGTTTCTTTCTTGCCTGGGATTTGGGCCCAATTCAAAGTTTATCATCTTCAAAAAGATACAAGTCTTGAGTCTATAGTGACTGTCTGTCCTCTGGCTTTTTATTACTTTCTGCCTTTTGTAAAGGGGCAATATAGAAGGAAGGATGTCTGACTGTGTCTTGAAAATATGATACCTTGAATTGAAAGACTCTTTTAAGATGTTTCATGAAAACTCCCATGTCTAGCATTCTCCTGCTCTTATGATGAAGCAACCTGAGAAGAATAGAGTGATTTTGGCTCATTGTAAGTCATGGGGAGGCAGGTATGGACAGGAACTCACAGCTTGTCCACACCAACAAGCAGAGAATGAGGAGCAAATAAATAGGCTTAGCTGGTTATTCAGTCCAGGATCCCAAGCCCAGGGAACAGTGTCACCAACTCTTACTCGGACTTCTCAACTTAATCAACCTAACTAAGATAATGTTGTAAGAAGTTTCCCAGCCCGTTTTGGGTCCGGAGGTTTGTACCTGGTGTGCGGCGGCTTTTGACCCCCAAAGAAATGAATCACACGCTTATATCCTTTACACTGTTTGGCTCATGTCTTAAGCACATTACTAGCTAGCTCTTTCATCTTATTTCAACCCATTTCCATTTATCTTCCCACGACGTGGCTCACAGCCTGTGGCTGACCTTAATTCCTACATGCTTCTTCTTCTTCTTCGGGGGATGGATGGAGACTGGCTTAACTCCACCCTTCTTCTCCTACCTGGCTGCCTCTGATTCTTCACCCACTTCTACGGTGCTGTGCATAGGCCAAAACAGTATTTTATTTACATCATACAGAACATTCCACCACATTTCCTCTTTTCTGTCTAATCAAAAAGGAAGGTTTCAATTTCCATATAGCAAAATTACATAAAGGGGCAATATAGAAGGATGTCTGACTGTGTCTTGAAAATATGACACCTTGAATTGAAAGACTCTTTTAAGATGCTTCATGAAAACTCCCATGTCTAGCATTCTCCTGCTCTTATGATGAAGCAATCTGAGGAAGAACAGGGTGATTTTAGCTCATTGTACGTTATGGGGAGGCAGGTATGGACAGGAACTCACATCTTGTCCACACCAACAAGCAGAGAATGAGGAACAAATAAATAGGCTTAGCTGGTTATTCAGTCCAGGATCCCAAGCCCAGGGAACAGTGTCACCAACTCTTACTGGGACTTAATTAATTAATTAATTAATTAATAACTTAATTAATCTAACTAAGATAATCCCTCTGAGGTATGACCAGAGCACACCTCCCAGGTGACTACATTCTGTCAGGTTGTCATCACTTATCATCACAAATACATAGTTTGTAATAGAGCAGAGTACAAACAGCTGGTTATCTCATTCCTTGTTCATTTATCAGTGAAAAGTACTCTAAAAATGCTGAAAAAAAAATTAGTGCCATCTATAGCTAGCATCCATGAAGAAGAATTTGATTCAGCAAATTGTTTTTTATTGAGCACAGAATAGATGCAGATAGCTTTGGAGTACATTTGACCCTTCCACAAGCACTAGGCCCACAAGCAGTCCTGCTGGCATGCCTCCTCCTCCTCCTCTGCCTCCTCCTTCTCCTTCTTTTTAAAGATTAAGGCCTGTGCTTATCAGACCATCCTGCACAATCCTTAGCCTTCTGCCCTGCCTGGTATGCACTTGACACTGAAATGACTGCATGATATCTGCCAATGTGGATTGTGTTAGGATCAATCTCTTTAATTGTAATACAATTATGCATCTGCACTAAACAACTTCAAGTCTTTCTTGTTAAAAATAACTGCATGTTCCACAGAAATTTCTATAAATATATCTAGCGTTACAATGCTTTCTATATATAACCAATGTGGTTTCTGCACTATGGACTACGCAGACACATATGTGTCTAAAACTATTAGCTTAGATTGCCAAGAAGAGCTATTGATGAATGTGAGGAATGCCCTTTTATTCCAGAGTCAAACATCTGGTTTCGGCACCAATTTTTAGGCCAGCCTCATGCTCAGTACAAAGATAGAATGTATTAGATTTGCTTGTGTAGAAGCTGCTCACGCAACTCACGTTTTTGAGTGCTAAAGGATGTTATATTGAGAACAATTTTCATTTCTCCTGCTCTTGGTGTTTGCCACAACCACTGTCCCATCACTGCCTCACAACTTTCTGTGTTGCCCAGAACTGCTTAATTTACCAATAATGTCAAATAAGGACTAGCCAGAATTTTCCACATTGATAACCAGGAGAAGTATCAGCAAATACTTTGAATACAGCAGCAGCTGAACTCAATGGTTTTGCTATTATTAGACTGTGTTCAGATGTCAAGATGGGAAGGACAACTTGGGGTCCATGCTTACCTATACTCTTGTGCTGGACAGTTTTATGTCAGCTTGACACAAGCTAGAGATGCCAGGGAAGAAGGGGACTCAATAGAAAAAATGCCTCCATGCCTGTAAGGAATTTCTTAATTAGTGTTGACAGAGGAGTGCTATGTGGAGTGTGTGTGGTGCCTCCCTGTGCTGGTAGTCCTGAATTCTATAAGAAAGCAGGCTCAGCAAGCCATGAGGAGCAAGCCAGTTAGTAGCACTCCTCTGTGACCTCTGTGCCAGCTCCTGCCTCCAGGTTCCTTCCCCACTTGAGTTTCTAGGAGTTCCTTTATGATGAACAGTGATATGAAAATGTAAACCTAATAAGCCCTTTTCTCTCCAACTTGCTTTTGGTTATGGTGTTTCATCACAGCAATCATACCCATGACAAGTATCAACACAACAGAAGATTTATCACTTAAATCCTAATAGAGTTAAACCCTTGGGCTTATTGTTCATGACTGAACAGTGAGTCTCTGAAAAGGAGTTTCTGCCACACATTAGGGGACCTGCCTTTGCACTGGAGTCAACTTTTGTTCAAGTTTTAAGTGTGTCAGTTGCTACAGCTTTAAGGACATAGCTATGACAAATCAAAGTTCATATAGACAATGAACCAAGAGAGCTTAGGATAATTCTTTTAAATGAAGAGTATTAAATAATGTCAATCAAAACAAATGAGAGGGAGAGGAAAGTGACAGAGAAGATGACAGCTTGAAAGAGTCTGGATCAAATGAGCCAGACCCAACCAAACACTTATCTGAGAGAGGCACTTCATGCTAAGAGAGGAAATGTGCACAGTATTGTTGTGCCCAGCTAGCTCAGTCAGTAGAACATGAGACTCTTAATCTCAGGGTCCTGGGTTCATGTCCTACATTGAGCGCCATATGATTCTTTATTTCACCTGGCCAGTCCTACAGCCATTTAGTCCCAAATAATCACACAAAAACTTATATTAATTATAAGCTGTTTGGTCTATGGCTCAGGCATATTACCTGCTAACTCTTATACTTGAACTAACCCATGATTCTTATTTATATTTAGCCATGAATCTCCATGTTCAGAAAAAAGCTCGGTACCTCTTTTCTCATGCAGCATTCTCATCTTCATTCCTCTGTATCTGCTGGCATCTCTTTTTGACTCTGACCTTCTCCATCTTTGTCTCTTCTTGGATTTCTCGCCTGCCTCTAAGCCACCTTGCCATAGGCCAAAGCACCTTAACCAATGGTAATAAAGCATATTCACAGCATACAGAAAGACATCCCACATCAAATGTCAAAACTTGTATGACCTCTTCAGAGGAGCCATGTAGGTACAGTTAAGCAAGCAGAGACAAAAGTGTTAAAAAGTTTGATCGAGGATATAATGTGGGTGAGAGTCTGTTTCTTATTGCTTTGTTTTTGTTTTGACCTGTCTAAGAAAAGAACTTGTATCTGGATCAGCTCCAAGAATGATTTTAAGGATGTTAACAGAAGCATTTTTTTAGTCCAGCATGGCAAAACTCAGTTAACATCATGGTGTTTGTTGAGTGAAGAAATAAAGGACAGAAAATCAAATATACAGTAAAGGACTAGAGTAAAAATCTTTGAATGGAAAAAGTGACTGGAATTATCCTGTTTGGTTTGTGCCCTGTGCTCTATGCATGCCACATGTCTGTCATTTAGGAAGCTCAGAAAGAAGAATCTCAAATTGTTGTCTAACCTGGGCTAAAGTGCGAAACCCTGTCTAAAAGAAAATTCAAAAATGAATAAGAAAAGAAAAATGTATGACACTCCAGAAATTGTCTTCCATGAGAAAAGTGTGTTTCAAGATCAATTGTCACAACATTTCAACTAGAGTGTGTGTACCAGATTCATCTCCAGACCAAACATTGTTATGCTTAGAAAGGAGTCTTATTTAGATCCAACAATGTCCAGAGGAAAAAGAAGAGCTATAAAATCTATCTCAGTAACCTCAACTTCCTTTGAAGAACAACTTGCTTCTCTTTGATTGGATTTGGGTCACGCATTCTCCCATAAAATCATTCAGAGCGATGAGAAAGGAACCAAGATTTATCTCAAGGTATGGTTTTCACTACCAAGTCCCATGAATAAAAGGTAGAATAGGTATAAAAATAAAATAATAAAATAAAAGATAGAACATGTAGGAATAAAACCCAATATACAATCTCAAAGAGGAAAGAAGAGCAATATGGGGTGTCATGTACATGTCAACCACGAAAGACACATACTATGATGACCTCCCAAGCTGTGCCAAAAGACGTATATCATGCTCCAAACACATACATGCTGGAATCTCGTTTTTATTAGTTTTGCTTACTATCAGTTTGGGCACTGTGTGGTTTCCAATCTTTTAATAGTAACAAAACAACTCCATGCTTTTAAGCACTCAATAAAACTGAAAATTGTGAAGACCTCTCCTCATTAATATTCTGAATATCCTGGGAGAGGGACTTTCTCATAGCCTATTGAGATGAGCTGGATTTTTTTAATTGAATTTTTTATAAACAATAATCTCATTTGTTACAGTAACTAACACACACATTAATAAAAATCTTGGACTAAGCAACCAATAAGATTGATATTAAATATACAAAGAAGTCTAGTATAATTAACATTATGTAAACTGAAAAGTGCAGTAGTCTAAGGGGGGGGAAAAGACATAGAACATGACAATAAACATAACTTGAAAATAGAAATGAACAGTGTAGGAAGTGAAACAAAATACTTCCTCTAATAAGAAAAAAAATAAATGGGGGAGGTTCTAATATAGATATTACAGAAAAAGACACATACATTTAAATAGATCAATATCAATGACAGTGAGCATTTACAATATTTGTCTTAATTATTGTACTATTGGAGTTGAGCTGGATTTTATCCTGGATCCAAATCCCCACTTTCTAGGACACCAGAAGGATGTGGAATGGTCAAGATCAAGGTAGGACGGAGAATTTGCCCTCAAGGTTGTCCTTCCTGAATGGCAATATGTCTGAGCTTCTAACAGGGAAAGAAAACCATCACCTCTGTATGTACTGGATACAGCCACAAGTGCATTTTGCTTTCCTCATGTCTGATTTTCATCTTGTTGGCATTTCTAATAAAGGACTGGAGAGATCTAGCTGGGGAAGATCTGATATCAAAGAAATTGCATTCTAAGGAGTAGTTGCATGAAAGGGACATCAAGAAGTCACAAACTCAAGATCAGAATATTCTTAGAGCTGAGAATTTGAATGTTACCATCATCCTGGCCATGTGACATCTACAAAAGCACACTTAGCAATGTTTTAAATGTTTCCATTTAAAATTTACATTCTAGAATCTTTTCCTAAGTTATCAAATTACATGGTGAACAATGCAAGTAAGACATTTTCTGAAGATAGGGCAAACTCTTGCTTAGTCTACTGTGGTGCTTCTTCAGCTGTCAGCACCTTAGCATCTTTAAGAGCTCTTGGTTATCACCAACTCAAATGTCTTCTCTGAGTCCCATCTATTTCCTGTGAGGTCTTGAATGCACCTATCTGCTGGGACCTGGGTGAGAAAGTACAATTACAGTGTCAACCCAGCATGTTAAATGCATCAATAGAGCCTGGTCCGCTGGAAATCAGAAGAGGTCAGTGGCAGGCAGTAGCTGTTGATAATGTATTGCCATACACAGATTTGCAACCAAGTCTGTGGTCTTAAGAGATAATTTCTTTTACTTAAGAGAAAAAGCTAGAGCTCCAGGCAGTATTCTGGAGTGGTGGGAATAGAGAAATAACCAGAACAATGTACTGCTTAAGTCACAAAGGTAAAGGCATGCATACATACACACACACACACACACACACACTCAGGGAGAGGGAGAGAAAGATAGAGAGAAAAAGAGAGAGAGAATAGATAAACTAGAAGAACAAGAGAAAAAAAGTAATGTAAAAAACAAATCACAACTAGAAAAAGACATGGAGAGCTAAAGATAATCGAATTAACAGTTAAAATCACTTCTTTTCAGGGTCTAGAGCCAGTCTGATATTTGAGAATGCAAAATCTTTCAGTCAGATCTAGCTATCTCCTTTGCATTCACAAGTCAGCATGTCTAGTAAGCAAGTTCTAAAAAAGTCCTATGCCTGGGGCACACAGGTGGGGCAGTGGTATGGATGCCAGGACTAAAAGACACAGGTCCTTTGACACTGGCCACTTCTACCATGCTTGGGGATTTGCTATTCCAATGATTTCTCTCAGCATCTCTCTTGATACAATAGTGAGAGTCTTTTACACACTACATTCTCTTTCCTTGATCTCTCTCACTTTCCAGGACAGCCTCACAGCTAAGGTCCAGCTCTGCCTGTTAAACCCACTGTCAAACAACTACCCTGAGCAACATCTAGAAGCCACTACCATGGTAAGGGCTACTGATATCCACTGAAGTCTTTATGGAAGATGCTCCTCAGTCCTGGGCATCTTCCCTCTTCAGGCTCTTCTTTCCATTCTCACAGCCATTTCCTGTGGTCAGGTCCTTACATCTGACATAGTTTAATACAATCATTACTTTTTCTTGTCTTCTGCTTCCAGTTGCTTCCCTTCCTATTGTCTTACATGGATCTGCTTTTTAATTATATTTTTTACCACTCTTTCAAAATGACCACTGTCTTCATTGGTACCATCAGCAATCATTTGATTATCATTTGGCTACTGCAGTAGACCTTTTATTGTCTCCTTACTACCCTTAGTGGCCTTGACTCCAATCAAGGTACCCGTACATGCACAGAGCTAGTGGCTTCAGAATCAAGAGTGGACACATGAGTTACCTAATGGGTCTCTAAATTTCTTAGTATAATTTCAAAGGTCTTTCAAGATATAGATTCTCTGTTCTTTTATGTTTATCCACATCTCTTTCTACCAGTCCTTATCTTTTGCAATCTTTTCTGGGTACAAAACAGAGATATAACCAACAGCAGATGTCCCCTTCCTCTTATCAGACAGGCAGCTCATGTGGACAGACACTAGATTACTCCTCTCTAAGTGGCTTGGGGCTACTGTGTAAACAAACTTGATGTGTGTTCCCACTGTGCCAGAAACCATGTCAGTTGAAAATGAGAAGTCTAGTCAATCATGTGTAGGCATCTCAGAGATGCAGATGTTTGACACCCTGTTGACAAAACATCAAGTTCATTGGGAAATTTTCATTCTTCCTGTTTGAATATGTTTTGTTGTCTAGAAGTCATCTAACTTATAAATATCTCCAAGTGGTTTTCTGGGGAAAATGACTTCCAGGTGAAACTAGAAATACCAAAGCACTAAGGGGAAGGAAGACCATTAGCGTTGAATGTGTAGGACGTTGATTGCAATAACGTTGTTGGAATTAGGGCAAACTGTTGGTAACAATCTGCTTTCTTGTTGGTTGGTAGTCCCAGCATTAACTACAGCAATGTCTTCCATATGTAGAACTTCCCTCCTATGACCTGTGTTAGGCAGAAGTTCACATAACTTGCTCTGCCATGAGTTGTCTTTTGCGTACAAGCCAATCCAGTGACCCAGAAGCTCCATCCTTATGGTAAGAGCCTGGAGCCTTCATTGCTGGACTCAAATCTCAGCACAAAGATAATCCAAAGAGCTGAGGAAGACAGGCCTGACCACAAGTATTCTCTCCCAAAACAATAAAAGCTAGATGTGAACATTCACTAGAAACAGTAATTATGTTGGTTTTAAGCAAGCCAAAGCGAAAAATAGACAATGATTTGTCTTACCTATCAAATTTATAGGGAAACAAATAATCCATG
Organism: Sigmodon hispidus; assembly: GCA_004025045.1. Lineage (NCBI taxonomy): Eukaryota > Metazoa > Chordata > Mammalia > Rodentia > Cricetidae > Sigmodon > Sigmodon hispidus. The sequence goes on from PVIH01001230.1 coordinate 87,135, forward strand.
CATGCTATAGGAAAGAGATTAAAGATTACAGCTATGTTGTCCTGCATTAGAAACTAAGAACTGAGACATCAACTGTGAGCAGCCAAAGAGAACTCATGAAGGTACTTTGTAGGTTGTATGTCTGGATCCACTGGAAATATAGTTGATTAAAAAGCCAAGTTGGAACAATTCACATCTGAATGCCTACAGTGTTCAGAGATATCTGCTTATATTTAATAATCTAAAGGAAAACATTGACTGTTACAGAGTCAATTATAACTATATGTGACTTGGGGAACATTGGTTAAAATGACTGCTGTCCCACATGTGCTAGCCAGAGAATGTGTATGGAATTACCCAAGATGTAAAGTTTCCCTGCAACTGTTATTACCAGCTTGTTGAAGTTTATGGAGAAAATACTTTTCAATATGCAAAAAAATACTAGAAATATTTTTAAGGTAGTTGGCTAGTGATGTACACAATAAAGTAGATTAGTAAATAGAAACACAGGAGCCTGTGGTATGGAGATCAACAATGACAACACAATGAAGATTCATCTCAGAGTAGGGTGTGTCTGTGTAGAAAAGTGAGAGCCCATTACTTTTCTTCTAATCTACACATGGCTTCTTCTGTTGGATTAAATAGAAAACCACATGAATATGGCATCTAAATGAATAAGTGCATTGCCTAGGTATGAAACTGATCAGACCATTGTTCAGTCTCTATGTGCAGCTACACCAGTCTCGTATCTCCTAGAATGTGTCTGGCTAGAAATGAGAGGCATGGACCAAAGGCTCTTCAGATGTCCTCTGAGTTCTAGAACATCCCGATTCCAGTTGAGATCTGACAGCCCTTGTGGGAATTGATGTACAGGATAGGGCTGAAATTCATGGGAACAGAGTCTTTACTTGTCATATCAGAATGGTTCTAGGATGTGAAGAATTTTGTGAATTCCAAGGAACATCATGTAGTCCTGCTTCCAAAAGAAGATAGATAATTTTATTATTTTCATAAGAAAACAATAGTTGAAAGTTTCCTGTGGGTATCAATTATTTCTTGGAAATATGAATGTAACCCAGAGCCCCATTGTGTCACATGCCTATCTCTATCTCCCCTGTTCATTTTCATTCATACACAGGGGCAGTTTAATTTTGAGTGGAAAGTTCTTTGCCACATGGGACCCAATGAAGATGGGGAGACCAAGTATGTGCAATTCATACTTGCACATTTGGTGATGATTAGCCCCAACTAGTATACAGTAAAAATGCATTTGGAGAGTGAGGGTGCGTGACGAGCCGAGGGCTCACAGTCTTTTAAAGCTCTGTTCTATTATTAAATTTCTTCTGCTTCCATATTAAACTTCAATTAAATAGTCTCATTGGTTCACTGGAGAAGGTTTCTGTTCGAAATGAACATCTGTCATCGGACGCATGTATAAACAGCTGTGGCTCTCCCTGGGCATATAGGCTGCATTATTCAGACCATATGGACATTCTAGCATGGTGATCCTTCTTTGGGCTTTCACCCGACATAGTAATTTATGGTCTTTAATTTGCTTGATTTCTTCAGAGGGAACTTTTCCTTCTTTCATGCCTCATAGAGTCCAAGTATTTTTTGTTTTTTTGTTTTGTTTTGCTTTTAAATATAAATTGGATCAAAATGCTTACAGGAAGTAGAAAGACCTTTCCTAAAGGTCACTAAATGGCCTAACTCCTATATTTTCATCTTTGTCTTTTGCTAACTGAGCCTTTGTGAGAGAGAAGGATCGACACTGAACATAGCAATGATACATCACTCTATTTTAATGAAATTACTTCCCAGTGCAGTTTCTGGGGTTCATTTGCTTGATTTATTAGCTCCCTAAATCTTAGAAATTCTGGCCACTTTTCAAATGATGAAAGAAGAATGGCTTTGTTTTTTTCAGGGCTTATTGTGCTAACCATGTTTTGCCTATGCACAGTGACAACAGTATAACCATAAAAAAAGTGGTGTGTTTGCCCTAAAAACTCCATTTCTGAGTAGAACACAAGCCTGAAAGTGCACATTTAGCTAAATACAAACATTTACAAACTATAATAGTAGCAAATATTTACCCTTGTTATGTCATGTCTTGTAGGAGCTAGAACAAAATGGCAGATCATGTGGGAGAATTAGTGATGATACAGAAAGAGCAAATATTTATCAAGATTTTTGCAAGATGTTTGCAAAAATCTTTGCAAAGAGCAAGATGTTCAAGGCAAAGTCCATGTAACTGCCCCTATTGCATATAAAATTATTATACATAATATAAAGATTCACATGACCAACTGTTATCATGTTGCTCTAAGATTATTTTCATAAATTGTTATTAAATCATTTGTTCGATAAATACTTATGGGGGCAAAGGTTTGTCCTGAGGAACAGAGGACTACTGAAATTTCCAAATCTCCCTGACATAATTTAGGTGCCAGAAAGTTCTAGCATTTTCTGCTAGGTTATATATTTATTCCATAAGGACTTACACTCAACAACAGTCATAGCCAGTTGCTAACATCAAGCACAGAGAAGTATCTGCACATGTGGATCTTCTAGAAAAACAAACTGATACTAATACAGCACTTCCACCAAAAAGAAATGTGAACTTAACATGGATTTAGTCAGTCTATTTGACTTCACCTGTCTAAGAATCTGCATGAAATACAGGACAAAGAAACCCAGACAAAATGACAGCCAGGGGCTGGGAAACAAACAAACAAACAAAAAACCCACAATGTCTTCCATGGAGACTAGGAAGAGAAAATGGTGGAGACACACAAAAACTAACATAAATTAAAGAGACTCATAAAGGAATCCACAGAGAGTTAGTAAAAGTGAAGGGAATGGAGAGATGGCAGATCTTGATAGGCAGCACTGAAGAGACCAGAAAGCTTTCCACACCAGCTCTTCACAGCTCTAGATCATTCCCTCTCACCAAAGCTACTTCCTGAAATGCCAGAGAACTGGTAATGTGTGGGATGTATAGGCCCTAGAGACTTTTAAGTCTGGCCTCAGCCTGTTCAAACTGGTTATAACTGGTGCCTTGAAACATGTGCTCATAGCACTTCCTCATAGCCATGAGGGTTCCTTGAGTGGGTAGTTCCTCAGTAGCCAACCTGGGCTCTGCCTGGGGGCCTTGGCAACAGAGGCTAAGTCCTGATATGGGATGACCTGGACCAGTGAGAGATGACCACGCTGCTGCAGAAGATGCCAGAAAAGCCCAGCCTTTCCTCCTGGATTACCCCCTCCTCTATAAACTGGGCTCCTTTGTTTCACCTAGCACCTGGAGTCTGAGTCATTGTTCTCCAAGACTTCTTGCTCTCTCTCACAAAAAGGAACTAGCAGAGCCCAAAGCATAGGCAATAGAAAGGAAGTGGTCTGGACACCCCTCATACACTTTCAGGATGTTTCCATCTAGGCCCTTCGAGTTCCTCTGTGGAGCCTCTATCTTTCGATGGCTCCCAGCTCTCTTAGCCCACAGACTTGGAATTGGGTCAGAGTTACCATCAAGGTTCTCCCATACCTTGGAGACTTTGTTTGAAAATGTGTCCTATATTGCTCTCTTTTCCATTACCTTTTCTTTCCAAAGAAAATCTCGTGCCTGGGTCCTGTTTTAGCTTATTTATTTTTAAGTGTGTGTGTGCACACGCGTGTGTGTACAGGTTTGTACATGTGAGTGAAAGTGCCTGCTGAGGCAAGAGGTATTGTATCTCCTCTCCCAGAACTGGAGTTATGCATGTGGCTGTGAGCCTCCTGACATGAGAAGTGAACCATATCCCCAGTTCCTGGGTGCTAACAGCTGAATCCACATATTATTGAGAGTGAAATTCCCTTAAGTTTCTAGGTGTACCCCAGAACCTTCTGCTGTGGTCTGTTGTTTGCTTCCATGATGTTTTGTTTGTTTTATTATTGTTCCACATTCTAGCTTTTTCTCACTTTGTCTCTAAGTAAGTCATTGATTTTCTTTTTTTTTTTTAAAGATTTATTTATTTATTATGTATACAGTACAGAAGAAGGTACCAGATGTCATTATAGATGGTTGTGAGCTACCATGTAGTTGCTGGGAATTGAACTCAGGACCTTTGGAAGAACAGTCAGTGCTCTTAACCTCTAAGCCCCCAGCTCTTAATCTCTCCAGCCCCCAAGTCATTGATTTTCATGTTTACTTTTTTATGGTCTCTAGTTCTTGTGTTTTCATTTCACCATTATGTTACCCAGAAGCCTATTTCACATGCCTTCTCTGTCGTCTGCCTGGGCATGTGGGGGTTAAGGAGAAATATAGTCTACATGTTTCTACATTATTTTCATCTTTAGTAAAATAGGAGGAAGCCCAAGCTAATCTGTCTGCTCTGTCTGTCCTAACCAGCCCTGAGTAAGAAGGGATTAGAATAGGCTCCCTTCCAAACCCCAGGTCTCCTGTAGTCGTCTCTATCTCTTACTCACCTTTCCTAAGAAGTATCTTACAGCTCTTGACAATTGTAACTTCTAGAAAGATCTTTCTTATATGAAACTCTATCTCCTCAGAGTTAGGTCATTTGGGCCCAACCACTCTATGGGCCTTCAACAATAAAATCTCAGCTTCCTAACTTCCTTTTTATGGTAGTATTCAGACTATTTTATGGTAGCTCTTACCTTGTCTACTTTCCTGTAAGCTGAATATTTCCAGTGAAAGAACATAGTTTTAAAGGCCCATTGCTTTCCTTTCCCCCATGGCCCGTCAGCCATGTTCTTTCCATTACCTCGGCTACCACCAGAGGCTTATGCCTAGCTGACTGGGGCTGCCTGTCTTGTCTTAGCTCGGGTCCTCTGCTTTTATATTGCTTCTCACAGTCAGTGCTGTACAGATCTTATAAGCCCATGCCTTGTTCTAGCTTCCAACACTGTCATTTGTACTTATAAAACAGAAAAATACACACATAGATCCCACATATTGACAGTTTGCTCCTAATGCCTGAAGTGTGTCTTTCCCTCTCCAAAAAGAATCAATAGTTCAAGTGAAATCCAACTGGAACAGGATGATTGGAGTCTACCTTATTCAAGATCAAATCATCATACTTCTGAAAATATCATCTTTTTGTTTGCTAGCTGCTCCTGTTCTTGATTGATACACAGAGAGATAAATTTTAAGATAAAAGCCAATTTGTTTTCATTGAAAACACCCAGACCACATCTTCTTAGCACATACAAAAGAATAAATATTTTTAGGTCTTAGAATTGATGTTTAATGATGTTATTAATCCTTGCTTTATCTACTGAACTATCCTTTATGCTATCTCAGGTTGGAGAAACCTCATCCATCAGAGATGTTGTCTTTCTCACTTTGCAAATTGAGATGATTCCCTCATAAGTTTTTTTCTATAATGTGCTGGCAAAATATACATTTATTCATTTGTCCAATGACCACTAAAATATAAGCTCTTATTCCAGTTGTTGGGAATTGTTGGTGAGCAAGAACCTCCATGAAGCTCATATTCCAGAATTATGCTATTTTGATATTAGAATTTATCAGAAAATAAATGGAAAGACAGATAACACTCATTCATCATTATCAACACCACCACCATTAAAGCATCACTGCAAAGTTGATGACTCACTTGAGTTTTTTGCAGGGTAGATGTAGGAGGACCACCTGTGGGAGTTGGTTCTCTCTTTCTATCATGGGATCCCAGGTTTTCAGGCCTATATCAGCACCCTTAGCCTCTGAGCTCTCTACATCACCCTGTGATCCCATCATCCCTTTTGTGCTGAGCACAGAAACAGAGCATCTACTCTAAGAAGAAACATATGTTTAAACACCAAGGGTTTTGTTGTAAGTGTATATGGGGGTCACAGGACTGACACAATCTTGCTAACAAAATACTTTTGTTATAAATGTATTTTTGTGATAAAATGTATATTTTGCAAAAAAGTTTTATTTTGAGTGCTATTTCTAAATATAGTAAAAATAGGTTGACTTTCTTGTTATGGTAAAAAGAGGTCCTTTACTATATGGCGGGTGGGCACATTAACAGAAAAATAAAACTGCTAAATTAAGTAACTGATTCAGTTGAAATTAAACATTTAATATAATACTTGAAGCTGCTAGAGTGATATGTTTTACTACATTAGTGATTTAAAAATTAGTAACTAATACATTCGACCAATTCACATTTACTTCAGTCTCTACACAGGCCCCAGTAAACCTCTACTGTGCTAACATACCTAGGAAAGAATAAATCAGTGAGAACTAGAAATTTAAGTGGTTTTCAAAGGAATGGCACATAGATAAGCAGCATGATCTGAAGTTCAAATATTCCCAAAAGAATGGAGTCACTGTGTGAGACAATTATGAGCTCATATCTAAAGCATACGTATCTATATCCTAGACATACATGAGTCACCAGAAGTCTGAGAACTTATAGCTAGAGAGTATGTCTGGACTACATGTACAAACTGGGGAGAAAACCTTGATTCTTACACGGTGATGAAGCTGTTCTGATCCTAGTCACTGCATCCCAACCTAACCATAGGAAGAAAGGATGAACCCTTGACCCTGAGCATGATGGGTTGAGAGATGGGGCCCTCTGCTTGGGCCACTTCAAGAAGAGACAAGGGTGGTGGCTTGTGCTGTTCCTGTCATAGTGAAGGCCTCAGCTCTACCATGTGACAGACATCTGTAAGCCATGAAGTTAGCTGTCATAAGAACAGGGTCTGCTGACAGCTTGCTCTTGGATCTCTATTGCTCAGAGCCAGAAGGGAAAATAATTGTTCCTTCAGTTACTCTACACATGATACTTTCTAATGGCTATTTCATCTAAGACTCTGGAAATTAAATAAAACAACAATATATTAACATCTCCTCTCATAGCACTCAGAATTTCCCTTCAAGTGATACAGACTCTGTCTTTCTGAAGCTGGATTTGGGGAGCATAGAGCCCTATTTGATTATTAATTTGTATAATATGTCATTGGTGGTATAACCTAAAGAAATAACAAGAAGAATTTAAGTGACCATTGACAGGCTTTACAAACTCATCAATGAAAAAGCAATCGTGAGAAACACACGTTTTTTCTCTTTCCTGCGAGGTGATTCTGGAAATTTCAGAATCATTCAAAGACTTGTAGTTACTGCCCTTGAACACACCAGTCTTAGAGAATGTAACTTGAAATGACACATTACTCCCTTGAGCAATGGCTTCATCTTACCTAAACACAATACAAAGTCAAGATATGAGAAATATTGCTCTCTCTCTCTCTCTCTCTCTCTCTCTCTCTCTCTCTCTCTCTCTCTCTCTCTGTGTGTGTGTGTGTGTGTGTGTGTGTGTGTGTGTGTGTGTTGGGGTGTTGGGGAGTGATTAGCAGGACAATGACTGGCCAAGAACCAAACAAGTTCCTCCTCTGAGTCAGTCTTATGTCCAGATTTCCAGTAAATGTTGCAGAAACATTCTACCCGAGTGCATTGACGATCAACTGCCAAAGCAAAAGTCTGGTTTCCAAAGCCATACTTGTGTACAATCCATAAACAACTGTCAAAGACATCCTACATCTGGATAACACAGTTGCAAAGTTAATTTTGGTTAGGAAAAAACAACATCCCTGGTTTTAATTTGAATGGAATTTTGATCAGGGAAAGAAACACACTATGGGCATTTCTAATGTTTCTATGGATGCGTGGAATGACGTTGGAGCTGCCAAACATAAAAGATGCTGGTAAGTCAAACACAGAGACATCTAGGAGAGTCTAAAAAGCATTGTCTTAGGGACTGTTTAGCATGAACCAGCATGCAGCTGAAACACTCACAATCATACTGCAAACCCGGGACTCAGGATCCACTATAGCTAAATGTTATTATGCATGTTTTTTACATGAAATTTAGACTGCCTGCTACCAAATAATTGGTGCTATTTTTCTCTAAGAAATTTGAGAATTCTCTAGTGCTTCAGTGGATCATGCTGATCCTTAAAAAGATCAAAAGGACCAGTAGATAGCACACTGAATAAAAACTCTTGCCACACAAGTATGAGAACCAGAATTTAGATTCCCAGAACCCACATAAAATGTGGCTAAGCATGGCAGCATGCCTGTGATCTCACACCTAAGTAAATGGAAGCAAGGGATCCCTGAAGCAAGCTGGCTTTATCAGCAGGCAGTGAGCTGTGAGCTCAAATGAGAGAGTTTGCCTTAATATATAAGGTAGAAAATGATTGAGGATGACTGTGTCAACCTCTGTCCTCCACACACATGCATACACATGTGCATTTACCCCCATGCATGCAAACATACATATGTACATGCACACACACACCTCTGTGTGAACCTGTACATACTTATTCCCTACACATGCACACACATAACATAAAAACACATATATGTGCAAACATGGACATGTGCATGCACCTGCATCACTTACCCCATATGCACATACATATACATACACCAGACACCCAGAACCATTATTTAAACAGTCAAGGTCTTTCAGTACCTTTGTTTGCTCAGAGTACTTGTGCCATTTAACCTGTGCAGACATGTAATCCTTCCCTTGTACCTGGCATTATGAAGCTTATTGAAACTCACCACCTCCAAGCTATGCCATCAGAAAACCAAACATCCCTCCCATTTCTGTGGTTTGCAAGTGAAAGACAAGCACCCAGTGATGAGTACATGTGTATGGAGAGGGAAGCAGGTGGATGCACAGTGCATCACATCTAAAGCCATACTGAAGTCAGAGCCTCCTCCACCTTCTCGGTCCTTCCCACTTGTCCCCTGAATAGGCCACAGTCAGTGTCACGACACAGCTGCCTTCTGTCCAGCTGCTGAAGTGACTCTTGATGGCTTTCCTGTAGTCTGGACCACCACTGAAGTCTGTTAAGCTCCGACTCCCACTAGACCACAAACGTCCTCCACTCCTTAAGTCCTCAGCTGACAGGTTCATGCCAGGATTCTGTCCCAGCATCTCACACCATGATTCTGACAGGAGAGCTGTCCATTTACATAGAAATGGCTGAAATGCACTATTAACCTCAGCTCCAGATACTGGCCTGGGAAGTCTGAATAAAACCAACACACAATTTTAGGTTAGAAACGGGAGAGAAATTTGATTTTTATTATTTTAAAACTTGGCCAAACAACTACAATTGCCCAAGTAACAATAAGTCCTACTATGAAATGTACTAGTTTACAGAAGTGCTTATAGAAAATTTTACGTTCAACTGTGTAAGAATACAAAGACACCACAGTTTATGCCAATTTTTTGCACTCTGTATTACTTCACACTGAGTTATCATTTAAATCAGTCTTAAATCATTGAATTGTCCCTTTTCAAAGATATGTATTTGTACTTTATGTGTCTGTTTGGCCTGTACTTATATTTGTACAGCATCTATGTTCCTGATGTCTATGGAAGCTGGACAAGAATGTCAGATCCTTTGAAGTCACAGGCAGTTGTGAACAGCCTGGTGGGTGCTGGGAACTGAACCCAGGTCCTCTGCAAGAGTAGCAAAAACTCTGAACTGCTGAGGCATATTTGTGGTCCCTGAATTGCACTTTCCTGAGAGTTTCTCATGTATCATAGCATGACCTTAGGTTTGGTATGTACCTACAGATAAACTTGGCTTTCTAATCCTCTCAAGTCCTGATATTATGCTATGAACCATCACAGTTGGTGTATATGGTGCTGGAGGTGGAATTCCAGGCTTTGTGCATGCCAGGAAGCACTGGACCAGCTGAGCTATCATCATCTCCGTGGTTGCTTCTTGTTGGTAGCATATAAGGAATTCACTTTGTAAATGAGGAAGACTGGCCCCCAGTTCTTAATTCAAACAAGTGATTTATGCAAACTTCAAAAAATCTTCCTTCATTAGGTAAATGTACAGTAATCATTTGAAATTGGGGGTTCAGGGCAGAAAGTGGAGATGAGGGATGGGGAGAGGCATTTATCCAGACTAGTGTGGGATACTAAACCAGAACAGTTGGGTTCAAAGGACCTTCTTCTAATGTACTGAGATTTTTTTAAGGTGCCTCCTCATCTGACTCTAGGCAGTTCCTTTAACAGTGTATTTTCCCCAGAAAGATTCATGGGAGATAAATGTTTCAGAACTATATTTCAGTTTTTATGGCATTTCTCTACCTTTATTGCAAGTTTCAAAAACAAGCATCTTTGAGGTTATATTTTTTTCTCTTTAAATTTGAGAGGACAAACTCACTTTTTTCATATTTCTTTTAAAAAATTAATCATCTGTAGTCACAATAGTGTTTATTTCCATGAGACAATAAAAATCACGTGATTCTGTGGATGACGGTCCAGCTGTTCCAGTAAGTGGATATGAGAGAAAGAGAAAGTGAGTTAAAAACACTAAGAATAATAGAGAAAACTATGATTAAGAAAAACAGTGGTTGGATAGCCAGTATATACTGATGAAGGCTTCTGATTAGGAGTGTGATACCATCTGGAGTTGCCCTACCTTCTATAATGCATACTGCTAGATGAGCCAAAGGCAGACCAGAATCTCCAGCAAGAGGGGAAGGGGGTGTAAGGCAGACACAGGCACAATGTCCTGCATTTGTTGGTGGCACTGTTCTATTGAGAAGAGACCATGATCAAGGCAAGTCTTACAAAAGGAAGCATTTACTTGGGGGCTTGCTTACAGCTTCAGAGGGTTAGCCTGTGATCATCATAGTAGACACAGACAAGCATGGTTCTAGAGCAGAGTGAGAGAATGAACCTGGCATGTGTGGTGATATCTATTTAATAAAATTAGTCTGGAGTATTAGGAGAATCAAGCACAGAGCCCACACCTTTTATTCCAGCTTTAGGAATGCTTAAAGAGGAAGTTAAGGAGGAGAGGTGAGAGGTTTTTAGTTTCCTCAGACTCTTGCTTGGTGGGCTGAAGAGAGAAAAACTGGAGTTGGAGATTTCCTGGAGACAGGCCTGAGGAGTTGGCAGGTGAGAAGTGGCTGTGGTTTGTTTCTCTATCTCGCTGATATTCCAGCTTTCCCCCAATGTCTGGCTCTGAGTTTTTATTATAATAATAAATAGAATTTGTGTAATAGGCATGGGCTTGTTAACCCTCAAATTCCCCTCCCAATGATACATGTTTTTCAACAAGGCCACGCCTCCCACTCTTTCTCAAGCAGTTCCACTCCTGGTGACTAAGCATTTAAATGAGTGAGTTTCTGGTAGCCAGTTTCATTCCCACATTCTACTCCCTGGCCCCCATAGACCTGTAGTCATATCATAATGCAAAAAATTCAACACAACTTCCAAATTTCCTATAGTCTATCATAGTCTCAACACTGTTTTAAAGTTCAAAGTCTCTTCTGAGACTCATGACAATCTCTTAACTGTAATCCCTTATCAAAAGGCAGATCATATACTTCTAACATGGAGAGGCACAGATTATGTATTACCATTCAAGCAGGAAGAAAAAGATCTTAGTAGGGAAATACCAGACCAGAGCAAGACAGAAAACTAGCAGAGCAAAGTCCAAATTCTGCATCTCTATGTCTGATGTTAAAGGTCTTATTAGTGTTCTCTTCCAGCTTTGCTGACTGGAACACACTTGTCTCTCTTTGGGGTGCTTCCACACCCAATCTGCAACCTTTTTTTTTTTTTTGTCAAGTATCCCATGACTCTGTCATCTCCAACATCTTGGGACCTCCAGAGCAACACATGCTTCTCTTTTACAGCTCTACTCAGTGGTCTTTCTGGGCCATCATGCAGGGACTCATCTGCCACATACTTGGCCTAAGTGGCTTTTTAGCCACAAAGAAGACTCCACAACTCTTTTCCTGTGTTATTCACGACCCTAAAGTCAGAAGTATGTAGCTGAAGCTGCAAAGTTCTTATGCTTTACAGGGGCTGAAACCTGCCCTCCTTTAATTATAATTTCATAAACATTCTTTTGTTGTTTAGGCCTCAGAAATCACTCTGGCATTTCCTCTTTATAGGTTACATTACTAGGTGGGTAAATCTTACCTTAGGCCTACCACTACCTTTATTCCACTTAACATCAGGCTTTTCTTTCAATTTTTTATCTCTTTGAGTATAAGACTTGGCTCCAAAATCACCTTTCCTGGTACTCATTTTCTCTTAAAAATGTACATTTTGTATTTTTCTTTGTCCAACTTGATCCTTTTCATTGTAGATCTGAATAAGAGTAATTTCTAACAATGATATAACATAGTCAATACTATGCTGTCTTGAAATCTCCTTTGCCAATGATGTTAGTCTAATACTCTTCACTTTAGCCTGAGGCCAATTTTTAGTCACATTCTTCACCAAAATGTTATAAAATGGCCAGCTAATAATATTCTTCCCCCCTGAAAATTCTTGAGCTGGGTCCACATCACCCTCAGCACTAGACTTTCATTCTCCTACTGATATGGTTCATTAAACTCCACCTAAAACTTTCAACTTCTTTTCTAATCCAAACTCTAAAAGTCCACATTCTGTGAATAAGCTGCATAGTTAGGCCTGTCACAGAACTATCCCACTTTTGGTACCAAATTTTGCCTTAACTACTGTTCTGTGGCTATCAAGAGACACCATGACCAAGCCAACTCTTATTTAAAAAATCACTTAATTGGACATTTGCTTATAGCTTCAGAGGGTTAGTCCATTATCATCATAGTGGGAAGCAGACAGGCAGGCATGATGCTGGACCAGTAACTGAGAGCTTTACATTTTTATCCACAGGCATCAGGTAGATAAAGTGAAACACTGGGCTTGGTATGGCTTTTTGAAAACCCAAAGTCCACCCTCAGTGACACATTTTTGTCTAAAAAGGCCTTAACTTCTCATCATTCTAATCCTTTTAAACAGTTCATATGTTAGTCATACGTTAGCATCCAAACATATGGCTGTGGGACCCATTCTCATTTAAACCACCACAGCTAGAAAATGACCCATTTCAACTGGAGGCTCACTGATGCTTTTGGAGAAAGCTGACATCTGAGAGGTCTAGCAGCAGGTGAGGGAGGGAAGCATTGTACAGTCTTTCTCTGAAAATACCAGCTAGAATAAAAAAGACATTTATTAAATGGAGTAGCTATGGTTGTCCTCTCTCCATCCTATCCATCCTTCATTGATCCTTCTATGGTGCTGAATGTGGGATGGGCCAGGATGGGCCAAGGCAAAAGTTTAGAACTCTATCCCCAGTGCCTATGATTCTCAACATGCACTACTGACAAAATGATGGTCATACTATGTCCAGGTAGGATCTCAGATTGATGAAATGATGAGTGAAAAAGAGAATCTCGTGTTGTGTCACCTACTATCTAAAAGACAACTAAAAGGTTCATGAAGCAAGGTGTGGTAGTTTACACTTGTAATTCCAGTATTGGGAAGGCTGACACAGGAGAATTATTATGAGTTCAAGATTAGTCTGAGCTACGAAGTAAGCTCATCTTAAAATCAAAACCCAAAAAGAAAAGGAAGCTCATGAGTATCTATCTACATAACACACTTATTGCACAATCAAAAAAGAGATCAAAGAACAGAGGACAGAGTAAAGTAACTTTTTGGTTGTCCCCATGAACACGGCCTGAAATGTCCAGGATGATCACTTTTCTTATTCATTCAGCAAATATTTGGTACCAATGATGTGCTGGCTACTATGTTAAGTTTGTATACAGAAATGAACAATATGTTTCCTTGGGGGGGGGAAACCCCTGCTTTGCTCATAGTTTATGAGAAAGGAACATACAGAATACAAGTCAATTGCCCTATGTCCAAAACAATAGAACTGCGAAGGCATCCAATGTGGAGCCTTTCCAGAAGAGAAGACTATAAGAGAAGAACCAGGCAAAGTCTGTACCAGTTATTCAGTCTCCGTCTCTGGATTCAGACTCATTCTTTGTTCTCAGCTTCATGCTGCAAGTACTGAACTCCCCAGACAGAACTCCTGCAAGGCCCAGCTCAGCCAATAAAGGAGGATGCAGGGCTGCTAGAGAAAGAAGCAATGGTCTCCTTACTACAGACTTCTGAGAGCCCATCTAGGACCAGCACTTCATGGCGGTTGTCTGCAGCATCCTCTAGCACTTGTGCTATCCCCAAGGTCAGAATCTTCCCACAGCTGTTTAGCCCTTCAAAATGACTCAGATGCTTATATTAATTATAAACTGTTTGGCTTATGATTTAGGCTCATTATTAGCTAGTCCTTACAACTTAACCCAACCCATTTCTATTAATCTGACTTGCCACATAGTTCGTGGCCTACCCTTACTCCAATATATTTTGCTTCTTGGGCAGCTGAACCATGTCTCTGATGAGTCCACCCTCCTTCCTCTTTATCTATGCTTGAATTTCCCACCTGACTATAGGCTGGCATGCCATAGGCTAAAACAGTTTTTTTTTTTATTATTATTATCCAATGATAATTCACAACATACAGAAAGACATCCTATATCACATGTTCAGACTACAACATATGTAACTAGTATGTAACTAGTTTGTAGTGTTTTTCACACTGACACAGTCAAAGGCACTGTGCCTCAACCCAACTGGGCAAACTCCAAACTCTGCATCTCCATGTTTTAAGTCAAAAGTGTCTTCCAGTCTCCAGCTTTGTTGACTGAAACACATTACTCTTTCTTGGACTGTTTTGACTCCCTGTTAGCAGCTCTCCTTAGCAGGTATCCCATGACTCTGGCTTCTCTAACATCTTGGTGTTTCCAAGGCAACCCAGGCTTCTCCTACACTGTGTTCTCTCTAGGCCTCTATTCAGAGATACCCCTGGCACATGCCTGGCCTTAGTGGTTTTCTTTAATCATGGACAAAGGTTCCATAACCCTTTCCTTCTGTCCTGGACTCTAAAGCCAGAACCATATGGCTGAAGATACCAAGTTTTGCTGCTGAATGTGGCTGAAACATGGCCCCTTTATTCAATTACATCTTCACCAGCTTTCGATTTTGACAGCTTAGCTGTCTTTGAACTTGCTGTAGACCAGGCTGGGGTCAAACTCAGAGATCAGTCAGTCTCTGCCTCTGAAGAGCTGGAATTAAAGGTGTGCCGTACCACACCCAGCTCTAAGCATTTTAAAATTTTCTCTTCACAATTGGAAATTTAGCTGGGTGAGATCTTGCCCTGAGGTCACTGCTTCCTTTATTCCATTTCTTAATTTGTTTATCTCCTTGAACAGAAGACTTAGCTCCATTTCACTTCCTGTTGCTCCTTTTTCCTCAAATTGTACACTTTGTATTTTACCATACTTGGCCTGCTTCTTTTCATTATAAATCTTCATTAGAGTTAACACTAATAGCCACATGCCAGAGTTTATACTAGGCTCTTTTGAGATTTCCTTTGCTAAAAGAATTAATACAAAACACTTTAGCTTCAGGCAGACTCTTTCGACAAAGGCAAAAAGCAGCCACATTCTTTACCAAAATATCGGAAGAATAATCTCCAGGCAATATATTAATATACTTATCATTTGAAATTTCTTGAGCCCAGACCCCACAGTTTAAATTACACTCAGCACCATTGTCTTCTATGCTCCTACTAGTATGCCACATTAAGCAGCATTCCACTGATTTTTAAATCTACTGTCCCAAGGTCCATATTCTTTAAAACAAAAGCATGGTCAGGCCTATCACAGAAATACTCCAGTCCCTGGTACCAACTTCTGTTTTAGTTAGGGTCCCATTGCTGTGAAGGGACACCATGACCATGACAACACTTATACAGGAAATCACTTAATTGGGGCAGCTTGCATTTCAGAGGTTCAGTCCTTATCATCATGACAGAACAACACAGCATGCAGGCAGACATGGTACTGGAGAGATGGCTGAGAGTTCTACATCTTGTGCAGGCAACAGGAAATGAATTGAGGCACTGGGTGTGGTTTGAACATATATAAGATCTCAAAGGCCACTCCCACAGTGACATACTTTCTCCAACAAGGCCACGTCTACTTCCAACAAAACCACATCTTCTAACAGTACCACTCCCTATGAACTTATGGGGGCCAATTACATTCAAACCACCACAGACCTCTAGGAAGAAACAATTTTCTGACTAGTAGAGCTGCCTGCAAACTGTGCAGAGTTCTAGAAATGCAGCTTCTATGAGCGACCACACATGCTGAGATGGCTCAGTGACATAGGTGCCTCAGAGTTACCACTCTTTCAGGAAAAACTGATCACTTGTACGTAGCCAAAGCAAACTCTGGTTCATTAAACTAGACTTGGATGAAATTGTTTCTTTGGTCTACTGCCATTATCTTTTCTGGGACACATGGATGACTGTTAACTTCTGCTCAGGAAAAGGGACAAGGCAGTGCTCTTCAGCATCATGCCTGTGACACCTGTCTGTCTGGGGGTAGAAGATGATTTCTGTACTTACTGTCTCTGAGATTCTTCTACTGTTACACTGTCTTAGCTTGTCAACTTACATTGCCTTCTCTTTGCTCTTGCTTTGATTCCTGAGGATGCCTATCCATACAAAACCTTCAAAGCTTGCACTGTGTACCATTGGGCCTGGCAGAGAACTTCTAAAAGGAAAATCAGAGGAGCAGAGAAACCATACTGGTGCATGAAGAAGGACTGGGGGTGGAGAAGCTGTCTGCAATAGACAGAGATCTAAAGAATTCTGTCTGAGAAGGATTTGCAGAGCTTTGCTGAATGGCATCCTGTGAAATCTTTGCCATGGCCTTTCATGAGAGGCTGCAATGAAGATCTGACTGTTTCCTATCCATGCTGGATAGCACTGTAGGGCACCTGGTACTGCAGAAAATAACCAGCAGAGACTGACAAGCCTTAAAGACACAGGTGCCTCTGTCAACAGTAAACCTAAACAAATTAAAGCTGAATAAAGTGGGCAATAGCTAGCTCATTTTCCAGACTCATGTTCAGGCTAAACATAGTTAGCAAAAGAGAATTTGTCTTGATATCTGGGTGTCTGAGAGCACAGCAACAATAAAACTGCTGAGGGCCACCGAATGCTGCAAATGAGTGATTATTTGTGAATGCATTCAATTAAGAAAAAGCTGTGATGATAGGACAGACCATAATAGTTCATTTCGAATGTTTATTTAATGTCTAACTTTGAATGGTGTTAGATTAAGTTGTAATTATGCATTCAAACATGGGATAAATATATACAATTAATTTCCTTTCTCTTTGAAGTGATATTTTAAGAAAACAATAATGCTAATAGTAATGCTGTATTTTTAACATTGTCCATGGAGCCCAAACTGGGGAGTTCCCTTGAGGGGGACCCTGCTATGGCAGTCTTTCAGCTCCTAGGAAATTACATGCTGTGGAGGGAGTCCAAGAAAGAAATTGCTATTTATTAAATATTAATTCTCTTTGGAAAAGATTTCCCCATATTTTCCCTTAACAAATATCTTATTAGTAAAGAGGGAAAGAAAGGCAATCAGAAAGAATTTTATGTACATTTTCTTATTCTAAATACACTTAACACTTGTCCTAAAACTGTACTTCCAGGCTAGAGAGATATCAGGAGTTAAGAGCAGTGGCTATTCTTCCAGAGGACCTGAGTTTAAGTCCCATCACCCACAAGCAGCTTATAACTATAAGACTAGTCATAGGAAATCTGATGCCCTCTTCTGATCTCTGTGAGCATCAGCATACACATGGTATATAGACACACATGCAGACAAAATATCTATACACATCAAATGAAATAGAATAAATAATTTAAATGTGCATATTTAGAAAAACTGTATTTTACTTAGGGTTACTATATTTACCACCAACAATGATTACTTAGGACAAACCCAAACAAAATACCAGGATAGCTTGTCGAAAATTCAGAGGAGCTAGTAACCCATTCCCTAGCCTCTAGTTTCCAACAGTACACAATATCCCCAGGCACAGAGCACTTGAAACTAGCTATTGCTCCATTTCCCCAGACTCTTTATACATTCCCAGTACACTGTTGGACTCTAACTCAAATGTAAATGTGGAAATCATATTGAGTTCAAGGTGAGCCTGAAGTAGCAGATCTCAGCATGACAAGGTCTTAAAGACTGCCTATGAGCTTTTGTAGAACATTTATAGTAAACACTTCAACAAATATTACTATATGTACCTCAACAGAGAAGCATAGGAAAACCTTAAATAAACTTGTGATGTTGATGTGTCATTCTTTGTCACACCCTATGTCAAATTGTGACATCGAAAGGTCTACATTCCAGATAAACTGATAAAATATACATAGTCAATGAGGCATAAAAAAGAGAGAAATAAAATTCATATTAGCCATCTAGCAGTTGAACAGCAAGCTAAGCCCTAGCTCAGACAGTCCTGAAGTTTTATATTTGGTTAGGACAGCAGTAGAAGCTGGGTGAATTTTATAGACCACTCTCACTTGTGGCAAGTGTCACTTTCAGTGAATTACTTCACATGGCTAAGAGGCAGTTTCCTTATATGGAAGATGAAATTAATACAGCCTAACTCCTTGGATTCTTGGGATGGTTAAATGTCAGCATTTATAAAGCTCCCAGTAGTGCCTAATACCTAAGTGCCCAATAAAATGTACAGCTTCACCCTGAATACAGACAGATACAAACAAGCACATCCAGGCTCCCCAGGCACTTCCTGGATATCATGCATTTTAAAAAGTTGGTCAAAAGAGTGAAAGCCAGAAAACTCATCTGAAAATGTTATAAAATTCATTTGGAAAAGATTGAAAAGAACATTGAAATTTGGGAATTCACTGTCTACTATATGAATCTTGGACAATAAGTATCAACTCATAGAATATAGTTTAAATTTGGATTATAAATTAAACTATTAGAAAAATAGCAGTTAAAATGCATTTTCTATAGAGTAGTTAACTCATATTAGTACAAGTGGCCAGGCTAGTCTCTGTTAGAAACACAGGATTGCAAATTCAAGCTTTCTTTCCTTTAATAACTACTGTACCTTTATTCAGAGGATGTTAAAATCTCTAGTCTGTCTTGTTCTAGCTTGAGTTTATTCTCAGGCCATTAATCACTTGGGGTCCAACAGGACCTACATTCTTTCCTGATTCGGTGCTTCAAATCTGCCTGTGAGGCATTGCAGTTGGAATTACCTTGGAGACACATAAATAGCTACTGCATGGGAAACCAGAGGGACAAATACTCCACTTGTCAGCACGCCAGTATGATGGTCTAAAGCCCTTCTGGAAAAAAGTGACAATTAAGACACCAAAGAGTTTACAATCTCCATGGAGCGAAACACTTCTCTACGTGGAATGAAGACCTCAGTACCTGCTGTCTCAAATATTAATGGCAAGGGTACACTGGATTTTCTTCTCACAGCCCGAAAGGAAGAATCCTGCTGGTGTGAAAAGAGACTGACAAAGAAAGTAACTGAGTCTGTCTGGTCTGGAGTCTACTGAGCATTGTCCCTTCAGCTGGTGGCAGATACCACAGTTACTTGTTACCTCTGACTGCCTCAGCCGCCCTCCCCTTGGCCTCATCCATGTCTGTTTCCACTTTCCACCATGGTTGAATGTTGTCCAGGAATTGGGAGATTACAAAAGAAGTTGCCTGGGCTTTGAAGGCCTGATGGTAGCAGAAACTTGTAACTGGAATTATTCTGTCTCAGAGCTGTGATCATAAACTAGGAAACTTGTCATCGCATACCTGGTCATGACAGAATGAAGACTAGAACCAAGATGAGGCCACACAGAAATTCATTAGAGTAGTTCAAGAGTCAACTTAGGAACCTGTTTTTTGTGCAATATCCAGTGTGAGAAATTTCAGCAAACATTATCACTTACATCATTTCTTAGATTAAAGGGAATATTTTCCAAAGGACTTATAGTTTAATTTAATGCACATTGTTCAAATGTTAGTATTTCAGGCCTAATATATGTGTTCTGATTCAAGAAATGATTAGTTTTTGCCAAATGGAAGGTGTGGATGTTACTCTACTATATGTAAAGACACTGAACTTTTTCTAACATGAGTCCTGTGTTCTCAATTTGTTATGATGTGTAATTATAATTCAATCCCTTAAACAGAATATATATACATATATATATATATACATATATACATATCCATATATATGATTGCCTTTTCTAGCCCATGAGGGTTTACAAGTATTCATCCGTCAAAAAATTTGTATGATATCAATTTTCTAAGTCATCATGAGCAAACCTTGTACATGCATGAAATAGAGTTTAGATAGATGTCTTATGAAGAAACAGGTAATTCACTTTGATGTTTTATCAATGAACTTCTCAATTGTAAAATTATTCTGTTCAAATTTTGTAGCAGTTCAAGTTCCTACCTCTTCTGGCCTCTTACATACCAGAATCCAGGAACAATTCCATCCTTTCCACATAATTGCAGCCAAGGTGTGTCTGGGGCTGGGGGACTGGGATGAGGTAACAGTGAGATGCAGGAGCAAAGGATTGCATTTTGGCATATGCTCTGGCTATAGCAGGACCTGGCTATTGTAAACATCAGTGTGATTGACAGAGAAAAGCCAGAAGGGAGAGGGAAAGATGGTCTCAGAGTTCAACACTGAATCTGAAATTTCTAAGAGAGAAAAATAAATCCTTTGCTCCCCAAGCTGCTTTTCCCACGGTAATATAAACACTGAGTTGAGCTCTTGCTGATCTGGGGCAATATTAAACAAACGGTAATGAAGTATTAGCAGTGCTGGAGGTAGACCTGCATCCCTGGGATCCACATGGTGTTGGAAACAACCCTACATCTTGTTCTTAGATCTCTACACTTGTGCAGTGCACACATATGCACACACATACACAAGATTAACTTAAAAATAAATAGAAAGGTAAACATTTTCAAAGTGTAAGTAGGCTACTATACATGTTTGTCTTTACACCATAAATTTGAAAAAAAGATGTATATCTTAATATCTTATTGTTTTTCACATATACTTATTATAGCTATATATATATATTATGTGAGATTACTAAACAATGTCTTTAAAGTCTGCCATGCAATAATTTCATACCTTGTTGGCAGAGCATTACATTTCCTAACAATGATTTTGTAATCAGCAGCACACATAGAAACACACACACTATAACAAGATCATTAACATCAGAGTAAGTCTGTACTCATTTCTGCTTTTATATATTTGCAACATTAAAATTTTCAACATTTTAAATATTTAAATCATATTTCATTATATTTTTTCTGTTATAATTTACTGAGAATGACAATTGTTTATAACTGATGCTTATAAAAAATGTAATGTAAATTCAGATTTGAACCTTGCTGGGAACGCAATTAAGTCTGGGCATCGTGTTGGACAGAAGCAAGGCTGGACGAGAGCCCCAGCAACAAAGGACTGAGACTAGAAAGGGGCAGTGAATGTTGGTTCAGCAGGGTGACTGCCCCTTCAAACACATAGGTCATCCACATAGACTCGCTTTTGATTCTGGGGCAAAGATTGCAAATATCTTTGCAATAACATCCTGGTATTGAGACATACATCAAAATTGCCTTCATTCACAGCCATTTTGCCACTGATGGTGGCATGGGAAGATGCATAGATACCAGGGTGGGTTGTTACCTAAGACCAAGGACAGCAACAGAAAAGGGGGGAGGGCACTAATTAGTATGGTCAGGCCCACCAGGAAACTTGTTTATGGGCACACAGGGACATGTCTGCAACCACTAATCCTCACCTGAGTGAAGGTCATCTTCCGGATGTGGGGACAATCCTGAGAGCCTCCTGTTCTTGCTAATAATGTGACTCCACTGGTCCCAGCTATTTAATCATCACTGGGCAAGTTGGGGATGTTAATTACTGCATTTTCTAGCTTCATTTCTGTTGCTGCAAGGATGCACCCAACAAAAAGCAACTTAGGGGAGAAAAAGACAGTCCCCAGTTACAGCTCAGAGAAGCCCAGGCAGGAACCTGAGGGATCCAAGAGCGGAGAAAGAATAAATGCATGTCTTACCATGTGAGCTCAGCGTACTTTGTACAGATCTGGATATCCTGCCTGGGGAATGGTGCTGGGTCTTCCCACAGCAATTCACATCAACATGAAATTCCCCACAGACACTCTCCAGGTTAGCATGATATAAGCCAGTGGTTCTCAATCTGTGGGTCTTGACCCCTTTGGGGGTCACATGTTGGATATCCTTCATATGAGATATTTACATTACAAATCATAACAGTAGCATAATTGCAGTTATAAAGTAGCAACCAAGAAAACCTTTTATGGTTTGAGGGTCACCACAACATGAGGAACTATACTAAAGGGTCACAGTGTCAGGAAGGCTGAGAACCACTGACCTAAACACTCCTTCATTGAGACTCCTTTCCAGGGATGCTAAGGGTGTGGTGAGCTGGCAGATAAAGCTGAGCAACACACATGCTAAAGCCATTTTGTGTTTGCAAGTTTTCCTTGTCCCTTTCTTCAATTACTTGTTCCTTGGAGATAGTCATAGGGAAGTGAGGCTTCAAACAAACTGTTTGGTAATATTTATGAGTCTTTAGACATTTTTACAAGTCAGTTCCTTTAGGAAAAATGTTAACTGTGGCATTAGCTATGCAGTTTCTAGTCTTCTAGGCTGTTCTGTACCGCCTTCACTCACTCCCAGGGAGATGTTCATTCGCTCCTCTTCTCTCTCTCTTCAACTGAGCAGAGAAAGAAGCATGCTTTCTAAGTAGATGGGATTGGACACACTGGAATCATCGAAACTTATTTAAGATGATTGCATCTAATCTCATTAAGAGATATTAGGGAGGTACATGAATTTAACAAGCAATGGAAGCCTGCCTGGTTTATTTGGCTCACATTCACCAGCACCCCCAGGCTATTTCAGAATCTCCCATATCTCTGAGTCACTTTTGTCATGTTTAAGTTTTTATTTCTTACTTAGTAATCTAGTCTCTTGGGTCTTTCCCTATTTTAGAAAATGAATAACAGGTAAACTTGGTCTATATGAAAAAATGATTCTTAGCAGCATAAGCAAAACCCTACAAGGAATTGCATCACACAAATGGGCTTTTAAAAAGTGGGTGTGGTTAGGTTGGGAGTGATGGCCCCAGCAGGTAAAAGAGCTTGTCCTCTGGGATCCATGCTGTGGAAGAGAACAGAGTCTAGCAAGGTTGTCAGCTGGCCTCATGGTACAATATAGCCATGCTTGCTCTCTCTCTCTCCCTCTCTCTCTCTCTCTCTCTCTCTCTCTCTCTCTCTCTCTCTCTCTCTCTTTTTCTCATGCATGTGCATGCGCGTGCGCAATCAAAATTTCAAAAGAAAGTGAATCACCTGTGCCCTGTGGTTTTTTTTTTTTATATAATATTTCTTTAAGGAGATATGCTTTCTCCTTTCATCTCTACATCACACTGCAGTGATGACCTCTCGCCTGTGGTACAGTGATCCTTTCATTGAAGTCATAATTAATATTTCATGACAACTTGTACATAGAATGAAAATCAAAGAACCACAGCCTCAGGGTGCCTCAAACCCAGCTGCAGTGATGTTTTCAATTTTTATCACTATTTTCCCCTCAGGTCATAACAAAGTATTCCTTTCGACACAAATTCACTTTGAGTTACACAGGGTCAGACATGAATCTATCTGGCATTAAAATTAAGGTGTAGTCAAAATAAAAGTCGGTGAGTTGAGGTTGTATAGACAGAAGTTTCTGTTCTATCTGGTCCTGCAGCCATTCAGTCCCAAATAAACACACAGAGGCTTATATTAATTATAAATGCTCAGTTGATAGCCCAGGGTCATTACTAATTAGCTCTTACTCTTAAATTAACCCATAATTCTTATCTATCTTTAGCCACATGGCTGGGTACCTTTTCTCAGTAAGGCATTCTCTCCTTGCTTCCTGTGGCTGACGGGTGATGACTCTAGGTTCCTCTCTTCATTTTCCCAGAATTCTCCTAGTCAGGTCTCTCTCCTATACTTCCCACCTGGCTACTGGTCAATCAGCATTTTATTAGACTAATTGAAGTGACAAATCTTTACAGAGTACAAGACCATTACCCCACCACAGGGTTGCCTGAGAACAAGGGCACAGGCAGTCAGTAGACCTATGTTTATTAATGGGCACTTTTAGCTAAAGAATCTTTGTATCTATCTCTGTCTTTCCAGGTCATAAATATGGAGGAATCAGATAACTCCTGTTGAGCAATAGCATCTTGGCTGAGGTCTCCCCACTTTTAAAGTTGTATTGGTTATGTGAATGTATGTGTTTCTGCATGTGTTATTGTGGTCCACACATGTGTAAGTGCCCTAGGAAATAAGATCCGCCCATAACTGGAATGATAGGTAGTTGTGAGCTGCCTAAAAGGGTGCTGGAAATCATACCCAGATCCTCTTTAAGAGCAATAATTTTATCACTGAGTCATCTCTTCTCCCTACTTTTATTCTCACTTTTAAGAAGCCTTTATACGTGTAATTACTTTGGAGTGCTAAAACTGATTATGGCAGTGTCTACCATGAAATCTAGTCACTCACTTGGACTCAGGTTTATTAGATTCAGATTTTTCCACATCATTCCCCAAATATCAGAAGAGTGTCCAACTAGAGATAAGCATGACTTCTGAGTTTAGATTTGGCTTCTGATACATCTCAAACCTCAACAAGTACCATTCTCTAAAGATTCAAGGAATTCCAGATTCACGTGGATGAAATACTTGATACCATACTATCAACCAAAGGACACACATTACAAAAAATGGGGTGTGAGGGTGGCTTGTGGCCATGTCTCTAAGTGTAGGGTAAAAAAGACCAAGGAAAAAAAATACCCTACCCCTGACCTGAGCCAAAGAAAAATGCCATGACCCTGACTTGATCCTGGAACCAGGGCTTGAAACCCCACCAGTCCTTGAGCTTGCTTCAGCATCTTCAGAATCCCACCAATCCCTGAGATCCCTGAGTACAAAATCCCACTAATCCCTGAGCTTGCCACACCAATCCCAAGCCATTCTGGAAAGCTTTGCTTCCCCCACCCCAGAAACCCTATATAAGCTCTATATCCTGTTCAGTTTGCTGCTACTTTACCCTAGAGGTAGTCATGCTCCTGGATTTTTCCTTCCCAGTAAATCTCTTGAGGAATGTGCAGTGTGACATTTTTTTCAGGCACTGTAACAACTTTTCCAGAGTAGAATTGGAGACCTGTAACACTTTCAATGGGAAACTTTCCTTGAGCAAGGCAGAGCTGTAACAACTTTGCTAGGAGAAATTCTCCCCTGCTGGAACAGAATTGGTACACTCGCATCCGGGAAACCTTTTACTGAAGGGGAGCTGTGGGCTGCTACACTCACAGTGACTCTGTGGTGTTCCTTGGCGCCTAACTGTAAGGATACCTTCCCATCTCCATTGCAACACATACACTAGACCCACTTATATAACAGGCCCTGAAATTTAGGCACAGCTGACTTTATAATTGTTTAAATAATTATTGAAAGTATAGCTACTTTGGGTGTAGTCATTTTTTTGAAGAATGAGATGTTATACAGCGGGATGGAGGATATGCATCTAGGCAAGACCTCTGCATGGTACTGTGCCATATATATATATATATATATATATATATATATATATATATATATATATGAGTTTAGGAAGCAGAAGATGAGAAACCTAGATCTATTTTTTTTTTTAGCATGCCACACAACTCATTAGAAAGTCTTCATGGTACACTCACTCCCAGCTCCCACAGCAGAGGTGGCACAGGTTCCTACACGTATAATGAAAGCATCCCATTGATCTTTGCTTGGCATTAGTACATTTTAAACTTTATGGTTTCATGATCCAGCAGGTAGAAACAGGAGACAGCATTTTGGTAATGGTAACTGACTCTAATAAGCAACAAGGTAATAGGGGTGATAGAGTCACACTTATCTAATGGAGCAATGAAAGACTATAGAACTCGGGTGACTTCTTGGAATGTCACCTGGTACTATCACAAACCTAACTGAGACTGGACACAAGCAGCAATCTGGTCAGATTAGCAGGAATTTGGTGCCTCCAGGAATAAATGTTAGAAGCATTTTTTCAGGAAAGGATGGACCTCTTTGAGGATAATCGGAGATAGATGGTGGTTTAAGGAGACAAGTGCCAGTCACAGCTCCTAAGACCAACTGTTGCTATGGGGACTGTGGACTGTTTTACTATTTTATTGCTAACCTTCCCTTTAGAAAAACATAACCACAAGAACCCCAGGGAGTTACTTACTGTCTGGATGTATGGAAGGTAGACCATGTCCTGCTCAGACTGCCCTCTTACAGACTTCTCTAGGAAGCATACTTACCGACAGTCTCTGCTTCCTGCATCCCAGCTTCCATTCGACCATGCTTTTACAAGCTAAGGTTGGCCGAAGTGGGGTTAGCAAGCCAGGCTGTTTCTTCTATGACTCACCTATTGTTTCTTTATTGGTAAATTCTAGCTTTAGCATCCTCATTGGCCTGGACACAACTCTAGCACCATTGTCATCTGCAATTCTCCCTTTCTCTTCCTTCCTTTTCTCCCTTCTAGGTATCTAACTTATACTACAACATGAGGACTCTCCATGGAAACACCTCTTCTCTTGCTCTCCATGTCACAAGTCTTGTGACTGACTGAATTGTGTCCTGCAGAAATACATGCTGATGTTCTAAACCTCAGTTGTCTGCAAATCTGACTTTATTTGGAAACTGCATCTTGGCAGATATAATCAAAATTAAGCTGACATCATTAGTTTCGGACCATAATCCAGTATAACATGCTGTCCTTACAGTAAGAGGGAAACTTGGGAACAGAGCTAGAAGGCGGCTATGTAAAGAGAGAATTGGATACCAGAGTTCTGATGAAATTCTTGAGGCTTCTGGAACTGGAAGAGATAAGAGAAGGCCTTTCACAAAAGCTGCGTAGGAAGCATGGCTGCCCCTGTTCCCTTTTCCCTATTGTAGTAACATGCCCTGGCTAAGGCAAGCTAAGGGAGAAAGGGCTTATTCTGTATTCTGGCTCACAGTTCAAGATGCAGGTCATCAAGGCAGGGGAGTCGGGCAGCAGGAGCTTTTAGCCATTGTTCACATTACATCCACACTCAGGAAGCAGGAGCAATGAATACATGCTGCTGCTCAGCTTCCTTTCTGCATTTACATCATCTAAGATGTAATGTGAATGTCCAGCCACAGCCATTGTGGTCCTAATCACAGTGGAAGAGTCTTCTCATCTCTATTGACATAACAAATATGATCCCTCACGGTCATGCCCAGAAGCCCTTCCCTTAGTTCATTCTAGGTTCTGTCAAGTTGAACATTGACACCAACCATCACAGTGGCCCTGCCAACTTGATTCAGAGACAAAGATTTCAGAACTATGAGAGAGAACTTGCTTGAGGTCAATCATCTTGAGATACTTAAGGAGGAGGGGTTCTGTGAAATTAATTCAAGTATTGCTCTCAAGTCTCATACCTATGTAAATCAGTTTTCATCACTGTGTCCTGGTAAACCCAGACACTGGTGCATTATCTAGTTTAGAGACACCCTGGGTAGTGTGACAGAGCAAAAAAAGAATGAAATCAAGAAGATTCAAAGAAAGTTTATTTCCTCCTGATATCAAAATGACATGATCATTACTGATTATATCATACCCACTGGACCTTCCACAGAGTCTCCTGGGAGCCTTACGGTCAGTGAACCTTTCCTTTGGCAGGCTCTTTATCACTCCACTGGCTGACATATATTGCTAATAATCTGGGCTCTTACTGTATGTCTCTGAATATAATTCCATTTAAAAACTGGTACTTATTATTTTAAAACTGATAGTAGAGTCTCTATTATTTGTGATATTACATTTTGATATTTTATTATTTTTGATTATGTATATGTGTGGAGGAAAAGTTATGCATGTGAAAGCAGAGGTGTTCATGGACCCCAGCAGAGAATCCTGGATCCCTTGAGCAGAGGAGTTACAGATGCTTGTGAGC
This sequence comes from Sigmodon hispidus, assembly GCA_004025045.1. Classification (NCBI taxonomy): domain Eukaryota; kingdom Metazoa; phylum Chordata; class Mammalia; order Rodentia; family Cricetidae; genus Sigmodon; species Sigmodon hispidus. The sequence goes on from PVIH01001230.1 coordinate 114,979, forward strand.
CTCCTAAGTGCAGAACCCAGGTCCTCTGCAAGTGCAACAAACACTCTTAGCTGCTGTGCCATCTGTCAACCCTGACACTAGATATCTTAAATATCATTTACCTTTGTACTTAGTGCTTTGTCTCTCCAACAAAATGACACTTTCACTTTGCTTTTCAAATAAATAATAATGATTTGGAGGTTAAAGTCTTTGATGTGACATGATATGTTAGATTCATTAGATTGCCCAGTGAGAAAGGTATAGTCTTTAAAATAATATATAATGTCTGGAGAAGAAGGGTTAGTGGTAGAATGTTTGCCATGCATTAGGCTCTTTCCTTAACCCAAACATTTTAAAATTTTAAAAAGCAGACAAAAAAGAAATATTAAAAGGTCAAAGTACTATGTATAAGAATTGGAGCTTCTATCTTCTACAATGCAATGGCTTTTTTGACCCGTGCTTTTTACTGGGCTATCCATATTCTCCCACACCTTTGTTAATTATTTAGAGCAAACCTGTGAAATACATTCCAAAAGTCTCCACCCTGTACTCAAAGAGGTTGCTTTTTATAAATAGGGGCATTTCTTTTCTCTTACCTCCACTGTACTCTAACCAAGCAAGCAAACCCATTGGATCAGGATCCAGCAAATTCTCCTTATTCTTTCTGAATGGCATGCTCTCCTAGAAATGGAAGGGTGGCAGCATCAGCTATTTGGGATTTACAAAGAGTTTGTTAGAGTTTAAGCTGCAGGTGTGCAACACTCTTCCCCAGCTCTTGTAGGACGGAGAATACATTCTTCCCTTTCATATTGAAAAGCAGAATTATAAACATTAAAAATAGCATCCCTCTACAAACACACTTCCTAGTAAGAAAACAAGGTAGGTAATCTAGATATGTTTGAGTATTTATCATGGTGAAACATGTATAAGAAAAAATTATGTTCTATTTGTCTGATAGCCAACTTTATTTCCCTTTTGAAAGATTTACATTTTTTTTTAAAATGGAGGAGGGTTATGAGTTGTCTGAGTAGTGATCTACAACACAACTTTATATGTATCAACATTTGAAATCAAATGTGACTTTTCTTAGATATGGAAAAAGCCCAGGTGCTGCTTTATACAACACAAGTGTTTATCCGTTTGTGTATAATGATGACTTCTCCTCATTTTGAATGTAATTTGACCTCATGTTATATAACAAATATAACAAGTGAAATTAGCTATGTGTGATCATAAATATAAATCATAGAAAGTCCTGTGGTTCCATTTGCTCTCAGATCATTTGGGAGATAGATAATTGCCATGCTATGAGGTTCCTCAGACATGGTAAGGGGTAGGTTCACTTAGGCCTCTGTTCCATAGCCACAAAGACAGCATCTTAGAGAGAGAGTCTTGTATTTAGTCAAGCCTTAATATGGTGGCCAAGAGCTTCAGCACAAACTCAAAATGCCAGAGTCACTACCACACAGCCAACCCTCCTGATGCCCAGAAGGTCTCTTTTAACTTCATCTTGGGGTAAGTTAATGAATATTCTTCATGCTGTTCCTGATTGTCAGCTTGTTCAACAAGGTGCTTTAAGTGAAAAATGTCCCCACTGCCTCGTGTATTTGAACACTTGTTTCCCACAGAATGGTGTGGTTCTGCTTGTGGAGGTTATAGAATCTTTATGAGGTGGCGCCTTACGGAAGTATGTCACAGGGGGTGGGGCTCCAGTCTACTTTCAGTTTATTCTCTTCTGTTCTGTTTGAAGCTGAAGATATGCTCTCTCAGCTTCCTGCCCTGAACACTTGCTGCCATGCCTCCCCAATCACGGACTCTCCATCCCGGACTGTACACCCAAATAAACTCTTCTTCCTTTAGTATGTTTCCTTGGTCATGGCATTTTATTAGAGCAGTGAACTGTAATACATTGAATTATTTATGGCTGTAATACACTGAATATATTTTAAAAATCAAATCACAAAACATTTTGAAGGCGATGATTCATTAAACATCTTTGGGAACAGCTGACATGGGGCTTGGGTACTTCACAGTCACATCAGTGTGGAAATGAATCTGCTCCTTATGAATGATTTCAAAGCAGGAACCAGCACACGTTCCTTCCTTAAAACCCTCCTGGGCAATGTGAGTGCCTAGGAAACATCTGCCCCACACTTTGATCCTTTGTGCAGTCCTTGGAGTGTGCAGAAGTAATGAACGCATCAAATTGACAGGATATTTTATCCGAATCTGGCAAAATAAGTATCTTTTTGCTAAAAAGACTTTACCAAAATAATCCACAAAATGAGTGCCCCTTATTGTAATGTTGATCATGTTCTGTAGCTCAGCTGCAAAAGTGATGGCTGTAATATTTCAGCCTTTACACAACCCAGCCCTATCATGCGGAAAGCATCCATAAATTAATAGGAAATGGGTTTTCTCTCCCTCTGCTAAAACTTCAAGGGCCTTATTTTTGCTGAAGAAAATCGCTACTTGAATTTAGATGCATTTAAGGCTTTTTCAAAGATACTCCAGAATCGCAGCTGACTTCCTCAGAGAACCATATGGGGAAAGGCTCAGAGAACATTTACACAATCCAGCAGATATAAAGGTCTTGGGGAAAATGTATTCCTAGGACACTTGCCTCTCAAATTCAGAACTAACCACAACCTCCTGGCAAGAAGGTTGTCTGTCACTGTCTGACTGCTTCTCTCTGTTATTACAGTTGCCCACAGGCACAGCAGTGGACAGATTTCAAACCATGCTGACTTGAAGGGAGCTCTCATTCCACTCGTTTCAGAGCCACAGTCCTGCTCAAGGGGACTCTGGAATAGCACTTTTAGGTCAATACTACAGGCAGCTGAGCCAGCATCCCTCATGTATCAGTTTCCCCCACCTGGTTCATCAAGTCTTGCCTGTAAACCAGAGCACAAGCAATGGTCTGTGCTTTGTGAGAATCTCTCAATAGTTTATGCAGAGTTAAGTGTTCATTATTTCATTTCCCAGAGCATGTGATTTCCTTGTGGTGTTACTAAAGTCCTTACTACAGAATGCACAATTGATTTTGCCCAACTGGAGACATTCAGCAACATCTGAAGGCATTTTTACTTTTGACAATTGGGAGTACTACTAATAGGTAGGTAGTAGGCAGGAGTCTCTGGTGGCGCCAAATACTCTACAAGACACAAGAGAATACCCAGGCTTAGAAACTGACTTAGTTAAAAGCCAATTTCCAGGTCCTTAGAGTTGTCTGCATTCAGCTGTTGATCACTCTTCTTCTAATCTCAGGAAACTTGTTTCATTGACTTGGCAATTTGTGAATGGTTTACCCAGGTTCCTTCACTTCTCAACTACCTCTGAAACATGTAAGCTAAGGAGAAATTTAAATTCATTATATATACTACCTCTGAAACGTGTCAGCTAAGGAGAATTTAAATTCATATATATATATGAATATTTATATATATTATATATATTTCATTCCTAGGACACCTTTCCTCTTGAAAGATGAATATATATTATATATTTTAACACACACACACACACACACACACACACATAAACAGCACCAAATACAGTAGACAGGGCTAATGAAACTTTACATACATACATACACACACACACACACCACACCATACATACACACAGAGGAACCAACACACACATGTATGCACATACTTGGCTGCTCAAAATTTCTGATCATAAAGACTCCTCAAGTAACATGAACCATGCCAGACCATGCACAGTGCTTGGTTAAGAGTTGAATATGCTGTATGGTCTTTCCATTAATCCTATGAGTTTTGGAGTTGCTATGAAACAGACCTATACTGGAGCCATACATCTCATTCAAAGTGGGGTCATATTTAGAATGCATTTAATTAATTCTTTCACTTATTCCATTTAATTATTTTTGTAGTGTGTGTACTTGTCACAGCATGTGTATGGAGGGGAAATAGTAGCAGGAGCTGGTTTTCTCCTTCTACCACATGTATTGAGGATTGAACATGCAAACTGTCAGACTTGGCTGCAAACCATCTTACATGTTGAGCCATTTCACTAGCCCTTTAAAAAATAAATTGTCTGTCTACATGTTCTGGTAATTAAACTCAGTGCCAGGCAAACACTCTGATACTGAAACAAACTCCTAACTTCTCATTCATTTTTAAAAACGGTATTAACTCTATTGATCACTATTAACATAAAAAACGTTTAAAGTCTGTTCTTCACATATCCACTCTTCTTCCTGCTCTCCCTGACCTGGATTGACATGAGGACTTCAGTTGCCTGGGAGTGTTTGGATGTGATATGCCCTCCACTGACTTGAATGGCTTTGAAAACCTAGTCCTCAGCTGTCAAAGGGTGTATGCATGTGTGTGTGTGTGCATGCACACGTGTGTGCATGTGTGCGTATGTGTGTGTGTGTGTTATGTGTGTGTACTGGTGAGCCATGCTATGATTAACATGTGGAAGTCAAAGAACAACTTGGAAGTCAGTTCTCTCCTGCCCCCATATGGATTACAGGCTTAGAATTTGGTGACCAGACAAGCAATTTTACCTCCCAAGCCATCTTGCCAGTCTGTTTGCATAGTTCAGACTTAGACTTGTCTCTTGGGGACCACTAGGGGCTTCTCTAACTTCACACCATGCATCTCTCTGTCTTCTAAGTGATTTTATGTCTTGAGTGACTGACAAATTGGAGGCTCTTAATCAATGCTGACAGGAGCAAGGTCATACTTACTTTGCACACACATTGTCATGCTAAGAAAAATTTATCCATTTGGCTAACGTGCTTGGAGACCTTGGTCCTGTCAAAATCAGCTTTGTTCATGGATGAACAAACTTCTACCTGACAAGAAGCAAGGTGGCCACATCAGATAGACAGAATCTTCATCCAACATTGTCACATTGTCCCGAATATGAAACACTTGGTTACTTATTATACTTTAATCTGGATCAGGAAATATCCCTTATTGATGGTTGTTTAAAAATGTTTAATAAACTCCAGAAACATGTAAGTCTAATGTTAATATGATTTAACTTGGTGTTTAGGCAAAGTATACAGTACAAAATAACTGACATATTACTGCTTCTTAATGTATAATGCAAAAGAGAAATACTTCCTACAAGGGTCAACTATGTACTGAGCGAGAAATATTTATTCTGAGGTAATTTAAAAATTATACCTTGAAAGTAAGTAATATTGGAAATAGCTCAAATGTGCCAAATATTGGATTCAATTCCAAATGGTTTATATAGTTACTTAAGCGTGAAAAAAATTGAATTTTCTTTGGCAAGAATATGAAGTGTGCATTTAGTTAATACTATTAAAAGGCATTCACTTATAAGTATTTGAAAATATGTTTAGAAGCTAGTTCCTAGACAGACTTGTAAAACTGAAAAGTTGTGATAGCAAGCACCATGAATCAAAAGTAGAAAATAAAAATAATAAAGCCCTAATTGGTAGGAATAAATGTGCAATAACAGGTGAATGGCAAGTCTCTCAATTAAGTTGGGACTTACAGACATTAGCTGGATTCTAACATTATGCCCTTAAAATCCGTCTTCCAGGAGGGAATAGCTATGTTTTATGTGGAGATGTGTTATGAAAGAGACATAAATGTTTGAGCTGGGGTGTGGGTAACAGAGGCCGGCAGGCCTTATGACAACTCCCATGGCAAAGTAGCAATGGGCATCATCCTCCAAAGTCCCTACCAAGTAGACAGATATTGCCACATACAATGGAAGTAATGCTTGAGCATATTCAATTAAGTGATTTCATTATAAATAATATTGCAGTGAACACATGTTAGCACAAACCAATATTAATTTTAATAATTTGGGGTATCAACTAGACATCTTTATATAATTCCCCATAAATTTATACATCTATTTTAATAAAAATACAATCTATAAATATATTTACTTATATTATGAATTATATTATTATATTTATATTATGAATATATTATGAGAACAGCAAAAATCTAAAGGAATGTGAAAAATAAAACCAAAAACTCACTAGTGCACAGGTAGCTCAAGCCTCCAAAGTGCTTAGTTTGAATTTGGGCATTTCATCTAAAACTTCCTGAAATCTTTGTAAACATCCAGCCTCAATCAAGTAATTTCATTGACTGATCTGTGACACAGAATTTAGTGAAACTGATCTCCTTTCTATCTTGCCTGTTTCTTAGAATTTGAGAAAGAGACAAAGCCATAGCCATCACCTTCACCTCACCTCCGCACCCCACCCAGAGGCCAAGAAACATTTGAGTTCCTCTGAGCTTTCAGAAATTTCACATTTTACTGCATTAAAAGAGACAAGTATAAAAAAGCATTTGTGACATACACTATGGAGCAATGACTTAAAATGTGTACACCAAAACTGAAAGACCTTCAAAGGAATCGCTTTCTCATTTACTTGCTGAAGCCATGGACAAAGGACATTCATTACCTGCCACCTGGGTCTAAGAATAAGGACCTGGGGATTTCTTTTACATTGTTGTTAAATACCCTGTTAAAAAGCAGTTTAAAAGAGAGTTTGTTTGGCTTACAATTCCAGAGTGGTAGACTCTGCCCTTGCAGGAAGATGAGGCAGCAAGAAGCCATGGAGGCAGTCATAGGAAGCCAGATGGTCACATTTCATCCCCACTCAGGAAACCTAGCAAGCAAGAAGTGGGCCTGCTCTTCTCCAGTGGCCTATAATGTATCTCAGCCTCCTAAAGTTCCCAAAACTTTCTCAAGAAGCAGCATCAAGCAGGGATCAAGTATTCACAACAACATTTATATTCAAACCATAGATGTAGGGACCAGTTTTCAGATATGTGTACAGAATAAATTTGTACATCTGTGTACGGTGTTGTACATCTGTAGCTTGCCTAGGCAACCCAGCATAGACCCAGGAGAAAACAGAAAGGGGGCTGGGGTTATAGTTCAAGGGTAGAGCACTTACCTAGCATGCTCAAGGCCCTAGGCTTAATCCCCAGTGCCTCAAAATGGCATAAAAGGGAAAAGGAACAGTGGTAAGTAGTCAATGTTTGGGTCATAAAGTCTAGAAGATTGGATAGTAACTACCTTCCTTAAGCTTCAAAACTACCCAGATATTTGAATATTAATTTCTATAAACAGCAGCTGCTTGTCTGTATTTTATTTCAGATGATGTCAGTGTCAAGGCAAGTTCTCATAATGATAAAGTAACTTATGCATGTGACAAGACACGATAGAAACAATCTGGAATTTGATGATACTGCCAGCTAGTATCATCTTCTAAAACTGTAGTCATTTGCTTTGGGTCAACATCTTCCAAAGATTATCATGTCTGTATTTAAAAGGGCAGTCATTAAGTCTCCTAAATACTTCTAGAAGAACAGACATGGTGGAATCTAGCTATAGCTCCAGCATTCTGGATGGCAGGATGGAAGAATCACACATTGGGGGCCAGCCTGGGCTACTCTACTTTAAAAACCAAGTTAACAAGCAGTGGTGTAGGTCCTCTGTCTACAATGTGTACACATCAAGGCCCAGGTTCGATTACCAATAAGACCAACCCAAACCATTTCCTGGATATTGTGAATGAAGAAAAGGCAATAACTCAGCAGGAAAATCAACACCCCTCAATTCTGTTAGGCTTGAATTAGACTGAAGTTCTCACAGCAAACAAGAAACTCTGGCTTTAATTACAAACTTTATTTGTCCATCTGGTTCACAGTTTTTAACGTGGCGCATCCCACCATATCAGCTTTCAGAAGGGTTATTGAGGAAATGGGTAGTGTTGCTTTCTTTGTGAAGGAGCCCAACTTGCTGAAATTTTGGCTAGAACTTTGATGGGCTTATAAAAGTACTCACTGCAAGCTAACTGGATATTTACATTTCTAGCTTAAATTCAAATTTTGGAAAATAGGAATCTTTTATAACCTTTTTTAAGATCCTGGGTTTATTTCTTAAGACTTTAATCTGAATGCCACTTGCACACATATGCCCAACCCTCCCCCAAAAGGAAAAGAAATCAGTTTTGCAATTACATGTAGAAGAATCATTTTCCTTCTGCACTTTAAAAATTTATATATACAGTGTACAGTAGATGTTAGTATGAAAATAAAGGAAAGGGTAGCGGTTTACAAGATGCAGGTACTGAAATTTTTCTGAATCTTGAAACATCCAAAAGAATTATAGGATATAAATTTAAATTAAATGGATTATCAGCCTTCTCTTATCTTAAAAAAAAAATAACTCTGGGGACTTAATTTGTGCTACTCAGCATTGTCTCTACTGTTAGAGATGATGTAGGTTGGCAGTCTGCATCATTCCATGTGCAAAAGTCACAGTGATCCCCAGTCCAACATCTGTGCTCACACCAAGTCACCTCTACAGAGGGACTCTAGGGTGTTTGGGGCTGTACCCCTTCTTCCTGGGCATCACTCACCCTACAATTTGGCAAGAACCACTTAAGAAAAGAAAAGGGTATAAGCCTTTTATACCTCACAGGCTATTCCAAGCTGGCAATCAGCCACTTATTAGCAAATACACATACGTGGCTTGCTGTATTTTTTTTCCCATCAGAATGAGTTAATACCAACTGTTTAAAATCACTTTGTGATATCAGTTGGGGAAGTTTTCTCCTTATGAGATCACTTAGATTATAGATGTATGTGCTCACTTCTGCTTTTAAAAAATGACTAGTTATTAATAAATGATAAACTCCAAATACTGCCAGGAAAAGGGAGGCTGTGTAGAAGCAGTTGATGTTGCCATCCTGGTAATTATTACTCTGTACATATATATAGATGTACCATTGGTACCCCAGTCAAATAAATACTCAGAGGGCCTTCTCTGACCTCCCTTCTCTGTGGTGCCTTGTGATGCCAGAGCTCCTGAGTGTTGCTTTTGTGCCCGTGGTTGGCATCTGTTTCTTCCATCAAGCTACACATTGCTTCCAGGAAGGTAGGATATAGAAAGGGGAGGAGGAGAGTAAGAATCAGCAGAGGTCAGCCTAGAGTGGGGGCAGGGAGGGAAACCACAAGCCCACTAGAGAGGGTCCTGTTTCTTTGTAAGTTAAGGCACTGACAGAAAATTTCTTAGGTAAAAGGCTGCATAAGAATTTCTTGCCATTTACAAAAAGAAATGTTGTCATCCCTAAGTGGTCCATATCCAGGCTCAGTTAGGTGAACCCTGAAAAATCCCTCCAAGCTACATGACTCCCAAAGCATCCCAATTCATTTAGAGGCCTTATGGCACATAAGGAAAGAAGGGGGAGGAAAACAGTCTGGGCACAAAAAGGCATCAGACACTGCCTGTCCATCACTCACCACTCATGGACAGCTCACAAGCCTCCTCAGAGTGCTACCTCAGGACTCCACACTCCCCGGATGGAAGGTGACCAGATGGGTGTATCTATTTGCTTTCTCTTTGAGCTCATCATGCACAATGTTTAAATGCTACCAGCAACAGTCACAAAGAGCCTAGAGAAGCCCTCCCCTATGGCTACACCTCAGACTCTTCCTCAGACAGCTACTTCCTGTTCTCAATAACAGCTATCTCTTCACCAGCACGTGGAGGGGTCAGGCCATTCAGATAGATGCTCTCAGCCTTCAGTAAGGGAGGCAAGACTTCCCTCTCACTGGTCAGGTGGTTCACAGACAGGGTTCTCCTACAGGGAGTCAGTTCCTGGCTATGGTTCCCGGCCAGCTCCGCAGACAGCTTCCTCTTCACCGATGTGGCTCGCTGAAACTTGTCATAGATCTCCACGCTCAGCCGCCTCCTTGTTTCCTTGAACTCAGCTGTGACGTTGGCTGTCCACTCAGCGGCATGGGCTCTGAACTCTCCCACCTGGTGCACAGGAGTCAAGCAGAGAGAGGAAGCCATCAACACAGGAAGCAACACCTTGTGTAGTTCTCATTTGATTTAGGGGATTTATTGAGCAGATGTCTGTGCTTTGACGGTGACTGTGATTAGCAGCCAAACAGACGAGTTAAATTCCAACAAAAGACTCTAAAATATTATGAACATAAAAATGAGAAATAAAATTATATTTTAAGGTCCTTATGTTTTATGCAAGAGTCCTGTCATAGAAATATCTAAATTTAATGATAAATGCTAAGTCAGGTGCAGTAGGAAGGTGTGATTTGTAATCCCAGAATTGGGGAGGCTGAGATAGGTAAATCCCTAAGGCTTGCTGGCCAGCCAGCCTAACCTAGTGTGAGAGCTCTGGGCCAGTGGGACATTGTTTAAAAAAATGAATGAATGAATGTAGAAGCCACCTGAGGGACATCTCAAGTTGATCTCTGGCCTCCATACCTGTGCGTATACATAAACAAAGACATTTCAAATGTTACAAATGTTATGTCTCTCTAAATCTTTGGGGTATTGTCTATTGCTTTCATCTGCCTGTAGCTTTAAGGACTTGGATGTAGAACAGGTCACTATAGAAGCATCAATGTTGAGGAAGAGTCTAGACCATCAGCCCAGATGACTTGGGTGGCATCTGGTAGCAGTGCTGTTGTAAGCTCAGGATGCAATCTAAGGTTTAGAGTTCAGAAATACTCCACGACCTCTGTTTCCACCCTTGTGTTTCTACTTAGGAACCCTCAGTGCCTAAATGAGCAAGAAGATACATTATTTCTGCATCGGGGAGAGCAAAGACATAAAAACTAGTGTGGCTACTCTGAGATTGGCTCGGAGAATCAAGGTAGTTTTTACAATGAGTGTCTGTAGAAGCCATCTGACCAGCCTGAGCCACTGGCCAGCAGTGACACAGGTGTCAGCCTAGCAGCATCACAAAGGCCTATACCTTAAAGAAAAACATTCTACGTTGATGGATAACTACCTTCGTAAATTCCCTATAAATTGAAGAACCCACTACATAACCCAAGCCACTGACAAGTCTTTGAAACCTAGGTGTACATGTTCATATTCTAAAACAGAAAAGGACCAATCTTTGAGGGCTCCACAATCTCCTCATTAACTAGCCAAGATTTATCATAGGGAATGATTCTTTTGTGGTGGAGGATCCTAACAGGAAGCTGTTTCTGCATCTAGCCTCATCTTCCTGGATGGCCACTTAGGGCTTGTGATACTTGGTTCTCTCTAGCCTGGCAAGCAAGTAACAACTCTGTTTTACTTTATCTTTAGCTGTTGATTTGTGTTTTCAGTGCTGACATGGAAAAAGTAACTGATGGTTCCTAAATTTCTATGCAGTTCTGAATAAGAATGGATATAGATATTTATTAGAATCTTACAGGTGTGTGTACTTGGCCATAGATAATAAGTGTAAGTGGGTATAAACCTCACAGAATCACCAAATGGTCTCTGAATGTGGCAAATGGCAGTGAACTCTATTTACACAAACTATAAAATGTCTTTAATTTCCCAATTGTGTTGTTTTTTAACATCTATATCACACCTCCTTCTTCCAAGGCATGAGAAGGGGTGCAAAGACAGGAAGAGCTGGGGGAGTGGAAACCTAAAGCACAATAGTATATGCAGAGCATGGAGGGGCTTTTGCATATAGAAGTCATAATGGTTGTGGCTGTCTGCACAAGACCCGCACATGATCAAGGCAGCCCAAACCCTAGCATGAGGCAGTGAGGGACTCAGAGAGTTCTGTCCCTATCTGAGGAACTATTAGCAACTGTTGGCTGTTGGGTGAATAGGAGAGGCAACTTCCTCTGTGGATGTGCTCCTCCCCTAGAGGCTGTTCCTGCTCCAATAGATGGGTTCTAAACCCATGTACATACAAGCAGCACTGAGTGGTCTCTGTGTTTAAACAAAAGAACACATAATATCGGGGATGAAAAGTAGTAGGGTGAATGAGGACAAAACAGAGAGTGGGTTTGATCAAAACATAATATGCACATGAGTGAATATGAAATTAAATATGCTATAGAAAGGAAGTGATTGTTTGGTATCTTGGTCTGGTCCTAGTTAGGGAAAAAGCTAAGTGGAAAAGTAAGAACTCTGTGGCACACCAAGTGAGATCAAACACATGGTTACCCTTGAGGCAGCTCATAGCTCACAAGCTAAGAATGCCTGCAGGTAGAGGCTGTCATACACACAGTTTCCTCTCAACAAGGAATAGATGATTAAATTGCACCCTGATTTTGGGGGAGAGAGTTGTTGGGTTTTGTCAGCTTGATAGAAGTTATAGTCATCTGAATAGAGGGAGCCTCACTGAGAAAATGCCTTTATTAGATGTACCTGTTGGCAAGCCTATAGGGCATTTTCTTGATTAATGATTGATGAAAAAGAGCCTAGGAGTACTGTGGGTGGTGCCACCCCTAGGCAGGCAATCCTGGGTGCTATAAGAAAGCAGGCTGAGCAATCCATGGGAACAAGTCAGTAAGCAGCACTCCTCCATGGCCTCTGCTTTGTTTCCTGCCTTTGGGTTCCTACCTTGGCTTCCCTTCATGATAGACTAAAAGGTGTAAGGAAAGTAAAACCTTTCCTCTCCAAATTGCTGTTGGTCTTGGTGTTTATCACAGCAATAGAAAGCCAATCAGAACAGGGGTGCTCTTGGGCTAGCAAAGCACAGGCATTATCTGTTAGTGATAAATCCAATCACGCAGATTTGCTTCCCTATGAATCTTACACGCAGTGGTAAATCATGGTAATATAAATGGTTCATATTATGCTCCTATTTCTTAACAGCTGTTTGCCTGCCCAGGGTAACTGTGCATAAAATCTCAGTCCACATCATCTGTGTAGCTAGAGCACCTGCTGTGTGATACAGTGACGTGTGTTTCATGAATATACACTGTCCTGAGGTTATAAAATAACACATTAAAATGCAAAGTTAAAAGATCCAGTTTCTCTGCAACTTCAACTTAATTAGACAAATTATAGCTTAAAGATTAAATATCTCCATTAGTAAGGTCTCTAGAAAAAATAGTTTCTAATGTGTTAATTATACTAGTTTACTTCATAGCCAACAATCTTAATAGAAGTAAAAAAAAAAAAAAAGTTTGCAACAAGGTCTCAGCATATAGCCTCATCCTTATCCTGACTGAAAAGGATTCAGTGCTTCCAACTAAGGATTCAATACTTCAGCTCCAAGTATTTGACTGATTACAGGCATGCCTCTTGGCCAGGCCTGGTATAAAATTTGAAATGTATTATAAAATAAGAATAATTATTATTAAAGTAAATGGATTCCACCTGACCATTGCTCCTATTGCTAATGATTATATAGAGGAATTTTCTTGCTCTATTTCACAATTCATAATTATTTAAGAGTAAAACTAGTATTAGTCAACTCTTTGATGAGCTTTTCCTAGCAGAAGTTTAATAGAAGCTTTAAAATAAATAGAAAGCAAATGAATCTACATTTTCTCATAAATGAGTGTCCATGAATGCAAGAATCAGATATGACATCTAATTTACTTTCATGCACCAAAGGCATGTACTCTACAGAAGTCTCCCCTCCATTTTCTTTGGTAAAGCCCCCACCCCCCAATCTTACAAAAGGAATTTTTACTCTAAAAGTTACACTTTGCTTATCAAAAGTCAACTGTTAATTTTTTTCATTGGTTAATTTCCTGTTATCTCTAGTTAGAATATAAGCTGTCTGTGTGCCCTGGACACTAGGTACCTGGTGTGTTGGAGACGGTCAATAAATGCCTATTGAATGAATCAACACATCCTTTCAATCTGACACATTGGCTATAAAAGCTAATGTCCTTTCTTACTCCCTCCCTCCTCCTCTCTCTCCCTTTTTCCTTCCTTCCTTCCTTCTATCTTTTCTTTCTCCCTCCCCACTCCCTCCCCCCTCCCTCCCTCCTTTCTTCCATCAGTGCTGTGTCAGGCACTTGGTTACAGAAGTCTCAGCAGGTCGTGAAGACACTAAAAGAATGGCGTGTGTGATGTCTTATTGGAGGTACCAGGTGCCCTTTTGCTTTTCCACCTCTGGGCACTGTCAGAAGTGACAGTGAACCTGGCTGGGCCACATCTTTGCTAAACTTTTTCTGTTGTTTCTGCAATTGGAAGTGCAGAGACATAGGGTATATTTTTAACTTTTTCAGACATGGAATTTTTTTGGTCTGATTTTACTAAGGAAGTATGAATCCCAAGTATGAATCTTTACTTTATTATTTGGTCACTACAGATCTGTATTTCTCAACTTCTCTGCTTTAATATAATATTCTCTGTGCATTGAAGACAGTAATAGAATTCCCCCTATATAGTGTTTAAAAAAAGTCTGATAAAGCAGGATTCCTAAAAGAGTAAAAGAGTGAGCACACATAGACACTATATAAACATCCAGACACTATCTTACTCAGACATGTGTTAATAAGGACAGCTCTTTTTTACTGAGTTCGAAATGAGACTTATTTTCAGGCAGAAGTCTTCACCCCGCCCCCACTTCTTCCTTTTGTGCATAGCCACACATAAATGCTGCCTTTCCAGGTCAGAAGTAGGATCAGATTATTGGCGCCCCACAGAAAGCCAAATATCTCAGTTCTGATTTCATGGCAACTTTAAAGTGAGTAGGTCCTGAAGATCTGGAGAAATCACAAATCTTTCCTTGGCCTTCACCTGGATCTTCCCAAGAAGCAAATTTCACAAAGGACCTCACAGGCTGCTCATAAAAAAGAACTCTCTGCAAAGCCAAGAAATCCTGCACAGGAACATCTCTGCCAAAGAGGAAAATGGCAACTGCAAGAAGGCTTTGGCTTGTCTGGGTCATCTGTCTGTCTGTCTGACATTTGGCTGTCTGTCTCTCATTTTCAGTTGTACTTGATCTTTGGCCTGGGTATACATTTCTGCCCACTCTGAGGAATGTGATTTTCCTAATTTTAATAGAATCCTTGGTGGTGGACAAACAACCTCTGGAGGGCATCCCAGCTTAAGTAAGAACAGTCAGAATAGGCAGGGCAAATGAAGTTAGACTCAGTGTGCAATCACATCCTGTGTGCCTATAGGCAGCCATTTGGCATTTATTGCTGAACATCAGATTCATTAAAATGAGAGATTAGCTGTTATACAAAAGAAAACATGTGAGATGGGTGTCTGCACAATGCACTCACGTGAGTATATTCTTAAAATACAAAGGACTCCAAAGGTTGATAAATATAATGAAGCCAGTGTTGATGTGATGCCCAAGGGCATCTTCATTATTTATTAATTCTAAGACTTAAAAATATTTTGAAGAAATGCAAAGAATTCATACCAGATGGAAATCCACCCTACAACTAGTAATGTTACTAGGGTGGATGTGTTTGGATCGACTCTCGTAAAGGAAACAATGAATCAACTCATAAAAATAAACCCTTGGGCTATTCTGCAAAAACAATAGTGTATGTTCTTTTCTAAGTGTATCTGTCTTCACTATTCTTTATGATACTGGACTTAGGAAACATAACTGTGAAACTTCAAAAATATAGAGGACAAAAACGTCCCACAAAAAAAAAAAAAAACAAGTCAAAGTGTGCATATGAAAGCAAAATTATCATTCCTTAAGAAAAAAATTGATTTGTTCCTCTTTCTAAAGAAAGAAAAAAATAAATGATGACTTATACAACTGTTATCACAACATATTAATTAACCATCAAACAACAGTGCTCTAAAGTACAGAGTCATTTCAATACTGATCAATCATATATCCAAGAAGTGAAGGCACTATGTTACAAAAAATGAAATCAGGAAAGAAGGAAGGAAGGGTGGGCTGGGGGGAGGGAGAGAAGAAGCAAGGAAGGAAGGAAGGAAGAAATGAAGAAAGGAAGAAAGAAAGGAAGGAAGAAAGAAACTAGCTTCTGCCAACGCTCAGCAGTTAAGAGTACTTGTTGCTCTTGCAATGGAACAAGGTTTGGTTCTTAACACCTATATGGTTGCTCACACAACCACCCATAACTCCAGTTCCATGGGATTTGATGTTCTCTGACTCTGTAAGCACTGTACTCACATGGTGCATATACATACATGCAAGCAAAAATATCCATACACATAAAATAAATAAAATCTTTTAAAAACTTCAAAAGAAGTTCTATAAAACATCAATCATATAAAAGATTGTTGTCTAAAATGTTGATACTTAAAATAGTCTGGAAAATTAAAATAAATTCTCATTAAATTGGTTTGTTGAATTTTATTTTTTTAATGTTATAGCAGCTTACATGGTCCTCCCTTTCCCTTTGATACAGCAGTGCACATCAATTAATGATGGAGGGGAAGGCCATACTGTGGTCCTGGTTGGTCACCAGGGATGTTCCTCAGTGTGGGCATTCACTGCAGAGCCTTCTCCTTGTGTGTAAACAGACTGGAGAGATTAACTTAGTTCAAGAAACCACATCTTGTATTCTAGTAGCCATAGCAATAAAATGGAGTTCAGCTTTACATTCCTGGCAGGGGCTTGCCCAGTTCTAGGAGAGAATGAGCTAAGCGCCAAGGACACCTGGATGATCCAATCCTCCAGCAGTAAAAACCTGCCAGCCACACTACCCAGGTGGGGTCCAGGAATGTTAAGCTGTAAAAAGTCCCTAAGCATGAGTTCATTCACAGCACAGCTGCACCCTTGACCCCAAGTAACAACCCTGCCTCATGCTCTTTGCCTATAAAAAGCTTGTGCAACTTGGGGAGTTCAGCTCTTCCCTGCACCGCACTCATGGGTGCGGAGAACAAGCTCCCTGCCTAGGCTTGTATTGCACTGACAATAAGCCTTGCTGTTGCATTTCAGACATCTGTGTCTCTGGTGGTCTCTCAGGGTGACTGAGATTCAGATATTACACAGACCAGCACTCCTCAGTCTTCTCTGTTCTCATTTCCCTGCATCTTCCCCTAACCTGCCTTCATTCCTCAGGCTCTGGTCTTCTCTCTTTCCCTGGATGACCATGTGTTTCTGTTTGACAATGATCGTATTTTCTGATGTGAAGGCATGGATTTATCCTTACAAAGCTTTGTTTTAGGAAAGGAGCATTTGGTGCCAGAGGGCAGAGCCCAGGTCTGGGAGTTTAGGAAGAACCTCAGGAATACGCCTGATAGCCAATATTCAAAATAGGTTCACGCCAAAAGTTTAGCCAGTAGATTCAGGGGTTGGTTTTGCACCGAAAGTGTAGTCAATAGTTATTGTACCCTATACCCCTTTACCCAATCCTGGAATACCAAGGCGTGTAGCACCCTGCTTACATATGCTTTTCTTTTAAAATCCCCTTAGCTCTGGGCTCGGGGCGGAAACCCCCACTGTGCTAGAACAAAGGGTTTTGATCCGGGTTCCTTTGAGCTCGTCCAAAAGAATAAACTGCCCCTTGTGTGTTTACAATGGAATCAAGTTCCTTGTTGGTCTTTGGGGGGCATTGTCTCTCCACACAGGAACAACACTGATAGCTCTTTGATATGTATTTTGGCCAACTCTCCCCTGGACACATAGAATCTAACTGACTGCTCAGAGGGCATCTCACCCTACATGACAGGAAGGCATTATTGTTTCCCAGATGACATTGCTGAACTTTTCAAGCTGGTGTCTGAGGCTTCACACCATCACAGTACTTGCCGGCTCTAAACTGCCCAAGTCAGATGTTATCATCACCCACCCTCCTCCAAATTGCTATCACATCAAAACACCTGCAGCTCCTACAGATCCACTCTAGGCTCCTTCACATCAGTCCACCCCTGTACTGCTTCACCTAAACCACCCCATAACCTTCCAGCATCCCCTTCCCCCAAACACTTTCTCCACACTTGCAAGGATCTCATGCAATCTGGGGCTTGCCCATCGCAGCAGAGTCACCTCTAACCAGCCGCCCTTACCAGCTCTGCTCCTCTGCATATTTCTTCCAGCTCCCTGAACAGGCTACCCTTGCTTAGCCTCTTAGACTTGCCAGTCTCTCTGTCCAGAGAATGATGTCTCCCGTGCCTTTGGGATAGTACCTGCTCACTGGGAACTGAATATGCTTATGAAGCCATTTCCATGTAGCATACATTTTGATCATCATCTGTTTGTTCCTGGGCTTCTCTGAACAGGCTGTGCTTCTCCCCTAGAGCTTGCAGGACAACTTGTTACAATTACTGTTTTAATTTGCTTCTCTGGCTTCATGACAGGAGACAGATTCTGACTGCTGTGTCCTGTTGGACATGTCCAGCTCCAGGGGAGTCTATGCATTGAGAATACAGCTGGGGTCAGCTGAACAAATCAGGTGAATGGATGGCAAACTAATCACCAAATTCTTTATACATAATTGGGTCAAAGAGCGTCTGTTTTCTCAATCTGACAAGACATTTTGTTCTTCTCTGCAGGAAGAGGCAACCTGTGAGAAGTACTCATGCCTAGCCAGGTCAGCATAGTTAAGGTCCAGCATGTGTTTCCTCAAACTGAGTTTCTAAGTTTTAAGTTATGGAACTGAGCTGAGGAATGCCAGGCCTATATGGACTCCTCTATGCTAGTTGGGTCCTCTCTGCTTACCAGTGCACTCTCCACTTACACAGCTCCAATTGCTTTGCATGACAATACCTTGTAAGCAGTCAAACTCTCTGGCCAGGATTAATGGAAGATAGAAAGAGCCATCCACATGCAGAATTCACACAGGGACCATCATATCAGGGGAAAGGGCTTGGGGAACAGACTACAAGCCGCAAGGACAAAGCTGGATGAGCTCCACCATGCCTCTCTCTGTGCTTCCTGATTGTGGGAGCAATGTGACCAGCCACCTCACACAGCCAGGCTGCCGTGCTGGCTCCACCCTCAAACTGAGATCAAAGAAAAACCCATTCCTCTTTGAACTGCTTCTTGTCAGGTATTTTAGCACATCAACAAGAGAAGTAACTAATACACTGTCCTTATGGGAATCAACCCCTAGAAGGAAGATAAACAACTTTCACTTTAGAAAAAAAATCAAACCTCTTCCTTGGCATCTATAGACATTTGCTTAGAATCCCAGGCCTCTGGGGCAGCAAACCATCACAATAACAAGTCCTGGCTGCTTGTCTCTACAGTACTGGTCCAAAGCTTTTCACCTTCTATTTCTTTGTGTTATGCAGAATAACACTAGGGAGGTTCTGAGAACTGCAACAATGTATTTTAAAAAGAAGCACTTGCAATATTTTATCATTTTTAGGGTAAATTTCCTAAATGGTCTTATTGACAGACCATACTAAGAAAGGCAACACCACAACTAGTTGGGACCTTTAAAATTTAGAAATTCCACAGGACACTCAGCAGTGTTCACAGGAGTGTTTATCACTCCACTGGCTCCCATCATGGATGAGGCAGACTCCTTGAAAGCCAAAGGCTCAGCCTTCTGTTTCTCCACTCTATAAGGCAACATCTACAATTGTGCTTAGAAAATGGTAACTCAGAGAAATGCCCTCATTCCCCACCTTGATGGGAATGCTTCAGAAATCGTGTACACTTCAGAACTAGTGAGACGCTGTCAAGGGTTGTCAGATGTAGACAACCTCCTTGTGGAAAACAGGTCTTCCTCTATCATGAAGTTGCTATTTGCATGATTTCTGAGTGAGTGTACACTGGTACAGCTCAAAGACAAGGCAACCCAGAAAACCAGGGCTCTGCTCATTTGCTCAGTACAACCTAAGCATCAGAACTGATTTTAATAGTACAAAATGTTCATATCCTGTGAAAAAGACCAGTAATATAAAGAAACATATTCTGTTCAAGAGCTTCTGTCAAAGACAAAAACAGCATATAAGAATTCAGTCATGCTCTAAACACAGTAGCAATAAACATCACATAAGATGTCACTGCCTTTAGAGGAATCTATTGCCTATAGTATTAGTAGTAGTAGAAACTATTTTATACTATGATAAAGTTAAGTGTTAAATTTTTTCACCACTAATTGTTGCCATATACAATAGTAAATAAATATAAGTGAAAGTATTAAAAGTATATAAAATAGTAACTGGATTCTGTGATGATACATTGTATACTTAATAAAATTTGTCTGAAATATCAGAGGACAAGCTATCTTCCCAGCTCTTCATTTATTTATTTTTGCTTTGCTTTGTTTTGTATTTTTAATCAGTTTTTTTTTTCTGTGTTAACAGTCCTGTGTAGTGAGATTATGGTACGTTGTAAATATTTGTCCCTCCTTCTGGTTTAATAAAAAGCTAATTGGCCAGAAGCATACAGTAAGTGTGGGTGGGGCTACCAGAATAAGAAAACTCTGAGAATGTCTCTGTGGCAGAGGAGCCACAGAGATATAGGAAATGCAGAGAAAAGAAGTTGAAATGTTGCTGAGAAAAGGTACCAAGCTGCATAGCTGAACAAGATAAGAATCATGGGTTGAGTTAAGATGAAGGAGTTAGCAAGTTAAATACCTGGGCCCCAGGTCAATCAGCAAGCAGGGTAAAATTAATACAAGATTCTGTGTGATTATTTGGGCCTAAGCAGCAGTAGGACTGAGAGCAGGTCCAAACCTCTGGGCTAGGCTCAGAAAGGCCAGGCCAGAAACTTACTACAACAGTCCTGGCTGACCTGGAACTTGGTTAGTAGATCGTAGATCAAGTTAGCCTCGACTTACAAAGATCCTCCTATCTCTGCCTCCCAAGTGCTGGGACTAAAGGCACAAACCACCACTGCCTGGCTGTTAGATCTTGAACTCACAGAGATTCATATGGATATGTCTTGTTAGTGATGGGATTAAAGGCATGAGTTATCACTCCCTGACCTTCATGGCTTGGCTGTGAATGATTCTGTCCTCTTATATTCCAGACAATTTTTATTAAATATACAATATGTCACCCCAGGATCCTAATAATTAGGCACCCATTAATATACTGGGTGTTGGGATTCCTGTTGCTCCTTGGAAGGGATAAAATTGATGGTGTGGTGCTGCTTTCTTTTCAATTACCCCTTGGTAGCAATACTTGTCAGATGAAATATACTGTAGATTCAGCTTCAAACCAACCTTGGAAGCAGAGTCCTAGGATGCTTTTCATTTGCTCAGCATAGCTGAACCTCCAGAACTGGATGCAGTTGTCTCTGAGAATGTACCTGACCAGGAAATCAAGGCACAAAACAACAGCTTGGAGGACTCTTTAATTTTTAATGTTATAAAGCAAATAAAAAAATGACTCAGTCTGTTTGAGGTCTGAACTATAACCCAGCCTTGTTTACTAATGTGCGATTTATTGCCCTTCACTCCGTGCTGGGAGAAGATTCCTTGGTCTGCCTTTTTCTGGCTGTCTAAATGAATGCACTTCTCTCTTTTCTCCTGTGCCAATCTTCACCAGAAGGCAGAAAGCCCAACACAGTTTCAGGAGACTTTCCAGTCTTGGAAATGATTTTCAAATTAAACTATGGAAAAATATGGTCTTTTTAGGTGTTTGTATAAAGAGATTATTTTCTTCCATACAGCTGCACACAATACCAGCTGCATACTTTTCCAAGAAAATAAATAGAACCCTTTTCTGAGAGATGGAAAAGGAGAATCCATGTTTGAGAGACAGAAAGTGGAGTTCATTTCTGAGAGGGAGGTCTTCTATGCTTTCTCTGCCTCCTAATCTAGTTTTTTAGCCACATTTCTATAAAAAGAAAATTTTCCATCCTGTCCCTCTTCCTTCCTTTTCCTTCTGTGTCTCCATTGCTGGGCTGGGACTTGCTCATGTGAATCAATTGCTCTAGCACAGCTACACCACTCATTTTGGGTAAGCGGTTCACTTCCAGGGTAAATTTAATGGAAAAATATCTTCACCACAAAGCAATAGTCATGTTCTTCCCACAAGCATTGTACTGTCGGCTCTCAGGCTGCTTCAACATAAACTCTCTAGTATTCAACAGAGCTGTCCCATGAGTCCTGTTTTTGACACAATTTAGCAGCTAGTCACCAAGAAACCAGGCATCACTTCATTTCAGCCATGCTAGATCCTCCACACTAATGGAAAGTTCATCAAATTTACAACAGTTCCAAACAAAGCTGTTTACTCATCTTGATCAAATAATAACAAACAGTTGAGGAATTTGAGGCCAATTTACATTATCATTTCCAGTGGCTACCTTAATTATGTCACACATCCTCAAAACATTCCAAACCTCCCCGTCCCCAAAGCACATCATTGGAGCCCGTGTGCTTCCTCCTGGCCGCCTCTCCTTCAGCTATCCCACTCATGTGACATACATACTTCCCAACCACCACCTGCCACCTCTTCAGTCTATAATCTTTTGGGTTTCAGTCATGAAGAGGAAAATCCATATTCTAAACAGGCTCTCTACAAAAAAAAAGAGTTACAGGACAATTACAGGACAGCCATCATCTGTAGTTACTTCAGATGGAATCTGGTGTTTGGGAACATGGCAAGCATCTATGGTACCTCTGGATCAGGATCAGAAAGCAGTCGTACTTTCTTTTCTACAAAGTCCCTTCTATCCCATGCTCCACTGACTCACTGCCTTCCCATGCTAACTCCACGTACAAAGCCATTTCCTTCCTCCTTCCCTTCTTCTATCTTTTCTGCCTCTCTTCCTGCCTTTCCTTCCTCCATCCTCTTCTTTTTCTTTCTTCCTTTCCAGTCTTTATGGTTCCCTAGTCATCATTTCCCTGCATAGCCTGTCCTCTCTTATCTAAATTTTATCCTATTTGATTAACTTTTACTTCCCAGATGATATTTTTGAGCAAAACCAGCATGTCAGGTCAGCCAGCTTCTCTTGTGGACTGATGAGCAGTTCCTTCCTGTAAGTGTGAAATCTGTTCAGTTTCCAGCACCCAGTTCCAATACTTGTAGGAATAAGTCCTGCTTCTGGGCCTCCTGCCCTTGTTGGTGGTGGTGTCATAGTAACACAGAACCTCTTCATTATGGCAGATCCTCAAAGCCTGACACTTAGGACTTGGTAACAAACATGAAGAAACCTTCCTCATCGGAAACAAAATTAATTAAGCAGGCCCTCCTAGGCCTTGCCCAGAATCTTCCTGTTCCCTTAGATGATGAGATCATAAAGTAATGTACTTTTCTCGGCACTCAGCTGTTCACAGACCTTAATGCATCGAGGAAAGTTAAGTATTAAAAGCAGCCAGCTGGGCTGAAAACATCCCTCTGGTTCAATGTGTAAAAATAATCGGAAGCCTACTTTGCGTTCCATTTTCAGAGACTGCCAAGATGTAATTCCTAACAATTAGCTTTATTCAGTTTCTGAAGTATTGACATTTCATTTTATTGCTGAACAGCACTGTTAAAAAGAGCAATTTAAATTGTCTCTTTACCAACCAGGTTAAAAAGTCCTCACAAACCCAAAAGGAATATTTAAGAGTCACATTATTCTGACAGAATGGTATGTAATTTTGCCCTCACTGGTTCAGGAGAGTTTATATAATACTCAAAAAGTCTTCTTACCCTAAACTACCTGTTATACTTAATACTTCTTGAGCTTCTTGAATATGATGCATAAAGATTAAGAACAATAGTATGAGCTTTTGATTTTAGTCCTGAAATTCTCCCTGATGCTCTATAATTGGGGTTTCTGTAGCAGTCTGTTTTAGAGAGTCTTTCAACTTACACAACATCTTACTACATTGTACAAACTGGGACACTGAAATATATAAAGCAGACAAAAGCAATTGTGCACCATTTATAAAAATTTTTCACAGTTACATGATTAAGTTGTAGACATTGGATATTTGCTTAACTGTGAGTCAATGCAGAAACTGTGTCAGCACCATGGTGAGCATGTAGGGGTGGGGGTG
Organism: Sigmodon hispidus; assembly: GCA_004025045.1. Taxonomy (NCBI): domain Eukaryota; kingdom Metazoa; phylum Chordata; class Mammalia; order Rodentia; family Cricetidae; genus Sigmodon; species Sigmodon hispidus. The sequence continues at coordinate 138,549 of PVIH01001230.1, forward strand.
GGTAAGAGGTAGGGATCAACATTCTTAAAGGCCTATTCAAAACACCAGGTCAGAAGTAATGGCCCAGTGAGGGAGTTGATTTAAACTTACAGACATACATCCTGAAATGTGTCCATTTGATTTTAATGAAATTGAACATTTAATGTCATCTCAAGATACATTCAGAAAACCTAGACTTAATAACAGTTTACTTTTCCTCTATAGAGAATATTTTATATTCACAAGGACATGGGAACAGTCCACTAGGTGTGGATTTTTTTTCTTCTTCTATTTTCCTCTTCCCTTCCTACACAAAGTGTCTCCAACAGTGCAGTGGACAAGAAGTGGCTAAATGTCAATCAATGGCCTGGCTTTGGAGAGGCACTATGACTCTACTGCATGTGGGAAACATCCACCCAAGAGGCTGCTCAGTGCTGGGGTTCAGCCCACATCCACCCAAGAGGCTGCTCAGTGCTGGGGTTCAGCCTGAGATGGGAAGGTGGGAAACTGAGGAAGGAGCCAGCAGAAAGGATTGAAGACCAAGCAGCAAGTGGGCATCCCTGTGGGGAGGTGGCAGTGGAGACAATTCACAATCAGTGCCGAGCAAGAGAGGCTGATACAATAAGAAGCGGAAAGTGATGGGTACTGGGTGTTTTACTTTACAGAAGAAACAAGTCACAGATATGGAAAAGGTATCAATGGGTGATTTTTGTCAACTCGACATAAGTTAGGTCTTCTGGGAGAGGGAGCCTCAGTTAAGAAAATGTCTCCATAAGATCTGGCTTTAGGCAAGCACATAGGCTGGGTTACAATATAGAGCATAAAGCCCACCAGGGCCACAGAAGACCCTGTGTCTTAGTTAGCATTTCTCTTACTGTGGAGAGACACCATGACCATGGCAACTTTTATAAAGGGAAACATTTAACTGGCTCACAGTTTCAGAGGTTTAGTTCATTATCATCTTAGCAACATACAGCAGGCATGGTGTTGGAGAAGGAGCCCAGAGCTCTACATCTGGATCCACAGGCCACAGAAAAAGCATTGTGTGCCACTAAAGCCTGGACTTAAGCATCTGAGACCTCAAAACCCACTTTCATGGTGACACACTTTCTCCAGCAAGACTACCCCTACTCCAAAAAAAAACGCATCTCCCTATGGGCCAAACATTCAAACAAATGGGTATATGGGAGCCACATCCTGCCTAAAAAAAAAAAAAAAAAAAAAAAAAAAAAAAAAAAAAAAAAAAAAAAAAAAAAAAAAAAAAAAAAAAAAAAAAAAAAAAAAAAAAAAAAAGGAAGACAGCATGAAGACTTCCAATGAAATCCTGAAGGGGGGTAGTTTAGGCTAAGTGCCAGAGACTATTGGCTATTGGGAGAGATGTGGTACCAGATCTGTGATCCAAATGACCTACAGTCATCAGGGTGACAGGCCATCAGTGAGCTCAAGGCCATGGCTCCACAATGGGAAGGGATGGAACCAATATGTAATAGAGCTGGTACATCTCTAGAACCAAGAAAGGGCCCTGGAGAATCTACCAGATAAATCTACAAGATGGGTCTTAGAAGTAAGCAGAATACAAAGTACTGGAGAATGTCAGTCGGGAGTCAGGTAAAAGACTTTTCAACTTGATTCTCAGAGCCACACAGAGAATTTTAAAATTCAGAATAACACTATCAGATTTTTACTTTTTAAAAATTCTACTTGAGTTGACAAAATATCACGGACAGAAGTGGCACATTGACTGCAATTTATTATCCTGTTGTTCTAACACTTACTACACAGAAGAGCAAAGGTGGACTTCTATGACCTCATAGTCCTGTGGTGGGAGAAATACAGAAGGCAGGACAGATGTCCTAGGTGGGAATGTGGACAGAAACCCTCCTTTTACTGTTCCCATCATACAGTGATGTGTTACTGGTTATGAGCTATGAGCTATCAGCAATGGAGAACAGAATTTAAGTAGAATTACTGTCCTGTCGATTAGACAGACTTAGCCATGGGGATCCAATACAATGGCTTTCCAGGAGCAGAATACTTAAATGTCAATGTGAGGTTGTTTTTTTTTTTTTTTTGCATTTTTTTTAATGTTATGCTCTGCTCTATGATGACACGTGACTTTGTAAGATACCACATGGCAGATAAGATATTTTGCAAAACAAACAAACAAAACCCACCGTATTTGCTCTCTTAAGAGACATGAGATCCATGATACATAGGCTGCTCATCAATTATTTTTCCATGTGTGCATGGAAGAAGACTATTTTAAATGCAGGTTTAGAAATGTTACTACTATATCTGTCCCAATAAAGAGGATAAAGCCTTTGAAATCATAGTTAGGAAGCTTGAGGTTTTAGACTGTTTGAAAATCCCTCAAAGGAAAGTTTTCAACAAATTTGAACAGAACTAACTCTAAAAACAAGAGTATGATATTGATGGAGATGGTGTTTTCCAGCTCCATTTGCACAGTTAGGAAAAGATGAAATAAAATATCTTCTATTTTCTCATGGGAATCTGTACTCCATCTTCAGACATGATGGAAATTAAGTTAAAAATCAAAATAACCCTATAAAGCAAAATTAGGGCTTAGTATAAGAGTGTTAAACCTATACCCCCAAATTAACAAAGCATATGAATCACATTGCTGTTATCAATTTTTACTAACAAAGCTTCTAAGTTATGAAAAAATATAATTAAAATATGCAAAAGTTAGCTCACATTAATTTTGTTAACATTTATATATTTGCATCCATTTTAGACAATATCTTTCATTTTAGAACAGGGACACAGTAGCATGTTTATGTAATATGCAAATATGCAGAGGCACACATGGTCAATTCTTTTCTTACTGGTAACTTGTCAGACTAAAAGCCTGGAGATCACTGGAGAAGAGAAGTGGATTGGTGGGAGTTAGAGAGCAAAGCAGGCCATGGTGTGGGGATGTTGGAGGGACACATGAGCCAAGTGGCTGAGCAAAAACAAATATAACAAATGACAAAAAGTCATTTATCACGAGCTAATGGATAAATGTTGGGTTACGTTTCCCAAAAACTGGAACATCACTGAATGCTGTGCGGGAAGGACATCAGGGTCTCATGTGAGTGATGATAAAGCTGAGATAGTAAGTGACTATTTCATTTGTACTGTGTTTCCCCATATGAAAATAACTGCAGGAGTGCACAGCCGCCCCCCAACAAGATCTCCCTTAGCATCCTCAGCATTGGGACCTTTGCTGTAGGTCAATACTCACTTGGATGTTAAAATCCTAGACTGAATCTCTCAACACAGCCCAATTCTGTCTCCTTACCACATTACCTGACACTATGAACTACACTAAGTTTCTGTAAGGCATTTAAGATGTTTTAATGACATAAGCTTTAAAAAAAATTTATGACAATAAGACATGTCTACTCCTGGCAGCACCAAGTTACTTCAGAGATGATAGGCATCAAAGAAACTCCATATGGAGTTGGCTTTTTTGTGGCAAAAGTTAACCACTGGACAAGAAAGTGTCCTTGCCTAGACTGCTAACAGTATGCTGTCCAAATGGACAACCAGGACACAAAAGAAAGAACTGTCAAACTTTGCCAAGACAAGGTAGAAAGGCCCTTCAGAGTGTTTTGCTTCACAGGTAGGTCTGTCAAACATACTAGACCTGTAGGCCAAAGATGGATGCTCCAACATTGCAGAGGAACCTTGGGTGACTGTCCAGGCTGTTTCTGTTATTTCTTACATTTTTTGGCAGTCATTTGCTTGCACTTCCTGTTTACTCAGTTAATATTATTTCCTTCTTGGATCTCTGATGGAGGTGAAGACTAGACAGTTACAGTTTTCCTGGTTACATATTCAGAAAAGAAACTCACTAAAGAGGTGAAGTTTGAAAGATACCAAAAGATAGTTTGTGGTTGGTAATACAAGTTAGATAGAAAGTGAATTAGATACAACACTTTGGACTGACAAAAAGGAATAAATATTTCTTCTGAATTTGTCAATAGTTAATGCACAGACATTATTGATGTAATTCTTGCCTGTATATATTATATACTTATTGTGCTTATTGTATGTATTTTTCTCATATTAGTTATAAACATTTTTATTTTTGACAAAAAGGGAAAATATGATGACATTTTGGGTATCCTCTAAGAAATAAATTGCCAGAAAATCTGAGGACAGAGCCAACCACAGAGTAAGTTGTAGAGGTCAGGCAGTGGTGACACAAACCTTTAATCCTAGCACTAAGGAGGCAGAGAGCCATCTGGATCTCTGTGGGAGAATTAATCTAGTCTAAAGAAGAAGCAGAGCCAAGCACTGGTGCCTCACATCTTTAATCCCAGCACTAGGAAGGTTGAGACAGGAAGTGATACGGGCTGGACAGAGAAAGGACTATAAGGCAGGAGGAGACAGGAGTTCATCCCTTCCATTTTGGCCTTCCCTCCACTTCTTTTCCCTTTTGGCTGAGGACTCAGAGGCACTCAGTCTAAGGATTCCTAAGGATCTACCCTTTCAGCCAGAGGATTTGGTAATAATAACAGGTACCTGTGGCTTGTTCTTCCATCTCTTTGATCTTTTAGCTTTACATCAATATCTGGCGCCAGGTTTGTATTTTAAGACCAATTAGGACTTATGCAGTAGTACCACCTTAGTCTCATGGTTCCGCTACCACCCATTATTTCATTCTTCTACCACCCTATAAGATTTTCCTTCCCTCAATTATTATTGGTGTACTAAACTCTACTGAGGCATGCATCCCAGCTCCTGGAATAGTCTGCATGTTCCACACTGGACTCCAGTCACTGTGCACTGACCCCACATGCTATCTTTTAATCATTAGCATTGATCTCAATGTCTGAAATAGAGTGGCTAAAAAGCCTGAATTATCATCATACAAACTAATTTGTCTATTCACTCTAATTGATTGTACAATAGTCATTATCAACTTGAGTCATTGTGGAATCACCTGGGAGACACAGCTTTGTCTGTGCATGTGAGGGGGCTTTCATGAAAGATTAATTGAGGAAAGAAAATTGATACTGAGTGTGAGGAGCATCATTGAGTAAAAAGGGGGAAAGAGAAAGCCAGCAGAGTACCCCAAAATATGCATTCCCCTTCTCTGACTCCTCATCCACCAAGTTATAAGCAAGTAGCCTCCCATGGGGATTTTGTCCTCATGCCCTCTCTCCCTTCCTCCCTCCCTCCCTTCCCTCCCTTTTCTTCCTCCCCTCTCCTTCCTTCCTTCCTTCCCTTTGGGATGGACTCTATCCCCTGAACCACAGGCAAAAACAAACTCTTTTATTTCTTGAGTTGTTTCTGTCATGTTTTTCATCATAGCGAAAAAGCATCTAATACATATACTAATGTTTGAGACACACTGGATGCATTACAGGGATGTTACATACATCCAAAAGCCATTATATGGAGCCTGAATTCACTACCTATCAGCACACTGGAAACTCTTAAAGTCGACGTGGAATTTTTTTCCTCTATAGAAGTCACAGAAAAAAAAATTATTTCTGCTTTCCTGGCTAAACTAGTCTCTGATAAAGCACATTACCAGAATAGCGCAGATGTACACTGCAGCTGGGGTGTTTGAGAGTGTGGAATGCAAGACAGTTAATGCAGGGGAAGGGGTGTTGGAAGAGTACCCTCGGCTCCATTGCCCCCTGCTGCTGCTTGCACAGGCTTCCACATTTACCTCCAAATCGATGCTCTCCTGGCTCCGAAATGTTTTTACCATGTTCTGACTGCACAGTGGCATGCTGGAGAAAATATTCATGAGACCCAGGAAGAAGTATTTTTTGCAACTTATTTTTCAAAGGAGAAATTGCTTCCAGAATTTCTCTTAAAAGTAAACTGTCTAGGAATGGAAGATGGTTCAGAGGTTCAGAGCTGTCTGCTCTTTCTGAGTTCTGTTCCCAGCACCCACAGGGAGGCTCACAAAAATCCATTCCCAACAGATTTGATCCCCTCTTTTGGTCTCTGGAGGCATTGTATGCACATGGTACACAGCTATACATGAAAGAAAAAATAAGTCTCAAATATAGCAAATAAATAGGTACACTTGCTATTAACATATACATAAAATTAGCTTCACTTTCAGTAAACAGTTTTGATAATAGTGCTTAGAAATTTTTTTTATAGACAGAGGATTCATGTTTGTGCCTTGTATTTTATTTACTATTATTAGGAATATAAAGTTAATATAGCTCATGGTTATTATATATGGCAATATGTACCCTATGTACTATATGATACAAAATGGTATTAAACATATGCTATATTAATAACATGCATTATTAGACATGCTATGTATAATTTATGTTATTATATATAGTGTTTTTTACATATAATCTACATTATTTTGTGGCATATGTTGATATGTACTATAAGTGTATCTTATGTATTATGTTTACATTATGAAACATTGCTCCAGAGTTGTCCTGTCATGAACTTGAATTGGGACAGTGATCACTGACACTGTTGTCTTCTTACGAACAAGTAGAAAGCTTTCAGAGACAACCCGGAATACCAATGAATAGTCAAAGTGGATCTGAGCTTTCTAAAACCAGCAGTGTTTCCCACCCTAGTTTAATGAGGGAAGGCAGCAGAGAGGGTCTAATAAGGCAGAGTGTTCCTGTACACTGTGCAAGCGCTCCCAGCTGCCATTCACAAGCCAAATATAGCACTGAGAAATTAGTCCTCAGAAATACTGCCTGCTGCCGGGACCGCTCTGTCTGACAAGCATGGGCTGTATTCTCATTACCATGTCAGAGACACAGGAAGAAAAGGGGAGAAGATAACAGAAGAGGCACTGGGGGCAGGGTGCAGAAAGGGTAGCCTCTCACTGTAGAAGAGTGGGATTGGATGTACCTGAGCCAGGTCTATAGGGGATTCCACCTCCCTGCCTACACCTGAGTCCAGAATATAGGGGAAGTAGTGACTCTGAATGTAAGCAAAAACAAACAAAAAAATCAAAGATCTCTGCTGCTGTGGCTCCCAGTATCTGGAAGGCAGTCTAGCTGGAATCATGGGCCATACCTGGTGTATGGTGATCAGAGCTGTCTGCAGCAGCCACCCACACTGCAGGATAGGTGCATGAGAAGGAAGGCAACTGGAGCTGTCTTAGCAGACAGTCTGTCTTCCACATTTGGTCCTTACCCCATCACTTTTCATCTCAGATAACACAATTTGACCTGTTTTTGTGCCCTTGTTGCACAGAGCTGTGCGGCAAGGAGACTCTCTCATACCTCACTATGGTTATTTTAAGAAGACTGTATTACAGAGACTACTTATAAAGCAAGGAATATTCTAGAAGGTTAAGAAAAGCTAGAGGAAGCAATGCCATAGCCACCTCTTCTCCAGGACTTTGTGGGCACGGTCTTTCAGGACTATGTAGACTCTGTTGCTATATAGATTAATGAAAATAAATGGAGCTTCATTCTCTCAAACTACTGCTTAGAGGTAGTGACCTTGATGGGCATTTTGCCCATGTCTGCTTCTGATGTCTACAGGGCTTTAGATAAAGCTTCAGGATGCTTGGGATACTCCCAAGTCCCCCTTCACTAAGTCCTTTCTGTATCTTTTCTCTCAGAGGAGCCTGAAGCTTGGACGTGTAATTTGCATAACAGGAAACAAAAACTTTCAGGGAAAGAGAAGAGAAGAGGGGTTGAGGTCAAGGATTCTCTTTCCTGAAGTATTTATTCTAAGCACCTCATCACACCCCCAGTTTCTCTAGGAGCTCCCCCAGCCAGCATGTGAGGACTGCTCTGTGGTGTAAACATACCTGAGCACTTCAGCACACACAAGAAGACGACAGCGCTCTTGGTGGGTGATAATGGTGACAGGAGGAACATATTTGTGACAGTTCAGAGGCAAAAGATACAGACATATAAATTCAAACCCTCTTCTGCCTCCTGAAACCATGTCTAGCCAGAAACAAATGTATGCTGAAAAAGTTAAGCAAGCACTGTATTTATAAATTATAACTGAAATATTGTATCTTAGATCTCTGACACTAAGGTCATTTCAGGTTCCATGTTAACCCCCTCCGAATGGCTATAATCAAGAAAACAAATGACAAGGACTGTTGGCCTCCTAGGATGTGAGCAAAGAGGATCCTTATGCACTGATGGTAGGTGTGTAAAAAACCCCTACGGAAATAAGTGTGGAAGTTTCTTTATTTTTATTTTATTTTTTATTGTTTTTTGAAAATCAATATCAAACTTTATATAAAAAAGCAAAACATTGAGAATAGATAAAAACCCCACACAGTAATAAAACTTCTCTTTTCTCTAAAATACATGAAACATTAAAAAAAAAAATCTAAAGCTTCTCAAGCCAGGTTAGGCTCATCTACAGATAAAGAAAGCACAGTAGGTCACAGCTAATGCCTATGTATGCACTATGGCCACCACAAATTCCTGCTAAGCAACCCTTCTACAGTCAAAACAGAAGTTTTGTTTTGTTTTGTGTGTGTGTATGTTTTAAAACACTTTAAATCTAAAAAAGAGAACTACCTTATGACCCTATAATATGTACCTATCCATATTCTCTTCTGCTTTGTTTACAAAAGCTAGGAAATGGACCAGCCCAGATGCCCATCAACAGTTGAATAGATAATAGGCTGTAGAAGAGAACTACTATTGCTGTTTTTCTATATTGATACAATGTCAAACTGTTTTTTTTTTTTTAAATATGTTTATAACACGGATTAGTGTTAATCTCAGTCTTGGTCAGAGAATCTTTTGACTTGAAATCAGCATTCCATGCATTAGCATAGATCCCTAACTGGTGAAAGTATTGGGAATAAGTTACTTTTGAGTGTTCACCCTATGTGGGACATCTCTATTATCATCTCTGAGGCTCAGAGAACATTCCAGAAGAAAGTGTGGAAAGACCGCAAGAGTCAAAAATGAGGAGAAATGCTATGAAAGGATGTCTCCTGCACACAACACGGATGTTCTACCCATAAATTCACAGCAGCAGTAGCTGTCCACAGGCATGCAGGAGACTGGGCTGATCAACATTCCATCACAGAACAGGGAAAGGCTCAAACGCTCTGCCCCTCCTATGTGGTTGATGGTTGCTAGAAGCAGCATGGTTCCTCACTAGTGTAGCTACATACAAGTGGCCTTGCTCAATATAATCAGCTCCCGTTCACACTCAAGTAGACACCCTAGTTAAATACAGCAACCCAGAAGCAAAGGAGATGAGAAACTAGGAGGAAGTTCCCCTGGGGGAGAAGGTGGAGTTATGCATAACACATTTGTAATGAAATTGTGGAAAGATACATTCAAAACCAACAAACTCATGGAGAATGTTCCTTGTGTTTAAAGCTGATGTGATCACATGTGGTATTTTACATGGGGGAAACAGAATACTTTCAACATAGCAGAGCGTCCCTTAATCATTTTGTGTGTCTGTGTGCATGGCTCCACCTGCACACTTCATCTCCAACACAATGTCTACCTTGAGACATCAGTGACTAATCTAACAGATCCCTACCCTCCTGTAACCTAAAGGTAAATGCTATGGCCTCTCTGTATTTTACTAGGTTCTCTCAGGACCTGTCCAAATGCTAAACGCAGCACGAGCCATCTGATGAATTAACATCCCCTGAGACAGTGAGAAGTAAGGTCTTCAGATTATACAGAACGTTGAGAAGTGAAGCAGATTCAAAATCCCAGGGACCCATCCAGACTGAGCATCCAGAGCCACGGGTGGGAGATGGCAGGAACGCTCACCGTTTAACACAAGCATGTAGCTGCACTTCCCCTAACAAGCCAATCACTCGCTTCAGTTCTTATCTTGATGCTTCTATTTTAATAAAGCCATCTGCAGGTTTTGTTTGATTTGCCTTTTTTGAGATAAGATCTCATTCTGCAGCCCAGGCTGTCCTGGAATTCACTTTGTAGCCTAGGTTACCTAAACTCACTCAAGGCAGCCTTCCTGCCTCAGTCACTCTTACCAGTGAACCTTAGGAGAAAAATATGGACAAATGTACATAAGCTTGCCAGAATGCTGGAAACAAAGGCAAAACACAGATACAAATGTAGCATACAAACTCAGAATATTCTGAGTTATGGTTACTATTCTGACTTTTTTTTTTTTTTGAGGTAGAGAACTAACAGCTAGAAATTTCTAGAATAGTCAAAATGGGAAGAGGCTCATACCAAATAAATCCAGCCCTTGCTTCAATCTCAGTGACTTCACGCAGCAAAGGTTCATTTCTGGCTCTTTCTGGACACCCAGAAGTCAGCAGAGACTCTGTTCCCTGTGGTCACATAGAAACTGGGATAACACAGCCTGTCTCTCCCTGAGGTGACTGTACCAGGAACAAGTGAGACCCCAGGAGGCCACAGGAACAATTAATTCATCCAATTTGCTCATATCAATTCTGCCTATACTTGCTGGCCAATTCTATTGCTGTGACTCACCACCACAGGGGAAACAGGTATGACCTTAAAGTATGTCTGGGAAAGGCAAAACATAAAAGTATGCTACTGATTATGGTACTGAAGCCTGGCCCTTTTGTTGGGAAGGAACAGACAGGTCTCTTTCCTCTGAGATATAAGGTGTGTAAATGTCCTTTGTGTGCCCACATGCCTGCAAACACAGTAATTGGAAGCTGGTTTATGAGCTAAAATCAAACTTGGAGTGGGAAAAGCTAAATTTCCTCAATACCGTTAAGATACCACCCACTGACCACCAGACAAACCATTGTACTTTGAAAGAAAAGATGAACATTAAACTTTAAACTCCAGATTGCCTCCTACTCTTGGCTCTGAACAACCACTGCTCTAGGTGTCTGGGAAGCAGGACCTGAGAGTGAGCTGCTCACTGTACACACATGATACCTTGAGTTTCGTCCTAGCACTCACATAAAAATCCAGGGGTGGTCCCAGCAATAAGTCCAGCCCTGAAGAGGTAGAGACAGGGATTCAGGAGCTTGCTAGGCAACTAGTCTAGCCAAATCAGTGAGCTTCAGAGTCAACGAGACCCTGTCCCCAAATAAGGTGGAGAGAGACTGAGAAAGATATCAGATGCCAACCCTTGTATATATACATCCCCACACACATACACACCACACACATAAACACACACACATACACACACCATACACACACATACACAAACACATCATACCACACACACACATATACCACTCACACATACACACCACATACATATACACATACCACACATACACACCACATACATATACACACACTCACACCAACACACACAAACACCAGTTACATACCACACCCCCATGCCACACACACATACACACCATATACATACACACACATATACACATCACACCCATACACATATACATGCACACACCACACCACAACACACCACACTTACAAACACATTACCACACACACACTACACATATACATACTACTCATACACTCAAACACACTACCCGCACACCACTCACACACTACAAATACACACACACACCACTCATACACATACAAACCCAACATACTAGATACACAAACACACCATACCCACACACACATCCACACACCACACACATACCACACCCCCTTGCCAAACACCACTTGAGGTTACATATGTGGACATATGCTTATGGGTGTATATGAGATGTCTTTACTTCAGCTCTTAGTATGAGAAAGCATATGACTTCAGAATTTGATGAGAGAGTTCAGCAACAATTTTGAAAGGTAAATTAATGGTGGCCACATTTCTGAACATAGTCTCAGAGATGCTGGTTTCTAAACAATTAAATGAGGTAACCAACATTATATCATCCTGGTGCACTCAATGTCTACAATATAGTCTCTAAAGTTCATGAGATTACTTATAAACTGTCTGGAGGTGGAGGCTATTACCTTCCTGACCTACTGCCTATGAGCCAAGAGGAAGAATTGCCCTGGGTTTCTTTTGGCAGACAGCAGTCTGAAATCTATGATGCAGGAAGATGACAGGACTTCAATAGTGTCCTATCTAACATCTCAAAGGAAAAAAAGAAAGAAAAGAATAAACAGAATAGTTTTATTTAAGATGGCAATTAAGACACTGTCATTTGCTTCAGCAAATGGAAGAACGCATATGGATGCTTCCTCCATTGAGACAGCAAGACCCAGAAAATGTGTGGGTTGAATTCAAGAAAGAATTAAGACAATAGCTTTCTGAATAGATTTAAACAACATTTAATATAAAAACAAATGTTAGATTCACAGAGTGGCTAACAAATTTGAAATTTTACAGACTTATTTTCCTTAAAATATTCTGGTCTTTGATTTTATGATGTAATTCTGCCCATATACATAGGAAGAGTACTTTCTTAATTCCCTTTTATTTTGTATTTGCTTATTATTTCATCCACTTAGACTGTTGGTGTGTAAGCACAGGTCCTCAGAACACAGAAATGGATGAAACTATGCACAGAACAGTATATGGTGCTATGTAGATGGTATCCATAGAACTTTACAAAAAAGTTTAAAGATTTTACTTTTATCTTATTCATTCTCTCTCTCTCCTTCCCTCCCTCCATCCCTCCTTTCCTCCCTTCTTCCCTCCCTCTTAAAGTGTTCATGGAGCCAGAAGAGGATGCTGAACCCCTGGAATCTAGAGGTACAAGCCACTGTAAGCTGCCTGACATGGGTGCTGGGAGTCAAACCCAGGTCTTCTGCAGGAGCAGCAAGTGATCTTGAGCCAACTCCCCAGCTTGTAATAATTTGGTATGATTGTCTTTAGAATTTTGGAACAAATTGAACAAACACTTAAGGAAGCATTGGCCTCAACACAGTGCACTCACAGCATGCTGCTTCAGTCATAAAGAAAGTACTATCACCCCCATTTCATAAGAATATGGAGACTTCAAGTTAAATATCCTCCCAGTTCTAACTCACTATTCTGTGAGCTTCAAAGCTCATGAGCTTTTAAGAAATCATACAGATGATTATAGAATCATTTTTGTAGACTAAAAAAAAATTTCCACTTAGTAATTAAATTAAAATTTCAGTTTCCATTACCTTCCAGGGTAACTACATTCTCATGTTTTTTTTTTATTTATTGATATACTTTTTAATGAGTATGTGTATGGTATGCACACTTGTGGATATGCATGTTTACATATCTGTGGACACACATTTGCAAGCTCACACACTGGCTGGCTTTGACAATGGATGCCTTCGTCCATCATGATGTACTGTAATAAGTGAGGCTGATCCTGAACCTGAATTGGAGTTAGCCAGTCTGCTCTGAGCATCCGCTGTTGCTCTGCCTCCACAGTACTGGAATTAGAGAAAGCTGTGCTTTATTTGACAGACAGGAGGGATAGGATAATTTTATTTTAACATATATTGATTCATAATTTGTACATTCAAATAAATGAAGTGTGAAATTGGGTCTTCATGCCTAGATGTATGGGAAAGTGGAGGCTGGGAAGATAGTTTTGGGTCATAATTATGTAAATGACAATGGAGGTTGTGAGTATAAATAAATATGCCTTTATTAATATTTGTACATTGAGACAACAAGAGAGATAAAACTAAAATAGGATAAAAGAAATATCTCTAATGCATATATACACTAAATACAAATCTGAGAAGTCAGGATCATGTAGAGCATGTCTGAGGTCGAACTTCAGCTGGTCATCTTTAACTTTTTTAGTATCTCAATAGGAGAGAACATATAAAAGATTTAAAAATCATACTAGCCTATATTATCTTTCCCCTGTAATATGTTAGGAATTAAATTAAATAAAAACATACAATGCCAAGTATACAATCTGGAGATGGAAATGAGACAGGGAAAGAGGGAGGGGGTCAGGATGAGAAGAAAAACAGAAGAGTGACACACCTGTATTAGGTTTGTGTGTGATGAGCCCTAGAAGACCATCTTAGGATATGGCCACTGTGTTTTGAAAACCACACTGAATGTTTCCACAGCTTTCTAGAGGAGCGGCACCCAAGTGGTAGCCACCCCAGAGGGACATAAGCCACTTTATTAATCTTTCATGCAATGTTGGCTTTTCCTGTGATTCATTTTCTTCTCCACTGTTTTTAGCCAATGCAATTAATCATTTTATTATCCTCCAAAACTTCACTGCCTTGCCTCATCAACAGAATGTGCCATCGTAGAGTTCACTAGGCTACATGAGCCTCCACCTTCAGCCCCTTCAATAAACATATGCTCCAGGTTTTAGTTTTATCTCTCTGGTTGTCTCAATGTACAAATATTAATAAAGGCATATTTATTTATACTCACAAACTCCATTGTCATTTACATAATTATGACCCCAAACTATCTTCCCAGCCTCCACTTTCCCATACATCTAGGCATGAAGACCCAATTTCACACATTTATTTGAATGTACAAATTATGAATCAATATATGTTAAAATAAAATTATCCTATCCCTCCTGTCTGTCAAATATTACTTAATTTTCTGTGGTAGACACACTACTGTAATGAGAATCAAAAAGAACACTATCTTTTGTTTTGTTTCATTTGTTTTGTTTTGTTTTCTCAGTCTACAAAATAAAAAGTAGCAGAAGCCCATTCCCTCCAGCCAAAGTCACCAAATATTTTTGGAATAATTACTTTGATCTCTGCATCACTGTTACCAAAGCCTTACTGGACCAGTCCCTCCCAGCTGAATGCTCTCATCTGTATCTTCAAACTCATCTTTCTCCTTCTTGTCAAAACATTTGTTGTATGTCCCTAAAATCCTTCAGTGATCCGAGGCTTTTAGGAGAAAGTCTAAGCTGTTGTAAAATGAGATATTAAAAGCCTCAAGTGTTAGAAAGCAGCTCTTACATAAGAGATGATGATCAGCTCCTGTTTTGCAAAAATGTCTAAAGGATCAACCCAGATGTCTTCTTCAGTTTTCCATTTTTGGGACATGACATTGATCCCCTATGTTCTTTCATTGAAAGGGACAACACTGAGCAAAGTACAAAGGTCAATGATGCCGCTATGTGCCCAGGGAAGAAACATGTCTCATTCTTGGATCACTTCATGATCTTGGGGCTAGTTCATTCTTTTGGGGGACCAGAGCCCTAGAGGCCCCAGAAGCTGGTTATTTTCTTAAATAACAGCAGACAAACTCACCAAAGTTGGAGTCTCAAATCCACATTAATATTTTTAGAGACTAAAGAAATAGTATTTTTTTTTTTTAAAAAAAATGTCATTCATTTCCAGTGTCCTTCCTTTCCTCTTCTGCAAGACTTGACAGGCTTGTCTTCTGGATTCTGGGTTGGGCTGCAGCTACTGCCTGCCTCTCATGGACTACAACCCAGGCTGTACCCAGAAGTCACAGATTCCACACTCAGATGTCAACCGTAAGTGACTAAACAATGTCTGGATCAAAGGTCATTTTTTCTCTTCTTTGTTCCCAAGCAAAGACAGATTTTATTTTCTGGGTGTTGTGAGCACATCTTATTTTTGTTACATCTGAATTGGGTATCAGTAATGTTATAGCACACCCTGGAGTGAAATAATCCTTGTTTCCTAAATAGAAACATAATTTCCTCACAGAAGGGAGTAATGGGTTACAAGGAAAAATAATGAGTTCTGTTACTATGGACTGTTAAACTCAATCTACTGTCTATGGGAACTGAAAAATTAACAAAAAGTACGCTTTTCAGACATGCATATGTCTCCAGAAAACACAAATTGTTAAGTTCCTTATTGCCTTCCTTGAGAAATGCAGACCAATTACAGTTATGTGTAGTACTTCTAGGTCAATGTCACATTCTTCCATCCAATAGCTTCTCCTGAAGTGCATCAGATGGATTCACTAAACCAACAATGTTCACTTCCATGGCTTTCTTTACTTCTAAAATCTCAGTTCCATTAAAATGATTCCTTGATGGAAACAACATATGTTTCAACATTTGAAATCATACAAACCCTTTCTATATATATATTATATATGTATATACATATATACATATATAATATATATATAATATATCATATACACACATATATATGTTATCATTATGGCTCAGTCATATTTCAAAATAATAATGTAATGCTTAGACTTATCAAATAAAACTTGTTTATTCTAGTTGGGGAGTATGTGAGTTGCAGGATTATCACTTGGATCCCGAGTCCTTACTTTGGTTTTGCTATGGCCATCCCTGAGCTATTTCAAAGTTTGAACTATCCACCATCTTCTCAGTGTGCTATAAAACTAAGCATTGTATTACTTATTAAATACTCGGTTTTTGTTGCTCAAATTAGTTACAATGCCTTCTTTTTCTCCTCCTCCTTCCACATTCTTTGCCCAATTTGTGACCCTATTCTGCATTTCCCTAAATTGTATCATAAATCAGAAAATGCACATATGCTCAAATTAAATTTATTTTTCATGGGTTCAAGTGGAGCTGCTTCATCTTGGCTCTTACACTGTCTCTGGCCACAGCTTCCTTCACATGACTCTCTACAGATGCTATTTCCAGAAAGTATGTGGCATTCACAATACAGGGTATCAGTCAAGGTAAGGGAAAAAAGGGGCTTCTTCCTTTAACCTTTTTCATAGTGAATTAACACAAAAAACACACTTATACTTTTAGCTGAGAGCCAGGGGAAGCCTTCATAAATGGGTACATGACTTCACTGTCCATATAAAACAATCTCATTTTATAAAAATGTAAATTTATTTAAAAAGACAGTGTCATATCCTGTACTTTGTCCTCCATAAATTTCTATGTGGAAGCCAAAACCTTCATGGTAACTGAATCTAGAGTCAGGGACTTTCAAATGCAATTGGTTATAAAGGGGTAAGTAAATAAAAGGCCTGATGCTTGGATCTACTAATGGTGATGTTCTTATATGCAAAAGAAGAGACACTGACTTGTCTTTCTCTCTATGAGGGGGCCCAGAGAAAAGGCCAGGCGAAGATAAGGCAAGAAAAAGGCAACCTTGAAGCCAGGGAGAGAAGCCTTGGTGATATTTTGTTTGTGCTTTAATAAATAAAAGCTTGCCTACAGATCAGAGGCCAGCTTGATGTCCCTATCATCAAGTAATATTATATTCTTCTGGGATCTTTCACAGAACTGAAGACTGAATAGTTATAATTATAGTTTTCCTTAGTTACAAGAGAAAGTAAATTAGATACAAAGCTTTAGACTCACCAAGATAGATATTTAAATATTTTCTTAAATTTTGCCAAATGCAAATGGACTAGTGTTACTGTAATTCTTAACTGTTTTTGTTGTTATAATTTTTCTATGGTAAATTAAAATCTTTTTTAGTTACACAAAAAGGGAGATGTGAGATAATCTTTTGGTACACTGTAAAGATTTGTCACTTGAATAATTGGTTTAATAAAATCCTGATTGGCCAACAGCCAGGCAGAAAATATAGGCAGGCGACAAGACTAGGAGAATTCTAGGAAGAAAAAGGTCAGAGTCAGGAGATGCCAGCAGGGCACTGAGCAAGCAGGATGTGTAAAAATGAGGTAACAAGCCATGAGCCACATGGAAAAGCAGAGATAGAAATATAGGTTAGCTTAAAGTATAAAAGTTAGCTAGTAACAAGCCCAAGCTAATGGCCCAGCATTTATAAATAATATTAAGCCTCTGAGTGGTTATTTGGAAATTAGCAGGCAGGAAAGAAATATTCAGCTACATTCTACCATAGATCACACCTGCCAGCACCTTCTTCAAGTTAATGTCATGCATAGCAGGGAGAAAACAGAGCTCTTACTGCACTTGTTCTAACAGCCCCAAACACTGATACAATTGTGCTATCATTACTCTGGAGAAGTGAGCTGGTGCACTGTCAGCTTGTCTCATTGCAAAAATACCTCAGCAAAGTTTTCAAACTTAAACACATACCCTATAGAAACTTCATGAATTATATAAAGATATTTAATCTTCTCTCCTCACACTATACCTCAGTGGCATCTAGACCTTCTCTCTGCCGTCACAGTAGTGTTAGCGCATTGCTGTGGGATTATACTCTTATACAATGTAAATATTTACTACTCCCATTTGTTTTAATAAAATGCTGGTTGGTTAGAAGGCAGACAGGAAGTATGGGTGGGGCTACCTGACTAAGGAAACTCTGAGAAGAGAAGAAGAGAAAAAGATGATAGGCAGACACATGAGAAAAGATGAGAACGCTGCTCTGAGAAAAGGTACCAAGCCAAGTGGGTAATCATGGGTTAAGTTTAAGAGTAAGAATTAGCAAGTAAAATACCTGAGCCATAGGCCAAACAGCATGTAAGTAATATAATACTTTGTGTGATTATTTAGGACTGCTGATCCAGACCCTGGGGCTAGGCTGGGCCAGAAACTTCTTACTACAGTGTATATTTCTATTTAATTTACAGCATACACATATGTGTCACACAATAATATTTTTGTCAAAATTTCATGCTTTAAGAAATGATAATGTATATGCACACAAGTGTGCCAACATTTTGATGCACTAGAAAGTAATTTAGATGAACACCTGAGTTTCTCTCTTTTTAACTTTTATCCAAAATGTTTCCTTACAACTTCTTTTTATCCCTTAGAATTACTAGATTTAGAAAAGTAGATATGAAATTAGAAGAAACATCTTCCTTTTCCCTCTTTCTCCACCCCCCACACACCAAACTCACGACTTAGATCTGTTATGGTCCCACTGAAGAGAGGACTTTGACCCAGTTTAACATATGGAACGTACTGTCTTGCTGATTTTCTCACAATAAAAATATTTTTGGCATATGGTATAACTGAGACACAGATGAACACATCTAGACTAAATACACAAAACCTCAACTGGGGAATGTGGTACCCAGGAGATGCAGCATTAGGTAACTCACACTCTTGTTTCTTAACATAAGCCCCTAAGGTATCAATAAAAACTGTATGACTTGACATATTTCAAAATCAATAAGAAAAACTTTGTAAAAAGAAATCAGATCCACCATTTCTTATTTTATTCTCTCTCTTTTAGATGGACGTTTTAAGAAGCTACGCTTTGAACAACCAAAGATTTGACACTGGTTTAGTCTGGTATGTGAACAGCAGATAGTGGAATGAACAGGTTAACTAGAGAAAGCCATCTGAGTGCAATGAGTGGGAGCAGATCGGACGGACCTGTGATTCCCCTAAACAATTAGCAAAGTTGGCAAATCCCACCAGAAAAAAAATATGGCTCATTAAAAATAAATAAATAAACAAATAAACAAACAAAAAACCCACACTCAGTCACTCGCACACAGCCAATGGTACTTTTGGAAATATAAATACAAAACTCAAAACTGAATATTCAAAAAATAAATATCAAAATTTACATTTTAAAAGTCTCAAAACCATGTATCAAAATTCTCTTTTATTATTATTATTATTATTATTATTAACAAAGAAGTCACACTTTCTATCCTTGTATATCCCAATCATTACTGTGTGTACTGTATTAAATAAGGAAATATGTAAAATTCCAAATACTTGCAAGTTCTGACTGAAAGAGCCACAGTGCACTCAGTATACATATATATAGATATGTATACTATATATATGTCCAAGTGTGAATACACACATTTATATAAACATTAGAAAAGAGAAAGTAGCTGGAAAAGGTAAAATAAATCACTATTATATAAAACATTCACTATCCAATCTATAATACACTGATATATTTTTTTCCATTGCTGTGAATTGAACATAGGGTTTTATGTAATAGAAAAAAATGTTCTACCATGGAGGTATATTCCAGCCCTGAATGTTTTATTCTTTTTATAGAATAGATTTCACTCTATGCCATTGCACAAAAGAAAGAAAAAAATCACAAAATAAAAATATATAATTAACAAAATATTTTACACTATATCTCTTCTCATTACAAATAAACCTAAAATTTTACATAGCCACTGATCTAATAAGTATCCAACAAATACTGAAATTGACTAAACTATAACCCCTGTATTTTGTGTTACCTCATACAGTAATTTCTTTTTATTATATTTATTTATTTGTATTTTATATTAGAACATAATATCACAGTCCTACCTTTCTTTTTTTATTTAAAAGTTTTTTTTTTAATTTTACATACCAACCACAGTTCCCCTTCCCTCCCCTCCTCCTACTAGCCCCCAGCTTCTCCCCACCCTACCCCTCATCCACTTCTCAGAGAGGGTAAGGACTCCCACAGGGAGTCAATATAGTCTGCATCTCAATTCATACAGTAAATTTCATGTTAATGTTAAATTAGGAGTTTAAACTTATATATATATATATATATATATTTATTTAAAAGAACTTAAAACCAACCCTTTACTGGATGCTGTTTCTGCACACCCTCATTCTCACCTCTTCCTTTGTTTTCTTAGATATCACCCGCAGCCAGTCTCCAATCATGCTCAGAACAGCAGCAAAGTAAGCAAGCCCAACAAGGATCCAGAACCATACAACAGGCTTGTAGAAGTCCAGGTACTCAATATCTGATCCACCTGCAGATATAAGCAAAGTTGGACACAAGCGTCATCCCAAGTGGCAATAGCTGGGATCTCCAACACACTCATTGGCTGGAATGTGGCTCCAGGGCAGATCTACTGGCCTTCTCTGCTGACCTAGGCTCTTCCTTTACAATGAATTTCTCATGTTCACTCATACAATCCTCAGGTTTTCAAGGACAAGTTCAAAAGATGCTTCTGAAGGATGCTTCCTTGCCTTTCTGGGTCATGATTATCTGTCTCTCAGAACTCAACTGCTCTATATGTACCAAATCTCTCTCTATTTCCACTGAAAAAGTTTGAATCAGAGTCTGTTTCCATGCAGAGGACAGCATACATCAGCCCACTGCCTATCAACCATCCAGAGGATCTGCCAAGCTGAACTAGAAGTGATATCTTAAGTAAGATGGTCTGGTATCAAGCTCAAGAGAGAACAGCCAAGAGTCTGTGAAGACTCGATGGTCTTTATAGGCAATGCTATCAACATCTCTGAGGACTGACTTCCCATGATGTCATCAGTTTAGATCCTACACCTCCAGAAAGATAATCACTTTTTTTTTTTTTTTAAAGAAGGGAATCTGTGTGCTGCCATCACTGAACTGTGGGAATCTGCTGTGCACATTTCCAAAAATCTTTCTGTTTGGCACAACTAACAGAGGTAGTGATGAAGTGCCAAACACTAAAATCCTAACTTATTTACCCAAGTAAGTAGTCAAGACTGTGGCTTATGAAACTCAACCTTAATGTAAGAAATCCTTGGTATATAAAGTGACTGCTGTCAATTTCTGATTGCCGGAACTCATGCAAAAGCTAGATGTGAGAGCTCACCTCTGCAACTCCAGGGCTCCTATCCAGAGATGGGCCATGAAGACAATAAAATGGTTAGAAGTCCTTAGGCCAGCTAGCCTAGAGCATGTAGTAGTGAACTAGAGACTCTCAAGAAAAGGTGGAAGGCACGAATTGACTTGTTTGTCCTCTGACTTGTGGTATACATGCGCCCTTCACACACACACACACACACACACACACACACACATGCGCGCGCACACACACACATGCGCGCGCGCACACACACACACACACACACACACACACATGCGCGCACACGCAGACACAATCTGAACAGGAAAGAAAGCCTCACATAGACAGTTTCTCACGGTAGAGTATATGGCATAGCAATAGAGGATGGGATAATGTAAGAAGGTGGAGGGAACTCTTAAGTGATGTGTATCAAGACAATATGAGAAGGCACACTCTCCTCAAGGGATTCTTAGTGGATAAGGCAGCATACAGATGGGGGCCAGAGAATGGTAAAGACCAAATGAAGAGCCTACAGAAAAAGGGTATGTTGGATGATAAAGCCTGGATCATAACTCAGTGGGGACTGGGTTATGCTTATATGGGAGATGGCCTATGTTCATGTTGACTGCATGATCAAAAGGATCTTAGTGGCTGAAGAGGATGGGATGGTGAGCATCCCCAAGAGCTGCTCCAATTTGGGAGCAATTGGAAAACTGCTGTGTTGAATTAGGGCAAGCCTGGGAAGGAGAGGCTAGGAGTGACAGGACAATAGTGACAGGATTGTTTCTGATGACAACGATCCCAGTAACTACATAAGGGATAAGAAAGACGACTAAAACCAACACAAATGGTTTAAGTTGGTGCTTGACAGGCTAGACATTCAAGATACCAACAGGCGAAATCACCCAGCAGAATCCTCAAATGTAGGCTTAATGCACTGTGGGGTAGAGTAAGGGACAAGCATCTTAACACCAACTGCAAAGAAACTGGAGAGCGGGGACACAGAAGTTTAGTTCATAGCTAGGAGTAAATAAATGCACACTAAAGTCAAATGTAAAATAGTATCAGAAGATTCCTCTAAACAAATTGGACTTTGGAGGCCCTCAAAGATGCTTTTGAACAAATGGGCAGAGAGGGCTCTCAGGTCAGGTGAGCATTGTGAACAGATGTACATCCTGAAGACAGCCTAGAGTAGACAGTAAGATGCCATCTAAGATAGACCCACTGGTAAATTCTATTTTTCAAATGTTTCCATTTCACTGAAATCAAACTGATTTCCTTCCAAGTGCTTCCTCTTTCACACCAAAAAGAAAAAGAAACAAAAGCCCTAACTTCATCCAAATGCTTAGAACTTTCTAACACACAGGCTCACAACACTGATTTTAGCACCGTCCTCATACTGGAGATGGCATTTTATGTCTTTTTTATAAACAGGATGTTACAGTTGGAAAGGGGTGAGCTAGCTTAATCACCAAAAGGCCTATATTTGGGTAAAATGTCTGGCCCAGAAGTTTTAGTGATTCAAAGCCATGGAAAAAGGTTTTCTTTTTTTCCTTTTCTTAATTATCACTCTTAAAATGAAATGCTGGCAGCTAGATGATCTAAGAAGTCAAACCCCAAGAAAGAAAGCTTTGTCAGACAACTATTCATGCTATTTGCTTCTCAAATCTGAGACTTAAAGTTGATTTGCACATTAATCAGCTCATTTAATGCAAAAATCTTCCCTGAGTTAGTTTATCCGTAATGTTGAGATAAGTTGATTTGGAAAGGGGGGTATTTTAAATTGAGGAAATAATTTTAATCTTTTTATCTTCAGTTGCACATATGTTGTGAGAGTGTACATGTATGCATAAGTGTGTAGTTCCTGCCAAGGCCAGAAGAGGATGTCCAGTTCACTGGAGCTGTAGTTAACAGTAGTTGTGAGCCGATGTGGGTGCTGGGAACCAAAATCCAGTCCCTCTGTGAAAATAGCAAGGGCTTTTAATAACTAAAATGCTTTTTAAAAAAATTCCTAGTTAGGAGTATTAATTCTCTATCTATTGTTTGAGAATTTGTCCAGGTATCTCTTATTAAGAGAGTAAGGTAGCTGGGAGTGGAATCTACATTTCTAGTCAGGCACGTGGGATGCTGAGATAGGATTGGGAGCTTAGATCAGCCTGGAGGACACAGTAAGGTGCTGTCTGAAAACCACAAATGATAAGGACTGAAGAGCGATTTCTCTGTCCTCGCTTGGATACCTGGACCGTCTGCGCTGTCATGTCCATGGGATTCTTTTCCTCCTCTCACTGTCTGTGTTGCTGACTGCAGGAGGATGCTGTTGCCCTCCCTTCCCTGCTGGGTTCTCCACTGACTTGGCAGAACAGTTTTTCCACTTCATTTTCTCCTTGTTGCCATAGAAAATGTGCACATAAGCTCTTTCCATTTTAGGAGCTTTTTGGCTCATTATAAGAGAACATACAGATAGCAATAAAAATACCAAAGAGGGGTGGAGACAGGGCAGCTCCAGGAACCTCATCAACTTTTCTAAATAGTTACAGGAAATCTAAGCTTTCTGAGTCTCTTCCGAGATCTGTGACAACCTACTTGCGCTTTCTCTCTCTCTCTCTCTCTCTCTCTCTCTCTCTCTCTCTCTCTCTCTCTCTCTCTCCTCCTTCTCTCCTTTCCCCCTCTCTCCCCTCCTTTCCCTCCCTCCCCACTCTTACTCTCTCACTAGATCTCTTTTCCTTGACATTTCCAAGAAGAACTCAGCCAGAGTTTGATCCAATGCAGCAGATTAAACTACTAAAAATATAAATCAGGAAGGTTCGTGCTGTTCACAAGGATGGGAAGTGATTGTCTCCACAAAGTGGGTTCTTTGTGCACAGTAGCTGGAAATCTCCCCTATATCTAGCACTGACAGGACCTTCATGCCTGCTTTCCAAGAATTATGGCTTGGGGAAGGTAGAGAATAGCCCATGGGGATGTGCTAGAGACCTTCTGACCCTGGATTTTCTACATTGCTCCATCAATATGTTCATTCCAACTCCCTTATGGAATATTCAGAAATTCTACTTCAGGAGATGAGAGAACTTGCTTACTGATTAGCTTCCATGACTGAAACCATCCCATTCTGAAGCTCAGCAGATGGGTGCTGAGGGATCTGGGGCCCCTATATTTGAGCTGGGACATGAATCAGGCCTTTTGGCATAGGTTTATCTTTCATCTCCACCTGCCTTCCCAGAAATAAAGTTGATGACTCAAGTGCAATCAAGTTCAATCTGTCCAGAACTCAAGAGTGGCTGCTAGGGCCACACAGCTTCTCTGAAATCCCCGGGTCTCAAAAAAGAGTTAGCAAAGTCGGAAAAATAACCCACAGCAAGTCACACAAGACCATGTGCTGCATCACTCCAATGCTCCAGAGCATGGCTTCCTTCATCACATAGAGTTGTTTGTCACCCATGTACTCAGCAGCCAACTGCCATCTCATTACCCAGTACCTTAGTCCATATACAACCTGGTATTGTGGGAAAGCGC
Source organism: Sigmodon hispidus (assembly GCA_004025045.1). Lineage (NCBI taxonomy): Eukaryota > Metazoa > Chordata > Mammalia > Rodentia > Cricetidae > Sigmodon > Sigmodon hispidus. The sequence goes on from PVIH01001230.1 coordinate 163,272, forward strand.
TCTGTACAGGATGCCAACAACAAACTGAGGTTCAACATGTGGAACTAATGAGTTTTCTGAGCCTACTTACACATCATGAATAAGAGGTCACTTACACAAGTGCAGAGACCTCAAAGTAGTCACAATAGCAAAACATCTCATCCTAGCCCAGATGATGAAGACCTCCCATAGCTGCATGGATGGAGCTCCTCCATCTCTACACTCCCCAGTCATTTGTATACTTTAGCACTTCCTGAGACCACGAGTCCCAGAATGATTAGGGCAGAATACATACAACTGGCCAAGAGGTACTGGAGGTTCTTGAATCTAATGACCCTTCCATCTCCTCCTTCTAAGAGGGAACATCAGCAGTCAACAAGCTAGATCTTGAAGGTCTCTCACAAGTATAGGCGGCTGTCCTGACAAGGGTGGTGGCTTTTATACCTGTAGGACAGTGTTCCTCAGCACACACAGCTCACTTAGGGTAGGGAGTCAATATGGAAGGGTCCTGTTAGGGCTGTCATGCTGTGCCATTTTATGACAGAAGAAGCGGTAAGGGAGAGGGAAGATTGCAGGTCCTTACAGTACCAATCCCACTCAAGAGGGTGAAGGCCTGTGCCACAATAACCCTTAAAGACATCACCTCCTCGGTGTAATTAAAGGGGTAATGGAATTTAGAAGGGGACAATAATCAGACTACAGCATCAATGAACCTACTCCACCTATGCAGTATGGAAGGTGGTTTAGCTAAGGGGATAGATAGCAAGCCAAGCAAGACACACATCCCTTTTTGCTCAACGTAGATGCCCTGTGCATCAGAAGACAAGCCCTCCTTATTTACCTTTCCTGACTCCATGTACATTTCCAGAACATGGTACTATTCTATTCCACAGTACTTGAGTTTAGGATCAGGTAAGTGTTTGCATAGCAACCAAGCTATGTGGTGTGTGTGTGTGTGTGTGTGTGTGTGTGTGTGTGTGTGTGTGTAATTTCATTACAACAAAGTGATTTTAAAAATAAAAACTTGAGAACTCAATGCCCTGTCCCTTTACTTTTCTTGACTTGTGATTTTTTCCCCCTTGGAATGACAAAATATTAATATTAAAACAAGCTATCTTGCTTTTAAAGACATCCTGACTAAGATGATCAATCCCAGGACCTTCCTCCCGTTCTCTAACATTATATGTACATTACGTAAACATGTAGAACATAAACACAATGTCACTCTAAAAAATGTGTGCTTCAGTTTCACATTGCTATAACAAAAATATTTGAAGCAATACAGCTACCAGGAACTGTTCACTCAGCCCATGGGTTTGGAAATTGCACTTTGGGGTGAAGTGGCCTCACTGATTCAGCTCTCTGGTGATGGACACAGAGGGATGATGACAAGAGTGTGTTGTGTGTTATGGGCGAACAAGTGAGAAATAAGAGATAGGATCCTATAGCACCCCTTGAAAGCATACCTTCAGTGACCTGAGAGCATCCTCTGAAGCTCTACCTCTTGGGAGGTTGCAGCATGCATGACCTGTTGGGGGATACTTGTTTAAACCACAAAAATGGCTATCATTTCTTTTTAAGTATTTTAGTTTGGATATCAAATAATAATCCTCACTTTTTGGCTTTGATCATAATTTTACTAATGATGCCTTATTATGATTATGATGAAGCATTATTTCTGCTTTGTTCCTCCCTTTTTTGTAACAGCAAATTGTGTCAAGGACAGACACAATTGTTACAGATACATGGTCAATATGATGACTTCAGTCTTCAACATTAACTAACTGATTAAAACAAACTTATGCCACTGAGACAGGAGAAAGGAAGGCTGAAGATGATAATTAGATGGGTGTTGGTGTATTATCTCTTTAATCCCAGCACAGCATGGCAGTTGTGGAGCAGAAACAGGAGTTTCTCAGTACAGCCTGGTCCTCACAGCAAGTTCCAGAACAGCCAGGGCTACACAGAGAAACCCTGTCTCAAAACAAAATGAAACAACAACAAAAAGTTATTACAGGGCTAGAGAAATGGCTCAGCAGTTAAGAATACACAACGCTCTTCCTGAGGACCAGGGTTCAATTCCCAGCACCCACATAACATAACATAAAACATAACATAACATAACATAACATAACATAACATAACATAACATAACATAACATGCCTGTGGCTACAGTTCCAGGAGATCCAATGCCCTCTTCTGGCCTCTGAAGAGAACAGGTTCACACATAGTATAGAGATATACATACAGACAAAAATTCCACAAAATGAAATTAGAATTTTTAACTTATCTTAAAATGAAGGCAGTTATATCTGTCTAGCATTTGAAGTTATATTTTTGGATTTTAGGGATTCACATTCAGATTTAGAAACCAGCCCATTTCTGTTCTTCATGTGGAAGCTTCTGTAAGGAGAACAGGAACCTCCTGACTGTAGAGAGGGGGATCCACACGCCTTCTCACCCCTCATCTCTGCAACGGTGGAACTCTTCAGTGTGCAGGAGTTAGATGATTATTTTCCCTGAAGATGATCTAAGGGTCTCCATTAAGCACCAACACCATCATAACCACCACTTATCAATGCTCCTTCCTTTGCTGACCTGCCAGTGTTTCTACAATGCTTCTAGATGCCTGCTGACCCCTGCAAGCTCACTGGCCTGCCCATAGACCCTCAGTTCAATTCTTCTAATTCATCATGCATAGAGTCATCAATTCTCTTATCACTTGCTAAAACAGGATGAATAGATCTCTGCTGTTCACAGAACATGGATCCCTATTTAGTAGCTGCTCATAGATTCCATCCAGAGGAGCAGGAACCACAGCCATCACCATAGCTTAGTGAGTGCTGAGCACAGTATGTCATAAACAATACATGTTCACTAAACATCAAAGTAAATGAACATGAATTAATGAAAGAATAATGATTACAATGCAGAGAGCCAGGGAGATGGTTCAGGATTAAATCTCTTGCCAAAGAACCTGATAGCCTGAGTTCAGATACTGAGAACCTATGTAAGAAGCCATGATGCATGTACAATCGAGCACTTCTGCAGCAAGACGAAGGATGGAGGCAAGATGCTCTCTGTAAAGCTTATGGGCTGACTGACCTTGGGTATGCAGAGGAAGAAATAAAGAGTGACCTGCTTCAATATTGTGGAAGGAGAACATTGATTCTCAGAAGTTGTTTTTAGACTTGCATTCTTACATAGTGGCACACTCATGACCATATTCATAACCTTTCTCTCCTCTCTCTGTCTCATGAATAAACACATACACACACACACACACACACACACACACACACACACACACACACACACACCTCTATAACACATCTCCCTTGCAGTCATTCAAACTTTCCCTTTTGGATTAACATGGGTTTTATTGTGGTTGTTGTTTGTTTTTATCCTGAGTGGCCCTTGTGATGAAGGATCACTGTTATTCCACAGCCTCCCTCCATCCTCTTCAGATACATTATCTTGTATCTATTGGGTCTTCCGCAACATGTTCCCCAGCAATCAGCTTAATAGCAGCAATTTTGGTAACTGGTTTCAGAGATAACTGCACAAGTCTTAGGTTATATCAGGCACTGAACCTTAGAGGATTTCTAACAACAAAAACATTGTCATGGCTTTTAAAGAGAGGCTTAGATGTTTTCACTATAAAATCCCTTGAGTTAAGTGAGCAGTCACCGCATGAGTCACTTTCAGGGTTATATAGGAAGGAAATCATTTTGTTATAAAAAGCTTCACTTCCAATGATGGCTTGAAAATATAATTTCAGGAAACATTATTAGGAGACATACAAATATGTCTTTCCTCAAGTAAAAATATGTAAAAACAAGTGACAACAGAACTTTTTTAAAAAATAAAATTTATTTATTTATTATGTATATCATGTTCTGTCTGCATGTATACCTCCAGGCCAGAAGAGGGCACATACCACATTATAGATGACTGTGAGCTACCATGTGGTTTCTGGGAATTGAACTAAGGATCTCTGGAAGATCAGTCAATGTTCTCAACCTCTGAGCCATCTCTCCAGCCTGACAACAGAACTTTGAAACAGTTACTTTTAGAAAGTAGTATAGGTAAAATGTCAGGAGAAAAGCACCATGTGTGAAACCTGACCAGCCAGAGAGGCACTCTGCTTCCTATGTTCCCGTGGAATGAATAAGCTCCCAGCATTTAACAGAACATACTTTCAGTGATAAAAATTCTATATACATTCAGAACCCTAAACATTTGATATACATATGTATATATATGTATATAAATACTATTCTGATATATATCATATTCTGATATATGCCTGATATATAAATATCTTATACGTATATATTATATATAAATATTTTATATATATCATGGAATATATTTTTTTAATCAACTGTATATTGTGTGCTATGAGACCATAGCTCTTGTAAATATTTGTCACTGTAAATATTAGTTTAATAAAATGCTGATTGGCCAGAAGAAAAGCAGATAGGAAATATAAGTGTGGTGACCAGAAGAGGAAAGAGGAAGAGCAGGGTCACCAGCCAAATGCAGAGGAATCCAGATGAGAATGCTGCAGTAAGAAAAGGTACCAAACTACATGGCTCAACATAAAGAGAATCATGGGTTATCTAAATAAAAGAGGTAGTCAATAATATGCCTAAGCCATATGCCAAAAAGTTTATAATTAATATAAGCCTTTATGTGATTATTTTGGACTAAATGGCTATGGAACTGACTAGGTGGGACAGAGAAACTTCAGAGTACAAATGTGTGTGTGTGTGTGTGTGTGTGTGTGTGTGTGTGTGTAAATAAGTTTGGGCACCAGAATACAATTTCCAAGAAAGTCAGAAGAAGGCATTTATTCTCTGGAGCTGGACTTCCATGTGTATGAGCCTCCATGTGGGTGATACCTAATACCCATCTCTGGATGAGCAGTAAACACTTATAACTAACAAACCAGCTGTGAAATACAAATCTTTGTGGTGTTGGCCATGATGGTTACTTACAATGCTTAAATTTGGGGACTGAAATGTTTGAGTTTAGTTAAAAATATAGGAGATATAAAGACATGGCTTTGTGGAACTATCATTCATACCAGGCTCTCCTTGATCCATGCCTTTTCTGAACGAACCTAAGCTTTCTTTGGAAAAAAAGTGATTTAAAGTATTTAATTGAGAAGTACACTTAGGAGTTATATGTCTTCCCTCTTACTAATTCTGAATATTTAAAAAGCCATCAGCTTTAAGTTGAAAGCAAGCCCAAATAAGCAGACATTTTTTTACACATTCCCATATGATCAAGACTAGATATTAAGTAAAGTAGGTGTAGTCCTCAGTCTATAAGGTGACATGACTTAAGAACATGTCATCCTAGGTATTAAAAGCACAGCTGAAACCCCTAGAATAATTAGAAGCAAACTCACCTAGCAGGAGTAGATGGCAGGAAAAATCAAATTTAGAGCTGAAATCAATACAATTGAAACAGAGAACAATACAAAAAAATCAATGAATCAAAGAATTGGTTCTTTAAGAAAGTCAATAAGATAGATAAACCCCTATCTAAACTAACCAAAAAGCAGAGAAAAAGAGAGTATCCAAATCAACAAAATCAGAAATGAAAAGGGGGCCATAACAATAGACCCCCAGGAAATCTAGAGAATTATCAGGTCATACTTTGAAAATCTATACTCCACAAAAATGGAAAATCTAGAAGAAATGAACAGCTTTCTGGGCAAGTACCACTTACCAAAATTAAAGACCTAAACAGACCTATAACCCCAAAGGAAATTGAGGCTGTCATTAAAAGTCTCCCAAGTAAAAAAAGCTCAGGCTTAAATGTTTTCAGTGTAGAATTCTACCAGACATTCAAAGAAGAACTAATACTGATACTCTCAAACTGTTCCATACAGTAGAAACTGAAGGAATATTGCCAAACTCTTCTTATGAGACCACAATAACTCTAATATCAAAGCCACTCAAAGATGCAACAAAGAAAGAGAATTATAGACTAACTTCCCTCATGAACACTGGTGCAAAAATTCTCAATAAAATTCTGGCAAACTGAATTCAACAATATATCAAAAAAAATCACCCACCACAATCAAGTAGGCTTCATCCTGGAGAAGCAGGGATGCTTCAACATATGAAAAACTGTGAATGTCATCCATCATATAAACAAAATAAAACAAAAAACTCACATGATTATCTCATTAGATGCAGAAAAAGCTTTTGACAAAATCCAACACTCCTTCATAATAAAAGTCCTGGAGAAGTAGGGAATAAAGGGAAAATACCTAAATATAATAAAGGTGATATATAGCAAGCCGACCGCCAATATCAAACTAGATGGATGAAAATTAAAAGCAATTCCACTAAAATCAGGAATAAGAAAAGGCTGTCCTCTCTCCCCTTATCTATTCAACAAAGTTCTCAAAGTTGTAGCTAAAGCAATAAGAGAACAAGGAGATTGAGGGGATATAAATTGAAAAGGAAAAAGTCAAACTATCTCTTTTTGCAGATGATATGATCATTTACATAACTGACCCTCAAAATTCTACCATAAAACTCCTGGTAATTCATAAACACCTTCAGCAATGTAGCAGGTTACAAGATCAACTAAAAAAAAAAAATCAATAACCCTCCTACACACTAAAGATAACAGGGCTGAAAAAAATTAGAGAAACATCACCCTTTATAATAGCTGCAAATAGCATTAAATATTTTGGTGTAACTCTAACCAAAAAAGTAGTAGGCCTCTTTGACAAAAACTTTAAGTAACTGAAAAAAGAGATTAAAGAAGATATCAGAAAATGGAAAGACCTTCCATGCTTTTAGATAGGTATGATCAACATAGTAAAAATGGCAATTTTACCAAAACCAATCTACAGATTTAATGCAATACCCATCAAAATCCTAACACAGTTTTTTACAGACCTTGAAAGGACAATACTCAACTTCATATGGAATAACAGGAAATCCAGGATTGTGAAAACAATCCTGATCAATGAAAAAATCTTTAGGAGGCATTACCATCCTTGACTTCAAGCTATACTATAGAGCTATAGTAATAAAAATAGTCTGGTACTGGCATAAAAACAGACTTGTAGATCAATGGAATTGAAAAGACCCAGACATTTACACACACACCTATGAACACCTGATCTTCGACAAAGAGGCCAAAAATATTCAATGGAAAAAAGTATCTTCAAAAAATAGTGTTGGCATAACTGGACGGTAGTATGTAGAAGAATGCAAATAGATCCAAACCTATCACCCTACACAAAACTTAAATCCAAGTGGATCAACGACCCTAACACAAACCTAGAGACACTGAACTTGATAGAAATTAAAGTGAGAAATACCCTTCAGTGCATTGGCACATGACCCCTTCCTAAATATAACACCAGTAGCACAAACACTAAGAGCAGCAATTAATAAGTGGGACCCTCCTGAAACTGAGAAGTTTTAGTAAGGCCAAGAACACCGTCAATAAAAAAAAAAATGACAGCCTACAGAAGGGAAAAAGATCTTCACCAACCCTACATCTGACAGAGGATTTATCTCTAAAATATATAGAGAATTCAAGAAACTAAAGCCCCCAAACCTAAATAACCCAATTAAAAAATGGCATTCAGAGCTAAAAAGGGAATTCTCAGCAGAATTATAAATGGCTTTAAGGCACTTAAAAAAGTGTTCAACATCTTTCACCATCAGAGAAATGCAAATCAAAACAACTTTGAGATACCACCTCTTACACTTGTCAGAATGGCTAAGATTAAAAACACAGAGGACAGCCTATGCTGGAGAGGATGCAGAACAAGAGGAACACTCCTCCATTGTTGGTGGGAGTGTAAATTTGTACAGCCACTATAAAATACAGTATGGCAGTTCCTCCTAAAACTGGGAATCAGTCTCTCTGAGGACCCAGCAATACCACTATTGGGCATATACCCAAAGGACGCACATTTGCACTCCAAAGGCATTAGTTCAACTATGTTCATAGCAATATTGTTTGTAATAGCAAGAACCTGGAAACAACTTAGATGCCCCTCAACTGAAGAATGGATTACCAAACTGTGGTAAATCTACACAATGGAGGGCTACTCAGCAGTTAACAAAAATGACAACTTAAAATTTGCAGGCAAATGGATGGATTTGGAGAATATCCTCCTGTGTGAGGTATCACAAGCCCAGAAAAATAAGCATGGAATGTACTTACTCATTACTGGATTTTAGACGAAAAGCAAAAAACACCCAAGTGGCAGACCATAACCCCTGAAAAGCTTGGGATCAGAATGAATTTAAGAGAGACATCCAGGGATTCTTCTAGGAAGAGAAAATAGAGAAGATCTTCCTAGCTAATTGGGAGCATAAGGGGCTGCAACCAAGAAGGTGTGGGAAGAAATAATGAGAGGAGATGATTGAGGGATAGGAGCACCAGGGAGGGAAAAAAAAAGAGGTGAAGATCTTCATTAAGGAAGCTAATGTGTTGGAAAGAGACCAGGTGCTAGGGTAACCTCCAAGAACTCACAGGATTTCCCTGGCTAGGTCTCTAACCAATAGTGAAGATGTTGCCTAAACAAGACTTGCCCTATAATCAAATAAATAGCCACCTCAAGTGACACCCCAGAACTTACATCCAACAATGAATAGAGGTAGAGGCAGAGATACATGGCTGAGCACTGGGCTGAGCTCCTGGTCCAGCTGAGAGCAGCATAGGAGACTCTATATGAGCAAGGGGATAGGGATTATGAGGAAAATTCCCACAGTGAAGGCTGGCCAGAGCTCTGGGGAGCTCACTGAATTAAGAACAGCCACGGAGATCCATCAGGAAAAGAAACTAGGCTCTCCAAGGATAGGCAACTGTCCACTGACATGGGTAGTATGTGGAACCTCGAGGAAGGGATCAGACTGTGTTTCTGTGCATGGACTGGTACCTTGGAGCCCATTCCCTTCAGAGGAACACCTAACCCAGTCTTGATATTAGGATGAGGAAATCAGACCTGCTTGGAGTGAATGCTGAACTGATCCACCTTGGGACTTCTTGTCTTTTTTGGGAAGAGGATGGGGAGACAGAGAGGAGGGAGGCTGAAGGCTGAAAGGGAGGGATTGGGAGGGGGAAGGGATGGAAAGCAAGGGGATACATGGAGAATAAAGGACTTTATTAAAAAAAGAAAACTGAAAAAAAAATGACAGGAATGAGGACATCAACATTAATTCTCAGGTATGACTGCAGTTTATTTTAACTCTGACTATAATTTGAAAACCAGGTAGATGACACTGCCTGAGTCGTATCATTTCCCCCTTTTGTTTTTGCACAAGAGCTACTGCAGACATTCCTCTAAGTTTTGGAGTTATTATCATAATACAAAGATAACACCTAACTCTTCCCCACTCCTTCTCAGCCCCAAGATACCGAGCATGGGTAAGAGAACAGAATTGATCATCCAGAAGGATACAATGTCAATTACTAAGGTAACGAGCCAACCACTGTAGCATGCCTTGACACAGGCAGAAATGGAACTCTAAAATTAAGATTTGCAGGGAGTATCTGGAAAGGCTTAGGGTGGAGTGCTAGCTCTTGCATTATGGGTCAGGACATTAGACAGCAAGAGTGAAAGTTTTACAAAGCAGATAGCCATCTTTCCCCTGAGGATTCCTGCCATAGCTCAGCAGCTCACTCGAGTCAAAAGGTCCCCAAGAGCAAAGGCCAACTGTGTTGACTTTGTTGAGTTACACATGGCAATCCCTTCACAAGAAGCATGAAAGAGAAACACAGTTTCTGTTTCCTGAAGGTTCTTACGAAGGGCACATATGGTTTGATCAAGGAAGACCCCTGGAAAAAATTCTTTGATGGGAAGAGACAGCCACATCAGCTTCCAGGTTGTTGACTAAGATGATCCAGCCTCAGGACCCCATAAGACTTCCAGTACCCTTAGTCAGCTGGAAGTAGTAATGGAAAGCTACACCCAAATTCCCAAAATATTTTTTATAAATATTTGTTTTCATTGTAAATGGTTAATAGTCATAATCAATCTCTTTCTAGGGACTGATATGATATAGAAATGATTTTTACAAATATAGATAATTGAATCTACTTTAATCTAAAAAACAACTGTTAATCTCAAAATATTTTACATTGGTATGGTTTTGGTTTATTGATACGAAGTTAAGGTCAATCATGTTAGATTGTATGTATATTTTGACTCTTATTTAAGATATTACATTTATGTAACTCATTTAAAATTGTAATGCATAATTAAGAAATGCAGATTAATAGTCATCTATAATAACTTTAGTAATATTAGACAGTTTTTTTAGGTATACAAAGATATATTTTAATTAGATAGGTAATCTTCAAACACTTCAAAGACCTAAAGAATATGGCATTTAAAATATTTTAAGGACTTAGATTTTTCTGGATAGTGATAAAGGTCTGCTCCTGGCAGCATGAATCTACTTCAAGAAGATAATGAGCATCAAGGAAATTCCATGTGGATTTTACATTCTTTGTGGCAAAAGTTAGTCTTTGGACAAGAGATTTTTATTGTTTCAACTGCCTGACAGAATACCATATAAACTGGAATATAGGAACCATAGGAAAGTGACCTCTGAACTTTTGCAGAGCATACAGAGATAGTTCTTCAGATCCCACTTCGCAGAGAAAATTGTTAGACATTCTTTATAACACAAGGAGAAGTGACTGATGAACTATGCTAGAATGGACAGAGCAGTCCTTCAAATTTCCTGCTTCAAGAAAATTCTGCTAGAGACTCATGCTTGTAGGCCAAATATGGATGCCCCAACATTACAAAGAAACTTTGGGTGACTGTCCAGGCAGCCATATCATTTCTAGATTTTGGAAGTTACTTATGCTTCCTCTTTACTCAATAATATTATATCCTCCTGTGGTCTTTGATGTAGTTGAAGATTAGATAGTTCTAAGTATAGTTTTCCTTAGTTATAATAAAATTTAAACTAGATATGACACTTCAGACTTACAAGAATAAGGTAGAATATTTTTTAACATTGCTAAATACAAATAGACTAGATATTGTAACTGTAATTCTTGCTTGATAGCTCTTCTGTTATCTCTAATTTTGCTATGTTGAAATTGAGTCCTTCCTCTTTAATTAGACAGAAAAGAGAAAGTGATGTGGCATGTCTTTCTGTATGCTGTGATTATCATCGGTTAATAAAGGGACTGGTTTGACCTATGACAACTCAGCTTATGAGAATGCAGAAAATCTAAGAATAGATAAAGGGGAAGAAGGGTGGAGTCAGAAAAGATGCAATCTAGCTGCCCAAGAATCAACATGTAAAAGTACAATAAACCATGGGCCATGTGGCAAGACAGATTAATAGAAATGGGTTAAGATGCAGGAGCTAGCTAGCAATAAGACTAGCCATAGGCCAAAGAGTATGTAATTAATATAAGCCTTTATGTGGTTATTCTGGACCAAGCAGGGCTGCAGGGCCAAGCCTCTGCCTAGACTAGGGCTTGGGCAGGAGAGATTCATTTGGACTGCAAGGCTAAGCCAGGCCAGAAACTTCTTACTACAGATGTGAGTCTCCCACCTGGTTTAATCCGGCCTTAATGGATAACCAGTGGTTAACTCTGCTCTCTGGTCCTCAGACATGCTTCATTTGTCAGAACACAAACAAAATATCATACAACATGAAAGTAATACCTTTGATGAGGGGTTAAATATGACAAAATACTAATGCAAGAAAAACTGTTTTCCACATTATCAGTTGCACAAAGTATCATTCCTTTTAATGTAACTATTTTATTTATGTCTCTGTGAATTTATGTGCACTCCTTGTACAAGTATCCAAAGAGGCCAGAAGAGGGCAGCAGATCCTCTGAAGCCAGAGTTAAAGGCCGTTATGCGATACTGTGAGTTCTGGGGCCACAACTCAGGTTCTCTGCAGGAATAGTCAGGACTCAACTGCTGGACCACTTCTCTATCTTCAGAAGTGTTTATTCTTGTCATCCTACCCTTCTATGACATGGGGCCAAGACTCCAGATGGAGGGACCCATTGGGCCCACTGAATATTCTTCCCTGAGCAGGGGACAACAGTCACAGCCACGCTCACAGGATCTCTTCAGTTTAAGAGTGTCTCTTCATGTAAACTTCAAGTAAGTTTTTGTTTTTTGAGACATGTTTTCCAAAACCATAAAGCATAATATTTGGGGTTTTGCCTACTGCAAACCAATCTAGGTGGTGGTCACAGAAACTATTAAGATTCCACCCACACTTTTCTTCATCTGTAAGTTTTGTATTTTTAGGAAGTCTCAGATCATGAAAGCCACAAGCCAGTTCGACACAGTCTGTGGGCTGTTTAAAATATTCCATGCCATGTTCAGCTGTTGGCCTGAAGTGTAAGACTTATCACCTAACACCCATACAACCAGCATGTTTCACAAGACTTTGTTAAATTCTGTAACTAGCTAAGACAAGTGAATTGCAAGTGTATTATTGTTTTCATCACACTACCTCAGTTTTCCCTGGAGAACCACGCTCCTCGGTTCTGTTTACGCAGACTACATACAACTTCAAGGGAGGTAGGAAAATAGGCATTTTAGGACAGAATCCTGCTTACATGGAGCTACAAATATCCAAGACTCCTCATGCCATTTTGATAATTGTCAAACTAAAAGGTATCCCTGAGACCTCTGCACCATTCCCCCCCCCTGCCCCCCGCCCCAGCTTCTCTACCTGGTACAGGGAAGTGTACATGGTGCTTCTGAGCAAAGAAAGAACCTTACTCATGAGAATGACACACTTCTTCAAAGGCGTTGCACATTCTACACAAGGAGGCTTTGTCAGCTTCAGCAGCACAGACTAATGAGCTCCAATCCTTTTGATAGACTTTACTGAGCAGAGCAATAGAGTATCTCCTTTGGCAGTATTTAAATAGGAGATTGAGGTCAGGCCAAAAAGATGGCTCAGTGGGTGAAAGTACTTCCCATACAAGCTTGGAACCCTGCATTCAACTCCCAGAGCCTATGGAGAGCCAGTTCCTACAAGTTGACCTCTGACCTCTATAGAGTGTGTTTGAATACCACACACACACACACACACACACACACACACACACACACACACACTAAAAAACATGTAAGTGTGGTACTATTTTGTTCATGCTCTGACAAATAAAGCTCGCCTAAAGATCAGAGGGCAGAGCCAGATACTCCAGGCATAGTGGCACACACTTTTAATCCCAGCAATTGTGAGGAGGAAGCAGGAAGGTCAGAAGTTCAAGGCCACCCTGGGCTACACGAGATTGAATCTGTCTAGAAGAGAAACAAAGCCAGGTGGTGATGGGGGAGGCGGGGCTCATACCTCTAATTGTAGCACTAGGGAGTTAGAGACAGGAATATGAGGTATGTGGAGACAAGATCTTGGCCCCATTCAGTCTGACGATTCATAGACAGGATTTTGCCCTTTAGGCCTGAGGATTGGATTCAAATAGAGGTAAGAAGTCTCTCTAATGACTGGCTCTTCTGTCTCTCTGATCTTTCAGCATTTACCCTAATATCTGGCTCCAAGTATTTAAAATAAGACCAATTATGATTCACATTACATGTAATTTTTTTATGAAATCTAAATCATTCTGATGAGCTTGTTCTGAGAATTTAATACTGTGTTGCTATTTTATGGCAACATAGTATGATTATTCCATTTCTATCACATCAAACTGGAGTTAAAAATTAATGATTTGAATTTGGGGATCTCATTAAAACGATCCCCGCAGGGTTCCACACATTTATTTCTACTATCAATATTTAAGACTGGTGCTGAAAGATCAATCAGTGAAGAGCCTGTGGATATAAGTAAGATGCTCAGAATTCACATAATAAAAGACAAAATCTAAGCATGGCAGCATGCCCCTGTAACCTCAGAGTTGGCAAAGCAGAAACAAGATCATTCAGGGCCTTGCTGTTCAGGCTAAATCCACGACCTCCAGCTTCAGTGAGTGCAATTCTGTTTCAAAGAATACAATGGAAAGCAATCAAGTAAGACACTCTGGCCTGCACATGCACACACACACACATGTATACCCCCTATACACACACACACACACACACACACACACACACATGAACACATACACATAATACAAAGACTTGAGTTGGAACAATACCACTGAGTAGAGTGAGATCTGAACTGATAAAGACAGAGAAACATGTAAACAAACATTATTCACTACATATAAAAGGACAATAAGGTCATGTGAATGCTGTAGGTACTCTGTGATGCACTTCAGCTGGGGTCAGAACTACTGCTCTGTACTGAGAATTAAACCTTCCAGTATCATAGGCAAAAAGTGGATCTTCAGTGGCCAAGAATAAAATCACTACTTGAAGTTGACAAAGTTTTACAAAGTAAGGCAAAAGAAAAGAAAAATGACAAAGAGGGACTGAATTTTCTTATAACAAAACATAAGAGATAGACATTTGGTTTTCAGAATTAATCTAGAAATGCAAAATTCTATACAACCACCATTTACACTTATCTCACAAAATAAAATGCAAATGAGTTCATCTTAATCCTTCTGTCTCCCTCCAGTGCAGAGGCATCACTATTCAACACTGCCACCAGTAGGGGCTGGATCATGTCATCTTCAGAGACGTGGGGAGGCTTCAACCCCATGTATCACAGAATGTGACTGAGTTTGGAAATAATGGTCCTTGCGGTTGTCCTTAGTGAAGATGAGCTCACAGGGGAAGATGGTGGGTCCTTAGCTCATGGCTGAGTCCTTGAAGGAAGGGGAGAGTTGACACCCAGAAACACATGCAAGGGGGCTGCCATATACTAGCAAGACCAAGGTGCCAATGAGTCTGCTGAGAACCAAGGGTTATGGGAGACCTGGCAGCTTCTCCAGTGGCTAGCAAGGGGCAAGGAATTCTATCCCTAGTCTCAGAGGGATCCAGGAACTCCCTTTGTTTAAAGCCACCTAGCTGTGAGATTTTGGCATGGCAGCCCAGTCTCATATAGCCTTCCGTTCCAAGTGAACCTTAACTAATAGCACAGGGAAACCTTACCTGCCACATAGTCACCAAATCCAATGGTTGTCAGAGTGATAACCACAAAATAGATAGCATCCAGAGCACTCCAGCCTTCTATGTGCTTGAATATGACTGCAGGAAGAGCCACGAACAGAACACAGCCAAACATGATGAAAATGATGGTCGAAATGATTCGAATCTTGGTCTGACTAACATTCCATTTCTGTAAAGACAGAGGCACGGGGTAGACAAAGATTATCAACATGCCTGCAAGACCAAGCGACACAGAGCTGTCATGTGAGTACATTGCTTCCTGCCCTTCTGTCCATCTTATAAGCCAGTCTTTTTCTCATTAGAATCAAGTATAATATAAATAATTCAGAACAGCCAGTGTCAATAAATAATGGTATTTTACACTTCCATAGCTTTGTTAAGGGTAATTTTTTTTTAAAATTATAATATATTTGCTGGGAGAGTGTGACTTTGGAGAGACATCAACAGTCACTCACATGTAATCATGTGGGCACAATGCTGACTGTGGGCCTGAGACAATCTAGGAAAATGTGACAACTGAGCAAACTGGGCAAGCCTTTGAGTCCCAGGTGAGTCAGTTGCCTGAGGGACCACAAACCCATTGGCCCTGCAAGCCAGGGTGCAGCCTCACAGCCTGACCACATCTCTCACCACTGCTTCTTATGCAGGTTTTTTTTTTTTTTTTTCCTTCACCTAAGTCTTCAGTTTCAAAATAAAAATTCCTATAATGTAAAGTATGAGATGTGTTTGTCTCTAGCTCTCTATTTGATATTAGTCATTTTCTAAAGCAAAGTGTCCCTATGGTATAACCTAGACCAGCTTGGAGCTCCCAACTCAGCCTGTAGAGTTCCGGGACTGCAGGTGTATGTCACCATAAGCTACGCTGGCACAGCTGTCATGCATTTCCTGACTGTCACATACACTGCAATCGCTTTACTGGATGGGGGTGACAAGATGGCTCAGAAGGTAAAGGTGCTTGCTGCTAAGTCAGAAGACTCAAGTTCAAGCCCAGAATCTGCATGGTGGAAGGAGAACCAACTCCTGAAAACTGCCCTCTGCCCTCTACATGAGCAACATGGTACGCACACGTACAAATAAATAAGTGTATTTTTTTGTGTTTTTTAAAGACATGATTACTTTTTTTAAAGAAAAACTATTTAATAACAGAGTGATACATATATATATATAAATATATAAATCACAGATTGGAAAGGGCCATAGGGAGCTCTCTCATTTGCCATCTTAATCTTATGTGAGAGACTTGAGAAAATTTATATCCCAAAACTTGTTCCAAAGAGCTTGTCATCGTGACAATGAGGACGCTGTCACCGTGAAGGTGTGATTGTGTCTGAATGAGGGCAAGAACATGTCATTATGACCAAGTTGCTGCAATGAATCCGCATCCCTAATGAGTGTAAATAACCAGGGAGTCTAACATGCTTAAGGAAAGGGAAAGCATTAGTTTAGAATAACCATGTCTCATCCACTCCAGAAGTACAAATGTTCAAGAGCTAGCCTCAGTCTTAAGTAGGAAAGATCTCTAATGCTAAAATTGAAATTGTGATTCAGTAGTTTCATTTCATTGGTGGAACCACAAATACGTGTTTCACTGAAGCATATATGAAATGACAATAATTAAATGATAAGTTCAATGCTTTGCAGTATCAGTGAAAGAAGATTCTTAACACCACGTGCAAATGCAACCATTTTATCTCTCCATGGTTTTCTTCGAAGATACAAACTTATAACCATAGATTCTTATTTTTCACTAAAAATTCAATAGTGGCATTTCTCCCTTGTTTTTTTTTTTTTTTTTTTTTTTTTTTTTTTTTTTTTTTTTTTTTTTTTTTTTTTTTTTTTTTTTTTTTTTTGTTTTGTTTTGTTTTGTTTTGTTTTTTTTGTGCAGCCCTGCCCATCCTGGAAGTCATTCAATCTGTAGGCCAAGCTGGGATTAAAGACATGTATGACCACCACTTTCTCCTCCCTCAGCTTCAAAAATAACATCCTAATTTTATTCATATACTTCCTAAATATAACATGATCTCAAACACCCTCATGTTTACTATCTTGGGTTCTCTGAACAGCTGCATTTTGTAAATAAATTCTGTTTGACTGAGTCCTAACATGGAAGTATTTTGAGTTTACTATTTATTATTATCACCTGCTCCAAAGGACCACATAACATAACAATGCCAACAGCCATAGGCAGATAGATACCAAAACAATCTTTCAAAACAAAAATACTGCCAACTATTTTCTTACAGAGTTAAAATTGTTTTTTTTAAACTTTGTTTATTTGCCTTGGTGTTTGCCTGGAACTGGAACTACAGACAGTTGTTAGCTGCCATGTGGGTGCTGGGAATCGAACCCGGGTCCTCTGGAAGAGCAGACGGTGCTCTTAACCGCTGAGTCATCTCTCCAGCCCCCAGAGTTAAATTTTAACATTTACTACTTTTAACAATATAAAGGCACTGTTCATGTTGCTCCGATGAGAAGATGAAGATACTGGGCTGCAGAGGGGTCTCAGCAGTTAAGGGCACTTGTTGCTCTTGCAGAGTATACTCGTATTCAGTTCCCAGCATCCACACAGTAGCTCACAAGCATCTGTAACTCTAGTTCCAGAAGATCTCATACTTTTTCCTGACCTCTATGGATACCAAGCATATCCATGGTACACAGACATGGATGCAGGTAAAACACTTATAAAATAAATAAAACAGAAGTTTAAATGAAAATTAGCTACTTTAAAGAATATAGTGCGGTCTGGGGAGATAGCACAGTTATGTAGAGTGTTTTCCTTATAAATATAAGGACATCTGTTCCACCCACAAACCCCACAAACCAAAGGCAGGTGTGGTGGCACATGCTTATAATCCCTGGGCTGGAGAGGCAGAGGCAGACAGGTCCTTAGGAACTCCAGGGCCAATCAGCCAGTGATAATCTGGACCATTTAAAGACCTTATATAAAAACAAATTGAATGGTAATTGAGGTGACATTTAGGATTACCCTTTGACCTACACACACACACCACACCACACACACACACACACACACACACACACACACAGAGGGGGAAATATATAATTAAAACACCATAAAACTTCAAGTGGAACCCAAGAAGAATATAATTCTGTTTTCTTGTACATAATTTTAGTTTCTCCCAGTCAAGTATGCAAATAAATCAAATACAGTGAGTGGCATGCTGAGAGGCATAGAAATTGTTATGTAAATGACAACTGAATTTCTACCTCATCTAAGGTGCTAGAAGAGGGTATGTTCTCAAAAACCAAACAAACAAATCGGTAAATAGATGTAGTAAAGAAGCTTGTGGTACCCACAATAAATGTGTCTTCCACTTTGGCAATTCCTTTTCCAAATATGGTCCCAAGTTGATCGCCAACCCCAGCTAAGAGAAAACCAAAGAGAGGAATTCCCAGCAAGGCATAGATGATACAGAATATTTTTCCACCTTCAGTTCGTGGGGAGATGTTTCCAAATCCTGAAAAACAAAAATGGAAAAATTCAGTTGCTCACAAATGAGTCATAGTTTAAAACACACATCTCAAGTTGAGTGAAAAATCACCAGCTATGTATTGCAAGACATGAATTGTTTTTTTTTTTTCAACTGGAGATTCTGTCTCATTTATATTATAACTGTAAAATTAAAAGCTATTAAAAGCAATTATTCCAAAATATAACATACAGCTAATGTTTTGATGAAACTTTGATTAGATGATGAAAAATGAGATGTTAATGCACCCAATAGAGTCAATATTTTCATCAACCTACTTCTGTCTCCCAGGCACTGATAGTGCTATTGACTTACAAAACTTTCATTACCACTTATAACATATTTGGAAAGATACATTGAGAACATCTAAATATGTTTAACTTATCTAAAGAATGAAGTTGTGTTGCAATTTATCTCTTTTTACTCAATAATGTTCCAAAAATAAATAAATGCAAAATAATTGAAGTTCTGAAAAATTTTAAGGTTCAAAGCTATGACCTGGTCATGACCCAGTTAGCTGCACTTCATTGACTTACTACAGAAGTTATCCATCTATTCTTGTTTGGGGTGAATTACCCACAGCCCCAGAAACACACGGAACACATCTATGATAGACACAGTCCTTTCTCTCTTCTTCATGATAATTAACCTAGAGCATTTGATCAAAGTTTCTCTTAAAAATATAAACAGGTGATACCTGGGATTTGGTTTCCTATTGTTGATATCTACATGTTTTATGATGATAATGGCTAGGTTTTTTTGGGGGGGTTCTGTTTGTTTGTTTTTAATCTATTAACACTCTGTGGAATCACTAATGGGTGCATATATAGACATCTCTCCTGTCTTTGTATCAGAAGAAAGCTGTGAGTACAAGCTTTCCAGAGAGTTCTGTCTAGCTGACCCCACGACAGTGACTGGGAACTGAGAAGCAGTAAGGTAGCTTCGAACTGGTAGATGATGTGAGGAAGTGGGGTACAGTTGTGAATGCCATAGGACTGAAGAACTCAGTAAAGTTTGTTAGTTCATGACTGCCACCCATTAAGCAAGGGACCTTGCACAGATTACTTCCTGGACTTAAAGGATATGTTGTTATTACACACTTCCTCCAGGTGTAAGAAATAAGTAAAGCACCACATGAAGGTATCAGGACAGTCCATTATACTGTGTTCCTCAATATAACTCAGGTAATGTAAAAACTACTGCAGTTATTACTACCCATAGTAATGATAGAAGCAAAGGTCACAAAATCAAGGTATTATGTCTATCAGTGTATAAAATAATGATCAAGCAAATGTCAATGCCATCACATGATGGTCTTTACCACATTCCTGGAATTCTCTACCCATAGGTGTCATTTCTCACAAAGGTCATTAGGCAAAAAGCACACACAGCAAAAGGCAACTTCTCACATATAATAGTTGGAAGAACCAGGGTGCTCATAATGAAGGGAAGGAGACCCACAGAACAGACAGGCACACTAACGATCCAGCTGTGATCACAACACAGAAAAGGAACAGGAATTACTTGGTGCTTCAAAGCAGAGAACCAAGTAGCAGGTGGAAGTCACACAAAAGTACATGTATACAAAGGAGAATAGCTGGTCCAAAGAGGAGGACCTTAGCCAATCACATGCTGTGCTGAGCAGCCAATCACATGCTGTGCTGAGCGGCTAGCCAATCATATGCTGTGCCTAGCAGCCAATCACATACTGTGCCTAGCAACCAATCACATGCTGTGCTGAGCAACCAATCACATGCTGTGCTGGGCAGGCAATCACATGCTGTGCTGGGCAGGCAATCACATGCTGTGCTGGGCAAGCAATCACATGCTATGTTGGGCAGCTGGCATGAGGACAAGATTCTCCTTTACTCTTGTTCTTTGGGGAACAGTCGTTGAGCATATGTTGTTCACCAGACTTGGTGCTAAGTGCTAAGAGTGTGGTGGCAAAGCAAGCTGGTCTTTTCTCTCAGAGCTCAAAAGCCATGGAGGAGTGAGGGCATGAACTGATGTGCACAGATATGGAGGAGTCACGGGGTCCAGAGAATGCCCTTGGTGCACATGGACTTAGGAGAATGAGTGAAGTCATACACAAATAACCCCAAAGTGGTAGCCAGAAACTGAGTAGAAGTTACTTAGGTCTCAGAAAGAAAGGTGTTCATGACAAGATTGAAGAACCAAAGAGAGAATATCAGGGGGAAGAATATAGAAAAAAAAATCTGTCGTCTCTGAGAAACTGAAAAAAAATTTACTGACTGCTGAGAAATGAGTGTGTTTCCAGTAAATGAAAGAAGGAGGTAAAGAGAGGCCACAGTACAAAAGCTCTTATCCATGTTAAGAGGTTTGGATTGAAAGAACGTGAGTTCTGTGGTATACTTGAGCAGGCTTAGAATGGAAACTGTCAACTTTGTAGGAATTTCCCAAGTCTGGTGAATTCACCTTATCAGCTTAAAACCATCTCTAGTGAGAATATTTTCATCATAGAAGTTGGCAAACATTGTAACATGTCTCTTTTCCTTAACCTGGCAGGTATTATTTACATCTGTCAACCTGATATAATCACCTGAAAAGAATGTCCAATGGGGGACTTTTATTTTTTAAGATGGGGGGACGGAGCTATGGGCAAGTGGATATCTGTGTGGGGATTTGTCTTCCTACATTTTAAACGAGGTGGGAAGACCCAACCCACTATGGACAACACCATTTCCGGGGCTTCCATCCTGGGCTGTATAAGCAAAGAGAGGGTGATATGAATATGTAGACATTCACATCTCTAATCTACTTTCCATTGATGTGGTTTGACAAGTTCCTCCAATGATGGAAGACAACCTGAAACTGTGAGACAAAGCAAACCTTTTCTCCCCAAAAAATGCTTTTGTCAGGGCATTTTATTATAGCACCAAAAATGAAACTAGGACACCATCTCAGCACTAACTTAATAAGACACAGTGATATTCAAGGGACTTAGGGATCATCTGGTACAGAGAGTGGGATGTTAGTCATCTTGGAGTCTGTCGGAACTCTTCTCTCTTTTTCAGGAGCAGTGCCTTTCTAGAAAGGCAAGTCCACCTAATCTGGACCATCCAGTATCAGCCTCATGTATGCCACTCTTGCTGAGCAGTCCCAAAGGCTTGGGCCTTATTTCTTATCAGAATTTATTTGTACTAAAAATAAATAAACCCCATCCCAGCACTGTAGGGCTGTAATCACCTAACTATTTGCAGCATTGGTCTATATTCTATCATCTAACTTCCTATTTAGTAAAAGTATATAGATTCAACAATCACAGAAAGAGGGGGATATGTTGGTGGAGAAATTGAAGGAGAAGGGAATTAGTGAGAAAGAGAGAGAATGATCCCAGCTTCAAATCCTTATCAGAGGATCATTGGCTCAACTGGGACACAACTGAAAATTAGTTGATGGGTTGACTCATAAATGACTCATATATTAGAAATAGAGTAAAGACCTCTGGTGGCCAGTGTAAGCTGACAACTGGACTCTAGGATCACCGGGAACACTGGCCTGTGGGGTATTATTTTAGTTAATTGATATGAGAAGTGGCATTTTAACTGTGGGTGGAACCATTCCATAGGCAAAGGATTCTGAGTCATACAAAATGGGAAAGGGGACAGAGTGACAACATGTGTTCATCACCCCCTTGCTGTCTTACTGTGGGTGTGATGCAAGCAGGTACTTTGGTCTCCTGCTGTCCTGACTGCCACCATGCTGACTGCACCTGGAACTGTCAACCAGGACAAACCTTTCTTCACTGAGATGTTCTTGTCAGAGTTTTATTATGGCAGCAGGAAAAGAAGCCAAGACTTGGAAACACAAAGAAGAGAAGAGAAGAAGAAAAAAGAAACTGGGGCCCCTGTGTTTCAAGGAAGGAGAGAGAGAGTACAGTTAGAAATGGGGAAAGAGGAAAAAATCCAACTGGGAGGGCGGGGGTGGGGTGGGGAAGAGACTTGCAGAAGGACAGCTAACATTAAAGGCTTTTCAAAGAGCCATGCCGATACCTGCTAGTGTAGAAGCTTGTGTGTGTGTGTGTGTGTGTGTGTGTGTGTGTGTGTGTGTGTGAGAGAGAGAGAGAGAGAGAGAGAGAGAAAGAGAGAGAGAGAGAGAGAGAGAGAGATAGAGAGAGAGAGAGAGAGAGAGAGAGAGAGAGAGAGAGAGAGAGAGAGAGAGAGAGAGAGAGAGAGAGAGAGAGAGAGAGAGAGAGCTTAAATGGAGTTACCGTGTAATGAGGGGGAGGGGGTTACAATAACTGAACTACACAACACACATTACCAAATAAAAATCCAGTACCAAGAATTAGTTTTCTTCTTGAGTTGTTAGCCAGTGGGGTCCCATAGATCCTCAAACACAACAAGTTACTTCCAATTCTATTGATTATCCTCAAAACTTGATGGTAAAACCTATTGCTGAAGACATCATATATTTGAGTCATAGGCCACAGAGATATAAAACTGATACTCAGTTGGAAGCTTCATTCCTACCGGCTAGCTTTCATAGTAGTAGAAGTTGCTGTGTTCACGCCTGGAGGAGAGAATTAATCATCAACCTTACCAAAGTATAAACTTCGCAAGCTTCAATAATGACCTGACTAGCAAGACAAGCCCATTGGTGCAATAATGCCATTAATTTTATGGGCGCAACCAACCATTTTTTATTGGATTTAAGTCCAGCCCCAGGAGATGGAACTGATATCCAAAATTGTCAGTGAGACCAAGAACCTGTGGCTAGGAGGTCATGTGCCAGTGTGAAGAACCTACTGATATTATTCAATTAAATGGACAGAGAATGAGATACTGCTATAATAGAGATCAGTATATCATTCAGTTTTCATCAGAGAAACTGCTTCCTGCAATACATAACAATTAGCCCAGAGACCCACACATGATCAACTTACAAAGCGTAAGAGACTTCAAAGTTCTTAGCCCTAAACTGGACACATATCACACCTGAATCCATGCAAAAAAAAAAAAAAAAGGCAGAAAAAATTGCAAGAGCCAGATGTGGTGAATGATTTCAAAGAAACAGTACTTTTCTGACATAAAAAGGGCAGATGCACATATAAATTCCCTGTGACTGTGACAGCATGTTCAAGATGTACACAAGGTCAAGCCAGACAAATCTCAGCCTGGACAGCAAGAAGTGGACAGAAAGTCCCACCCATAGCTTAGGAGCTATTGGTATTAGATTCCTGCCAGCAGAGAGTAGGTACACTTTTCTTAGTAGTGTGACCCCTGGTGTGTCAATCACAATACAAATCTGGCCCCACAGCCATGAGTTTTGGGCAAAACAAATTAGACTGAGTGGCTTTAAAAGAAAAGTGATAGCATGTGTGTTGGGGGAGAAATATGCAATGCAAGCATGTACATGACATGGTGGGTAGGAAGGCAGGGGTACCTTGGAGCAGTTTAAGAAGGATATGAATATGATAAAAATATATTGGAGGAAATTTTAAAATGATAAAAGTATTATTTAAAAAGAAAGAAATATGTATTAATAAACACTGTAAAAATGTAATAAATAAACTTCCCGAGTTATTAATAAACTTACTTCCTAATAAAAGATCTTTGGTTTTAAAAATTTTTACAGTTTAATGATAGCATTTTATGGTTTATTAGAATAAAAGAAGTTATTAATAAATATTTTAAAGGAGACTAAAGGGAGATAAAAATTTACTTTCAAATGAAAAAGAACATTATCTAATTATCTGTAGCTTTGGTAATTAAGACCATATGGTAAATTAATGATAAAGCCAGTAAAAAATGGTTGAGAATGACTCCAGTATGTTCATGAACTCAATATTTAGTAAATGCAACTAAGAGTAGTTGATGCTCACTAATAGTAATCATTAGTCACTAAGAAATAAATCGTGGCAGTGCTATGGAGATGATGTAGCAGCCAATTGTTGCTACTGCTGCTACTGCAAAGGTGAGTTCAGAGGTGAGTGGAGACAGGAGGAACTTTAAGGGCCAGCTGCCTGCCTGCCAAGTCCAGGTTCATTAGGAGAATGAATTGTCTCCAGGGAATAAAGTAGCAAATGGTAGAGAGGGACACCTGACATCCTCCTCTTCAATTTCCTTGTGCTCCTGGGCATGTATACGTGGCACACACAAGCACACACATTTTCACACACACAAAGAAATAAACAATGCTCTTAATTTACATGATGCACTAAAACTATCAGCTGGATTAAATCATCAAGTACTATTAATACAATCTTACAAGACTATGATAGAGCAATGGGGTAATTTTTCAAGCATCACTACTAGGGCAGAACCATAGAAGATTTACAACTATATAAAAAATAAGTTGCTGTAGGTCAAATTTCAAAATATTAAGTATCTATGGATTCAAGGTTTCAATAACTGGTGAAAAGACAAATCTTCAGAAATCCACTACTACCAGGAGAGACACAAGAGCAATCTTTAGATGGAAAAAGAGCTAGAGGCTTGTTTCCCCAACTGCTATAGTGACTGAAACCCTGAGTTCCCAGGAACCTAATACCCCAGAAATCTCAACTGCCTAGCATGATAAACTTTACATCCACTACTAGCCCTGTGTATTTGAGATAACTAATGAAGATTTCTCAAATGACCAACTTTTGCAAGCAAGTGCACCTCCATGGAAAGGTGCCTAGCTATCTGGCCATCAGAGATGCCTTCAGGCCACCTTCCTAACCTGTGGAAATGATTTGCTGAAATTAAAAAAACAAAACGCTTAGACTGAGCACTGCAGTTCCCAGACCCTGGCATTGGCAGGCCCACTTGACTGTGGGGCAGGTCATAGAAGTGTCATTCTCTTTCTTACTATCCAGTGTAGACAGTGTGCGCTTATTCCCAGCAAGAAAGACAAAGAAGACAGTGACAAGTAGACACTCTACTCATATAAACTGATCTAATGTTAACTCCATTTTAAAAAGAAATCTAAATAATTCTGCCCTAAAATTTAGGAGTTTAGACTCTTTTAATCTAATTGCATGGAGAAAAACATTAGATAAAAAAAAAAAAAAGAAATATCAAACCTGGTACCTCTGTGATTCTAGCACTCCCCAGTGGAAGCAGGACTGGAACCACAGGCCTGACTCATATGGGAAGATCTTGTCTCAAAAACCAAAATAAAGACCAAAATGTGTGTCATTCCCTTACTCTGAAAATCATTTATGACCTAAGAGAAACAGAATGGTTCCAGTATCACCACTACAATGCACAGTGAAAACTTTTCAAAGACTGCCATTGCTAGTCACCATGACAGATTAGCCACCTAGAAGCTGCATCTACTTATAAGCACCAAGTCCTCACTTGTGACTATCAGGTAACTGAACAGATGGAAGGATGGAAGCCTGGCATCTCTGCTTTCATTTTGGGACTTTCTTGTCACTTTGGGTCAGACACCTCTTCACTCTGCACAGGTCACTCACCCAAGGAGAGCCTGTATTGACTTCCCTCATCCCCCTTCAAGGCTGAAGGTTAGAGGTAAGGATGACCATTTTGCAGTCACCTTCAATCTCCTTGGACTCCAGGAACAGCAGAACCTCACTGGACACAATTATCCCAAATGGCAAGGTGGCAGGCACTAGATGGGACTAACCTTCTCACTGGATTCCCCTCAGGCAGGCAGTAATAGATCTAATGGATTTTCTCCTCACCATTTAGAAGCAGAGCCTAGATTGTGATAACTGAGAACACACAATCACTAGGCTGCTTAATCAAGTCTATATCTTGCTCCTTGCTCAAGCCTTCCTCTATATAAGTGTAAAGGCCCCACCAGAACTCTAAAGATGAACTTGGGGTCACAGGACCTTTTTTCCAATCCTAGCCCCAAGTTGTAGTCATTAAAACTCCCCTCTGCTTTTCATGGTTTCTCAGCTTTAATTGCTTTCCTGGGATAGTCCACTGAGACTCTCATTACTGGGGAACTCTCATAAAAAGGCTACATAGTGAAGACACAAAGATAAAGAAAACACTATTCTGAACATTTCCAAATTATTTTTTAAAAATCACCAAACTACATATACCCTCCACATTCTTCTTTAAAGCCTTAGTAAAGATAGATGAATCAACAAAGACTTGTTACAATATAAATTAAGGGTGTCAATCTGCACACGAAAAAAATCTCCCCATTAAAACACCATGATTTAAAAGCTGAAATAGACCCTTCGGATCCCACTCCACCTAGAGGAACACCTGACTCACTCTTGAGGGAGCGGGGATAAAACTGGATTTGCCAGGAGTGGAGACTGAACTAAGCATTATTGGATCAGTGGGACCATGGGACTGTCTGCTGCCTGCCCAGGGAGGGGATGGGGAGTTGTGGAGAAGAAAAAATGACCTGATGTGTCGGGAGGGGGAAGGGACCTTGAATAAGGATATACAGGGATAGAAAAAAAATTCAGAGGGAAAGATGAACACAAAGTAATTTTATATGTAGCAAATTATTTGCATTATCACCCTTGATAAGTCATGCTTATGATTTTTATTTTCTTTATAGTTATTGTTAACTTATCAGCATTTTAAATTCAATTTACTGTTCTCCTTGATAAATACAAATAAATAAAGAAAAAAGAAGAAAAGAAAGGCTGAAATAGAACAGTTAGGTCCATTTTACTTTAATCCCTAAAGTCCAAGCTAACTTGTAAGCAAAGCAAAAAATGTATTTTGCATTTCTCTATTGCCAATCATGGTATGTGAACCCTGACATTAAGAAAGACTCAATTTCTACGGAATTTATGTGCAGGTATAATGTAATAAATATGGGAGTCATTTTAAAACTTTAAAGTACAATAATAGCTAAGAAATATTTGAAAAACAAAATGAATGAAATAGGAAGATTCCTCCTACATAGTACCAGGACTTAACTATTAACTATGAAGAAGCAGTATGATTTATATGATGCAGTCCTGAATGGCAAATTAGTCATGGAAACAGAAGGTAAAAAGAAATAACAGAGATCTCAGACCTCAACATCTAGAAGCATAAGAAGTTGTCTACACTGTAAACTAATGAATGAACAGGGGTGACAGTGGCTATGTACCACGATGGGCAAGGGCCTCTCACATTCTTGCATATGTCTCGTTCAAAAGCAATAACAGACATGGCAGGAGGTACCGTTAAGACTGGATAAAGTTGCCTGTACACCATTGCTCTCTTCAGGCCTGCCTGTTTATTTAGAGCATCTCAGGACAGTTACAAAGAAAAAAGGCAAGGTAGCTTATAGATAAAAAGATCCTAAGCAATACTGCATACCAGTTCTTAAAATTGTATGAAAACTAGAGCTTATGTGCTGTTCCCAGTCTGGTAAGTACAGCTCTTGTCACTCATCAGAAATGCTTCCTTTGCAGCAGACAGAGACTACTGCAAAGATCTACAGTGGTCAAAACATAGAGATAAACGACAATGGGATGTGTGATCCCAACTGACACATCTACAGTGTACCGGTACCTAAGGTTCAGGAGAATCACAGAAAGGGAAAGGATTCTAAGAGCCAGAGGACAGCATCTTACCGTGTGTAAGGGACGACATAGAGGAGAACTGTAGACTCATGAAATTTCAACAGTATGGTAACCAAACAAGACTTGCACAATGACAGCATCAGTTGAGTTGTCAACATTATGGGGGGAGGAGTTCACAAGGTCCCACTCCCACAGTCAATGGGTGCTGAGGGCAGGAGAATCAGTTTTTTTTTTTCAGAGACAAGCTTTCCGATAGACTGTAGTCCTAAATGGTCAGCTCTAAACATGTATACATAATGACCGACACTAGGTGGACCTAGCAGGTATATGTGTATACATATATTCAATAGTAATAGTTAAATAGGGTCATGAATTTAAAAGGGGGAGGGAGAGGAGTGGGAGAAGAAGAGGGAGGGGGAGGGGTGGTTATGATATAAATACAGTACTCACATATGAATTTATAAAAATAAATAAGCAAATGAAGACTAGAAACAGAAAATGATTGTCTTATCATGAGATGGACTATTCATATCAAAACACTTAATATTATATGTAAGATTACATTATAACTTGAGGAATTCCCTAAATGTCTGGGAAAATGATACCCACCTTACAACCATTCTTTATTAGGCCGAATGTTCTAGCAGACATAATGACAGAAACTATTAAAAGGAATAATTGGTATAAAGATGACAAGCATATTAGTTGTGGGTGGAATTAAATATCTTGTAAATAAAGGAGAATATTCAAAGTTGTTAAATCAGAAAAGCCTGGTAAAAAGATGAATGTTTGAAAAACACACAATGAACCAACAGCATTTTAGTATTTGAAAATTTTCTTAGACATGGAATAAAATGGAAAAATACTTATTTGAAATTAGAAGAGATATCAAATAGCTATGAAGACATATACAAGAACTTAGGGAACAGCTTGATCTAGGGAAGAATAGGAAGGAGCAAAATGGAAAAGTACAAGGACCGGGTGGCACTCATCAATTGTCAAATGTATCATTAAAACAAGCAGGACACAGCAGCTGGATATTGGATATTACTCATGGATATTACCCATCAGTAATCCTGGAGCAACTGGTTACAATTTCAGAGAAAAAATATTCAACCTGTGTCTCTTCACAGTACCAGGGTAGAAACCATTAACAAATCAGATTTTCTGTACTGGTTCCTTGTGTTTCCTCTGTCTGCCTCAGATGCACACTTTCCCAATGCTCATCACCTGGCTTCTCACTGAGGATCATCCATTACTGGAGTTTAGCACCAGTTTCTCTATAAATTATATTACATACTCCCCCCGAGACTAGACTCAGCTCACCATCTCCTCTCTGGGGTCCTTCTCACTGGATGAATTAGATATTCTGGGCTGACAAAGGTCACAGGTTGGCCCTCACCAAACACTGTTTCCACTCCTCAAAGCTACTGGCCTCCATCTCTGCCTCACTGGTAGAACTCTGTCTTCACTATACTGTCCTGGTCCCCCTTCGGAGTGTGATATTTTCAAGAGAACTTTGACCCAAAATGTTCTCACACAGCCTTTCTGCCACATCTGCAGTGGAAATGGACCTGGGCAAAGAAGTCACATGAAGCTGCCTCTCCCTTCACATGCTTGTGACCCTTAACATCTACTCTGCTCACAAGTTTTACTCATGCTTCCAGGTAATTGCCTGGACTTCTTGACTACTACTTTAAAAATAACCAGACGACAGCTGGGTGGTGGCAGATGTGGGAGGTGAGGACAGAAGGATCGGGAGTTCAACATCATCCCCATCCATACAGCAATTTCAAAGCCAGCCTGGACTAAATGAGGTCTAATCTCTAGAAAACAAAAATCTAAAAAGTCTACCTGGTTGGTTTTCAGTGTCGTGTCCTCTGTGACAGCAGCAAGTACTACAGCTTACATTGTCTTGACATGCTCTGCTATGGCCTTCCTTAAAGTCACACAGATTCTATCATAAGCACATTTGCATAGATCTCTCTTTCTTAGAGATTTCATTTCCTCAATCTGATATTCATGGGAAGCAGGCTTCAAAATCTGTGATATGTTGACAATACCCTATGTGTCCCTCATGCTCAGCAACACGACTGTGACACAGTCAAACTAGTCACCACTGACTCTTCTAACCCCTGATGTTATAGTGGCTTTGTGGGCAGCATACAGAACCTTCACAGCCTAGCCCACCCCCGTTTCTATTCTGCAGGGCACAGCCCACCTTGGTCCTCTCCCCTGAGTCCATCTCACGAGAGCTAACTCTCTTGAAAGCACAGCTTCTGTTTTATTAGTCTGGATTTTTTTTAAGCCATGAAATATCCCAAATATTCTTTAGTATATATCCTCAGTCTTTACATCCAAGCATTTCCAGATGGGTAATTATTCTGTTTTCCAGGAACACCATAGCCACCATTATTCCCTGTGAGAAATAAGCTGAACTAACTCTCCCGACTCCTTAGTCCTTCATGCCATGTGTTTCTTCCAATGGACTTTCTATTGCTGTGATGACGTCTCTTCTGTTCATTTTGCCCTCCTCACACACAGCAGCTTTCAATGCACAGCGATGCTCCCCCTTTCAACCATCTGGGCTCTCAGATTCCTTCAGTTAACACACTGTATTATCTGCTTTCCTCATTGCTGTTGGCAAACGCCTGGGAGGGTGGTTTTGGCTCACAGTCTGAGAGAATACAATCCATAATCTTAAAAACAAAATGCCTAGGGTTAGGGTGAGGGTTAGGGGTTCATGTCTCTAACCATGGAGGTAAGACATGGCTGAGCGCATGGTCTCTGCAGTCAGAAGGGGACCAAGATGTCACCCAGGCCAGGATATACCCTTCAAAGCCACCCCTTCAGGGACCCATCTCCTCCTGTGGGACTCTACCTCTTAAAATGACCTCCCAATACCATGCCGGCAACTGAGGTCCAAGTGTTCACACACAGGAGTCTGTGGGAACATTTCACATGCAAGCTGTAACACAGAGTTTCATCTAATTTCGTAAGGATCTGTGTGTTTAATCCAGTGTGGATTCCTGTGGTTTTAGTGCAAGTTCTTGGCTTACTTCTTGTTCACATACTTTCTGGGAGTAGGACCCTGCTGCAATCACCTTGCCATGTGTGTGAGTATAAACTCACTGCAGAGTTAGAAGAAATTATGTTCAGTTGGATTGATGCATCTACAGACATTCCTATTACGTGTTTGATCACATGGGCACACTCACCTTCACACAGTTCTATTGCTCTTGTTCACGCTTTTCATTTTACTCAAGAGTCACAGAAAAGGCTATTTTGATAAGTACAAATTGTAGATATTACTCCAAACATAACAAAAAAAAACACTATTTTAACCTTTAGCAATGTAAGTAATTCTAGATATAGAAAGTCAGTTTTGATATTATAGAGCAAAAATTGTGAAAATGTGTGTGTATATGTGTGTGTATGTGTGTATGTATGTGTGTGTATGTGGTGTGTGTGTGGTGTGTTTGGTATGTGTGTATATGAGGTGTGTGTGTACATGTGTGTGTGGTGTGTATGTGGTATGTGTGGCGTGCATGTTTGTGTGTGTGTATGTGTATATGTGTGTATGTATGTGATTGTGTGTGTATGTGTGTGGTGTGTGTATATATGTATGTGGTGTATGTGTATGTGTAGTGTGTGTACGGTGTGTATGTATGTGTGTATGTGTGTGGTGTGTGTGTATGTATGTGATTGTGTGTGTATGTGTGTGTGGCGTGTGTATATGTGTGGTATATGTGTGGTGTGTGTGTGTGGTTTGTTTGTGTGGTGTGTATGATGTGTGTGGTATGTGTGTGTTTGTGTGTATCTGTGTGTGTATGTGTGTGGTGTGTGTATGTGTGTATGGTGTGTGTATGTGAGTATGTGTATATTTGTATGGTGTGTGTGTGTGTGTGTGTGTGTGTGTGTGTGTGTGTGTATTATTCTTCAGGAATAGGATCTTACTGTGTTTCCCAGGCTGACCTTGAACTCAAGCCCCTTCTGTCTCTGCCTCACAAGTACTGGAGAAGCTTGTGCCACCAGGCCCACTTACATCTCACCTTTCTGACAAAAACAAAAAATCTAGGTATATCTAGAATTGTATCAAATGAGAAAAGAGCTCAACTAATCACTAAAGAGCAAACACAGTTGCAGGATATATGATTCAAAATAAGAAATAGTGTCTTTATAAAAGAGTGCATTTCTTTCTTTACTTTTTGAATACTGTTTTCACATTGTTGACTTTCAGCCAAGAATCATACCTAAGACCTTAAATGATCTGCCCCACAACATCTAAATTACCATACTATGTACTCTTAATATTTAAGAAGTGAGGTTGGTTATGGCTTTATTATAGGCCCAGGATTCATGAAACATGAAGGAAGAGGCCTTTGGAGGTGATGAGAGAAGGTCTAGATCCCAAGTCTGACCTTTACCTTTAACCTCAAGGCGAATTCTCATTGGTCTGGATCCCTGGTCCATCAACGAACGCTATTACTATGCTCATTCCCCATGATAAAATAATAAAATAGTTTCATCCCCAAAAGAGAAGTCATTGAAAAACAGCATCACTTACAAAACATTTTCTTCCTCTTGTGTAGTACTCATGCTGCTAATTCATCTATATCCTTAACGTTTAAGATGATCTTATGACATTTTACAGCGAATTACCTCCATATTCTGAATGAACCAAGTTTTTCTGGTGTCTAATAGCTTGCTGAAGATTTGTTACTGAACATTAAGACTCAGATTTGTTAAACTATTCTTTTATCTGCTTAGAGCAAGTGTTTGGAATCAAAGCTACTGTTTAGAGGTTTCTTTCTTTCTTTTTCACTTACATAATGACAGGATTTAGACCCATACCAAGGCATGCCATATAACAGCAAACCTTCCCAAATGGAAAGGAAATACAAATGTCAAAATTTGTGGATTATAGTAACAAAGTCAGAACCTGAATTGATACCGTGTGCAAACTTAATCATCAGCAAAAGTCTCTTTAGTCCAAGAGCCAGATGTCTGCAGTTGGAACAAGATGGTCTTCTTGCTATTGTAAAAGATAGTTATTGCTAAGAAAGTTACTTAAAAAAAAAAAAACCCTGTGCCTTGCAGAAACAGCATGTATGAAGCAGTATGCATGAAACATGGCAGTGATATCTAAAATAGTTTTAGATTTAACTTGCCACATCCCAGAATCACATTTAAAAAGAGAGTATCAATTACGAAAATATCTATATCAGGATAAACTGTGGGTATTTGAGAAATTATCTTGATTGTTGATTGACACACCCCCTCTGCCCCTTTCCCACCCACCCCCACCCCTCCTGTGGGCAGCACTACCTCTAGGCTGTATCCCTAAACTAAGTAAGACTAAAGAGAGCTAGCTGTGGCATCAAGCTGGCAGCATAGGTTCGCTTGTTTCTCTCTGCACTTAACTATGGATGTGACATGAAACTGCTGGAGTGCTTGTCTTTACCCCAGTACTACCCCTAACACTCAGAGCATATGTCAACTATGGATGAAAATAACAATGGAAATAATGGAAAAGCAATACTTTTCCTCTTTAAATATCCATGAGACTTGAGGAAACATTTTGTTTTTATATTCTTGCAGACTAAACTAAATAATCCACAAAGTCAAGTGTGGTTCACCTTTATTCCAGAGCCTAATGAGCAACACCAGCTTCCAGAATATTTCATCATTAGGCAAGTGGTAAACATAACTGCTATGTTGATAGAGACACTCAAATTGGCATCTCTCATAGACATAGGATGGCTAGGTAGGGTCTTGGGTGAGATGCCTTATTACACTGCTATCATCACAAAATAAAGTATCATGAGCTAAGGTCAAGGCATTTAATAAAAAAATTAAAGATTTAACTCATAAAACATAACCACTGAGATGGCTAGTAGAATTTCAACCTCATAACTGCATAAATACAAAATTCAGATGTAAGAAAAATGAAGTACAGGTGGTAATTAGGCACCATGGTTTGAAGAGGTAAGACACAAACTTTCAAATACTGACTGCTGACATTTGAAGCACTTTCACTTGAAATCCAGCTGTGAGCATCTGTTGCTTCCATAGATGATATTTTAGGGCAATGCTTCTGATCTTATCAACCCTGCCAGTCTCATAGAAAAGGATTGAGGGAAGAAGACACTGTGTTGAAATGGCTCCTACAGGCTCCTGTAGGGCTATTTGGAGAAATTGGGAACATAGGTTTGGTTGGGTGACACAGGTCACTGGGGGCAGACCTTGAGGGTTACAGCTGAATCCTGCTTCTGGTCCTGCTTCTGCTTCTTAACCTACCAGTATGCACAGAGGTACTCCAGTCACCAGGGCTTCCTACTAGGAGAGCTAAAGTTGTAAGCCAAAATATACCTGTCTTCTCTTAAGATAATTCTGTGGAGGATGTGGTCACAATGGCAAAGGTACTTACCCATATTGATAGCTAACAAGATACAAATTTGAAATGATAGCAGTTGGGTTGTTCAAGTGAAAGTGTGCATCACTGAAACCATAAGGGGCAGCCCCTATAACCTGATTGAGTGTAGTAAGTAACCTATAGTACCTTTAACATGCATCTCTGCTATAAGATTAGATCTTGATACATTCAAAGAGAACTATTAGTTAAATTTTATGTTAGGTATAACAAGACATTAACAACTGTAACTAATAACAAAACCCAACTATTCTTAGCAATGTGCTATGATAAAGCTGTGAAAAACTTATATTTACTATCTGGAAGTTTCCATTTAATTTTTAGATCATAGTTGACTGTACAGGCTGTAAAACCAAAACTGTATATAAAGAGGGCACATGGTATATATCATACACATTTCCTGTCACATTACATATCATTATAGAAACCACAGCAAAGGCAACTCTCAGTCTGATTGTGATTTTTCTGTCCCCAGAGTCTCCTGGATTCTGTAAACTACAAAAGAAATCTCCACACCATATTTATCTCTACTAAGCAAAGAGCTATCTAAAAGCACAATCATTTACCCAATAGCTGTTGGTGACAACTGGTGACCATGTGTCAGTACTTTTATATTAGTTCTGCCTAATTTAAGTGATATAATTTCTGTGTGAGGATTTTTGTTTTGTATAGAGTTGATTTGTCTCAATTTCCAACAAAAAGCATGCTCTAATCCTTGGGGTTAGGAGATGATGGGAGGCAGATAAGAAACATGATTTGGAAAAATGTGTAGCAGGAACTTAGCCCTGACTGAGAACCTCCTGTGAACAAGGCACAGTGATCTG
Organism: Sigmodon hispidus; assembly: GCA_004025045.1. NCBI lineage: Eukaryota > Metazoa > Chordata > Mammalia > Rodentia > Cricetidae > Sigmodon > Sigmodon hispidus. The sequence continues at coordinate 198,524 of PVIH01001230.1, forward strand.
CTGCACATCTTGGGTGTATTTTCTCAGTTATCTGACAAAGCATATAAGAGCGTGTATTAAAACATCACTGCACCAATGCTCAGGTACAGCCAGGGTCTAACAGTAGCCCTATCTGATCACAAAATTTGACCTGCTGGAACAGAGACCACCATTTGCACTTATAACTCATACACACACACACACACACACACACATACACACACATACTCATTCATACACTCTCACATACATGTAGGGGAAAGGTGTGCAAGCATATACAAATGTCCACTTCTCCACTTTTTAAAATATATTAGAAATTTGGAAGCTTTAATTTCTAGAAAGATCCTGGAGAGATGGAGGCCAGGAAGAGCATGAAGACTGCTCTGTCACACTACATTTCCAAACTGTGGTCCCTTGCACACTTCTTACTCAGCCCTAAAGTATATGCACAAAAAGGAGAATGTGGACCAGGTGCATTCTTGCCCTCTCTGTAACATACTCACAATGGGGAAGGCTGCTCAGAGTAAGTGATTTACCCAAAATTTATTCTCTTCAAAAGCCAAATCCTGACACTAAAGACTTCAGAAAAAAAAAAAATCAAAGAGAGAGCATTCAAAGAATGCACAGAACAATGGCTAGTCACACCATTTTCTTCTGTCCGCAACCATCTGGAGCCTATAGGGGGAGAATGTAGGAGAATTTCCCTCCCACTCAGCAGAAGGTAGTGGGCTGGTGTGTGCAGCATTCAGGAACAAATTAACCTATGTTATTCCACCAGCTAGCATGTTCATACTGCAGAGAATAGGAGTCCTTGGAGACTCTCAACTTTCTCTAGGTACACAGCTTGGAAACCAACAACCAAAGATAAAAATAGCTGCTGTAGAAAACTGGAAAAGAAACATCAAATGTTGGATTCTATTAAAACCATTTTCCTCTTAGCATGACTGGAGACTGAGGCAAAAGCATCACAAGTTCAAAGCCAAGGTGGGTTACATGGTAAGATGGCCTCAAAAGGAAGCAAATAATTTAATAAAATTATTCCTCCCACCCTTGACCTCTATACCTGACCTACTCCCTTCTCCTCTCCCTCCCCATCACAGGCTGTATTAGTTATTGCTTTATTCTGTCTCACTAGATCCTGTGTTGTTATGTTTCAACCTTCTAGAAACTGTCCTGTAAATTTAAGATGAATATTACCAGGGTGAATAAATGACTCAAAGGTCATATCTCTGAAGATAAGATACTGCAGGACCCCAAATATGATTAGAATGAAAACAGATGAAAATAAACCATCCTACATATAGATCTGGAGTCCAAAGCCAACAAAAACTGAAATAACTGGTACTTAAAAACAAAGCAATGAGAACTTAGAATAGTACAGGGGTAGAATACAAGCCTATCAAGGAAAAGGTTCTAAGATTAATTCCCAAAGCCACCAAGAAAAACAAATGAAGAATAGATTAGAATAATATAAGACAGATGGGAAATTGAGTATGCAAATGTAAAAATTAAAAAATCAGCATTAGAGATAAAAAAAATGTTAGAGGGCAGAACAGAAATGGCAGAAATTCTAATTAATGCACAGGCACAAAAAGTTTCCCAGAATTATAAAAAAAAAAAAAAAATACACAGGGAAAGAGTTTTGAGAAGCAAATGAGAAAAGACTAGAAAAGGAGCAAAAGTTGCCAGAGGCATCGAGTGTAGAAAATCAAATCAGAACAAAACCAACAAAGCTACAATTATGATATTGTTTTAAAAAAATAACTAAACAAATGAAGCAAGTAAAAGACTAAAAGGAATTCTATAAAGCAGAATATGAAAAGGTGAATTTTCAGAAAACTTCAGGGCTGGGGAGATAGTTGGCTCAGCAAGGGGCTTGTCTTAAAGCAGGAAGATATGAGTTCAACCTCCAGAAACCATGAAACACCAAGGCGTGGCTGTCTACACTTATAATCCCATCACTGGGTAGGTAGAAACCAGAGGATCCCTGGGGTTTTCTGGTCAGCGAGTATTCTCATACATGTACATGCACACTCACAAGTATGTGTGCATGCACGTGCGCCCCCACACACTCATAGAGAGAGAGAGGGAGAGAGAGAGAAAGAGATCCCACAAATAAGTCTTCATACAAGAAAAAAAACTAGACATAAAACCAAATAATCCAATTAAAAATGAGGTACATATCTAAAGAGAGACTTTTCAACAGAGGAATCTCAAGCACCTAAAGAAATGTTCAATATCCTTAGTCATCAGGGAAATGCAAATTAAAAGACTCTGAGATTCCATCTTATACTTGTTAGAGTAGCTAAGATCAAAACCACAAGTGACAGTTCATTCTGGTGAGAATGTAGAGCAAAGGAAACACTTCTCCATTGCTAGTGGGAGTGCAAACTTGTACAGTTATTTTGGAAATCAATATTGTGGTTTCTCAGAAAATTGGAAATTGACCTACCTTAAGACCCAGCTATACTACTCTTGGGCATATTCCCAAAGGATGCTCAATCATACCATAGGGAACTTGCTCAATTATGTTCTTAGCAGCTTTATTCATAATATCTAGAAACTCAAAACAACCTAGATTTCCCTCAACTGAAGAATGAATAAAAAAATATGGTACATATACACAATGGAGAATTATTCAACTCTTAAAAAACAACATCCTGAAATTTGCAGGCAAATGGATGGAACTAGAAAAAAAATCATCCTGAGTGAGGCAAGCCAGATCCAGAAAGATGAACATGGTATGTACTCATATAAAGGTAGATATTAGCAGTAAAGTAAAGGATAATCATGCTACAATCCACAGACCCAGAGAGGCTAAGTAACAGGGAGGGCTGCTCAAGGGTGTGTGTGGGGGGGCACACAAACCTCCCTGGGAAGGGGAAATAGAACAGATACCATGAGTGGATGGGGCAGGTGAGGATGGGAACAGGAAGGATCAGGTGTGGGGAGGATGGATCGAGTAAGTACTGGGAGAAACAACTGGAATCAGAGTTATCTCAGGGATGAAACCTAGCGCAATGGAAACTCCCAGGACTCTCTGAAGGTGACCCTAGCTAAGATTCCTAGCAATGGGAGATACAGAGCCTGAACCAGCCATCTCCTGTAACCAAGCAAGACTTCCAGTGGAAGGATTGGGACATCACCTCGGCACAAAGCCTTGACTCTGGGGTAGAGGTGGCACATAAATTATAGGACGGCCAATCAATAACTAGTCCAGCTTGACATCCATGCCATGAGGTAGAACCAAATCCTGACACTGCCTGGAGCACCAGGACCCAGAAACTGTGTAGCTCAGAGACGTAGGATAAAATCAAATATAACTAGCAAAAAAAAAAGTGAATGAAATGATTCCTAATGATATTCTACTATACTTGTAGACAGGAACATAATATAATTGTTATCAAAGAGGCTTCATCCAGCAACTGATAATGACAGATGCAGATGCCCACAGCCAAATATTAGGCGGAAGAGAGGGAAGAAGGACTGTAGGAGCCAAAGTGGTCAAGTACATCACAAGAAAACGGCCCACACAATCAACTAACCAGGGCTCATAGAGGCCCACAGAGACTGCACGGTCTGGGAGCCTCCATGAGTCTGACTCAGGACTCTGCATATATGTTATAGTTGTGTAGCTTGGTCTTCTTGTGAGGCTCCTAACAGTGGGAGCAGAGGCTGTCTCTGACTCTTTTGCCTGTTTTTGGACCCTCTTTTTCCTACTGGGTTGCCGCATCCAGCCTTAATACAAGGGGAGTTGCCTAGTCTTATTGCAACTTGATATGACATGTTTGTTTGATATCGTGGGAGGCCTGCCCTTTCCTAAAGGGAAACAGAGGAGTGCATGGGGCGGGGAGGGGCTGGGAGTGAGCAATGGAGAGGAAGCTGCCAGAGGGATGGAATATATGTGAGAAAAATAAGTTTAAAAATTAAAAAAAAAAAACACCATTCAAGTGTGGCTTTTTGTATCTTGAAAGTGTGTATTAAGAGAATTAAGTCATTATTTTATTTTTAATTGAAAGACTACTATTACTCAAGGAGCGATACGTCAACCAGATCAAGTTTACACAACATCCTTAAAGACTGTGTAGGACTATAGTCATTACTGTCTCATGTCTTGGACCTAAAAAGAAGCAATTTAAAGGAAGAAAACTGTGTCCTGGCTTACAGTTTAAGGAGTCACACTCCATCATGGTAGGGAAACAAGAGGGGCAACAGAAGATTGCTGCTGATCCCATCACCGCTTCAGTCAGGAAGCAGAAAGCAAACAGAAGTGGGGACCAGCTCCTAAGACTGGTCCTCAGTAAGGCACTTCCTGCAACAAGGCTCCACCTCCACAACCTTCCCCAACAGTGTCACCAACCTGGGACCAACTATTCAACCACTTTAGTCTACAGGGGACATTTCACATTCAAAGAATAAAAGCCATCATATTATACATCAATAAGTCAACAGTTATGGAATGACGGTGACTAGGACAGGCTAACCCAGGAAAATGTTCGTGGATGTGTAAATGCAAAGAATTTCATTGAAAGTGAGCACAGTTCATTTCTCATTGTTTTCCCAGTGCTCCTGAGAGAAATGACCTCTTCTCTGTACTGACTGAGGTGAACATTTATCTTAGCTGCCTTGATTGAGGCTTCCTAGAATTTCTGTGAATTTTAAAAAGCAATTAACAGCACATTTTCAAATCTTCACAAACATTTATGAAAGTCAACTAACAGACACTACAAAAAGACAAAGAGTTTCCAATGTGTGATTTAGGATCATTGGGCCCAGGAGAATTTCCCTTTATATAACTTAACACCTTTTCATACCAACCAGTTTTTAGGATGATAAGCCTACATAACTCAGAAAGAATATATTGGCTTCTTTTTCTGACAATTAGATTTCACTTTTCCTCCTCTTAAATTCTTATTTTATTTTAAACCCAGAATGTCATGGTTTGACATTGGTAGAACTCTAGTTTTCTGAATCTTAGCATTGTTAATCACATTTAAAGAATTCAACTCAGAATCTGATAAAACACCTGACACCGTGATGCCACTCACATGGGTATATCCAAACTTTGAACACTAGGGCATTGGATGTTTACCTACTTAAACTATTATGCGGTTTCATTTATAATTTTTTTTAATTCAGTTGCATGGTTCCCTAGTGAGAACTATTTATTTACTTATTTATTTATTCCTCTTGGTTTTATTAAGACTGGCAAACATGGAATTTGTTATGTATAATACCGTGCACATGGCAATCCTGAATGCCCCAGCTTCCTGAGTGCTTATATGAAAGAAATGAATCATTATGCCATGCCCAGTGGATTTTTTTTTAACAAGATGTTATAATAAGACTGGAGCTGTCACCAAATATTTGGACCTTAGAGGTACACAGTACATTTCTGAACATGGATATGCATGTGTTCTGTGAGTGAAAATAACATGTTTGCACATGTAAAGTCTAGTAGCCATAGTGCAGGGGGACAGCATAAGGCTCTGGAGGTGAAGAACATGATATGCAAAGGTCTCAAGTATGGTGAGAAGAGCCCTCTTGCCTACCCACACTGGACCTGCTCTGTGAAGCAGCAATATGCTTTTATTGTAAAAAGTCACAGATTGGCCCTGGACATAATTTAGCTAATGGTATCTAATGCAGAATTACAGACTAGTCTATGAATATGTACAATCCATTCTTTGGTTGTTATTACTTAGAAGTTCATGCTTCCAACTTTTTATGAAATCAAATAATGTTAAAATATAGATTCATGAAGTTGACTTAAGTTCACTTAAAACATTTGTTCTTTATAGGAATGGCTTTATGGAGAGATGGTTCAGCAGTTAAGAGCACTTACTGGTTTTGCACAAGACCTGCAAGAATCCTAGAACCCACATAATGGCTTATAACCATCTGTAATTCCAGTTCCAGGGCATCTGCCATCCTCTCCTGGCTTCTATGTGCACTGCATGCACATCAAACATATATATATATGCATATATATATACATACATACACATACATACATACATGCAGGCAAAACACTCATGCACATAAATACTTTAAACACCCACCCACTGTTTGTATAGTTGATTAATTTATTTCTTTCTTTTCACACTACTGTGAGCTTTAACCAATGCATGTTGACTTAGTTTTCCATGTAACACTTCTAAAAACTTTTGTAATTTCTTGAACCATGGAGGTATCCAGAAGAATCTTTGATTCTATTATGTAGACATTGACCATTATGATGGCTAGCTCTAATTGTCAACTTAACATAGCCTAGAATAACCGGGAGGGGAGACATTGAAAGGTCTGTGGGGGATTATCTTGGTTATAGACATTGAACTGGGAAAACATACCCTGAATGTGAATGGCCCCATTTCATGGATTGGACCTTGGACCAGATGTAAAAGAAAAAGCTGTTGAGCACCAGCCAGCAGCTTACTTTCCTTGCTTGGCTCTAGACTGAATGCAGTGTTACCAACAGTCTCAAGTTTCTACCACTGCTTCCTATCATGGATGGACAGGAAGTTCCAGGAGCCATCTCTCCCATCCTCTAGGAATATGGGAGAAAACAGAAACTGGCACAACCAATGCATATCTAAGGACCCTGTAGAAATCTGTAGAAATCTCTGAGATACATTACTTGAGTAAGGATGGCCAGGAAGCTTCAAGTGGCTTCCACTTCTACATATACCTAGAAGATCTACACAGGACATGGAGGCTTCAGGTCTCTCCTCAAACAGCTTGCCCTGTGTATATCTGACTGCAAATGTTTTCTTTTATACTCCCTTTTATAATAAACTGAAAAATGTAGATTGTTTCCCTGAGTCAGTGAGAAGCTCAAGACCAAACCTGGATTCCAGCGGTAGCAATCATATGTCTGAGTCCTTCCCCTGTAGATTCTGATGCTAACTCAGGTCAACAGCATCAGAACTAGACTGAATTGGTGTCTGCTGGAGAATTGTTTTTATGGGAGAGGGATGACTGTGTGGTGTCAGAGTTAGAGTTCAGAGGACAGCATTAGTTGTTTTCCTTTTGTCCTTTGGCCTATCTTACTGCTAGCCTTTGGCAATTATATTCATATTCATATTCATTCATTCATTCATTCATTCATTCATTCTCTCTCTCTCTGCCCTCTTGCCCCCTCTCTCATGTGTATAGAGGCCAAAGGACAATCTCAAGTCCCAGTTCTTGCCTTCCACATGGTTTGAGACAATGTGAGCCTCTTTTACTAGTCTTTTGCTTGTTGTTGCAGATAACCAGACTGGGAACTCCCCTACCTCTGCCTCCCATCCCCAACAAGAGTACTGGAACAACAGATGCTTACTAATGCTGAGTCTTGAATTCTGGTCTTCAGCCACCCATGACAGGCACTAATACCCACTGAGATGCTTTACTTGTTAGCATCTTCAGAGAGCTATGATAGATGTGTTCACTAAAATGAACACTATTGTTTTTTATTTCAAAGGAATGTTGGAAGCGAGAGTGATTTAAGGCAAGGGGGTAAAGTACATTTCTGATCATTTGAGCTTCCAGCTGTTCTTATTAGCATTATTTCTCCTGACCATGGTGTAGAAACAGGAGCTTCCCAGAATTCTTTTCCTCCTACGAGTTAAAGCTGCTGCACATAAGCCACAATGGTTAAGCATGAGCGTCATGTGGCATGAGTTCTTCCGTCAACATCATGCTATGCTTAAAGCATGACACAACAATGCCAGCTTTCCAAGAGTAAGACTGCACTATTCCAAAATCCTTCAAGATAACAACAACAAATAAAAAAAAATGGAAAGCAAATGTGCAGCAGAATTACAGAATTACCCACGGCAAGTAGAGAAGCCTGACCAGACACTCTCCGACACCTTCTGTCCTGCTGTGATCACACTTAGAGCCAAGCCTGACTATGCACTGCTCCACCAGATGCACAACACAATTTAACCCCAGGACGGATAACACTGGGGAGCAGAGGTGAGGGATGAGAAGAAACAGGTGACATCCTATTTCAAGGCATGAAGATCTACTGTTTAAAACTTGGGAGGATAATCTTTTTTCCTTTTATGGCTTATTTTATTTTGTATGTATGAATGTTTTCCCATGAATATGTGTGTGCCTACTGTGTGCATGCCTGGTGCCCACTGAAGTCAGAAGGGTGTTGGATCCCCTGGAACTGCAACTCCCTGTAGGTGCTAAGAACTGCACCTTGGTCCCCTGGAAGAACAGATAGTGTCTTTAATTGATGAGTCTTCTCTCCAGCCTCTTTCTGGAGCAGATTCAAAGTCATAGAAGTTGACCACCATTGCTTTCCAGAAGATTCAAAGTGCATTATTGCAAACTGTTCAAAATTATTACTAAATAAGAGAATTTGGTTTTGTTCTGATAGGTCATCTTGATACTCAGTCTACAGTATTAAGTGAAGTCTCTCTCTTCCTCCTGGGATGCCTGCAGCGAGACTAGACCCAGACTAGAACAAGGCTAGTGCTTAGGAAAAATACCTTCCAGAGGGTTCCAAATCCCTTTTCAAGCTGCACAAGGTACTTGGTGTTCCTCTGCAGGCCTCCTCTTGCCTGGCCTGCATACATATGCAATGAGGAGATAGCACGACTGACTAAATTAGCTCATCCATTTAGGAGTCTGCAACACTATTCACAGGAATCCAGCTCCATGGCCCAGCCAGCAGAACTTTGGACTCTGCAACTCCAGCTCTGTCCATAGGGCATCTTCTCTGACAACTGCTCCTGCTGCTCCTGCTGCCTCCTCCTCCCTCTTCTTCCTCTTCCTCCTCCTCACTTAAATAATACATAAGCTTTCATGCAGGTTTTCAATATGAAGAACACATGTTACATCTGGATATAAGTTTTATTTTACTTTTAGTAACTTAGTGTAGGGGCAGGACCACAGAGTCAAAGACACAAAACAATTTCATTCACATTTTCACATTTTAGTAGAACAATACCAGGATTTCATGGTTTGTTTTTTTTTTTAAATAATCATCCTCTTCAATAAGCTTTTTTAAATATAATGAGTCCAAGTTAAAAGTCACTTTGCAAAATGACTCATCTTTAAGTTGCCTGGAAGAACCTTAAGTTTCATTTAAAATGGGCTTTCAGAACCCAGCAAGCAGCTCTCTCAGAGACTGGTGAAATGCCGCAGACATGTATGTGTGTGTGATGAAAGAGTGAATTTGCAGTCCACACCCAGAGCTGCAGGAACCTCATCTCTTGGGGGATGGGGGGGTTGTGGCAAATTCTACACCCCTGTTTCAGGGCCCTTCATCTCCATGTGCAGGTAAGACTTCTGTGTTCACCACAGGGGACACAGAACAATGGGAATTTTTCCTCAGAGTTGCAAGTTTAGATTTTTCCACTCCATGCAGGAAAATGGGTATCAGCCAAATGACAGCACAAGGCTTTACAGTTTCCAACACACTCTCTCTCTTTCCAAAACATGTTTCCTCTCCTTCCTTTCTCTTCTTCTTTTTCTTTTTTAAATCTAGAACTGCTTGGTACAGTTATTCCAGACCTTTCTTTCATTTTCTTTTTTTTTTTCCTTGTCATATATATATATATATATATATATATATATATATATATATATATATTTCCTCATCGGGTAAGTGTGGTGCCTGACAGAATTCAAGTTTGCAGAAAACCAGGCATCAATATCATAATATCTTTAGATATTTAAGCCAGGTAAAACTGAAGGTTTAATTCTAATTAACTGGTTCAAAACCACAGAAACTATACAAACCATAGGAACTGCGTAGCTGAACTCAATCTCAACACGCTGATGGTAAAATCTGAGTGTTCTCTGTAGAGGAGATAGGTGTCCCTAAAAAGGAAAGCTCCTTTACTCAGACCTAAAGGGATGCCAAGGATGGTATGAACTAAAGAGGCCTCCATTCAGTCTGCTTCTCATGAAGCGGGGCTAGTACTTCACCAACTGAGAGGTCTCCCCAGCCCCACCTCTACCCTTCTAATGAGATCCTGCAGTGGCTCCCGGCTCCCCAGACACATCCCCATGACCCTCTGTGTCCCTCCTGCTTGTTTTAGCTCCTGCTTATTTGTGACCCCTACAGCCATGACTGCCCCCTGCTTCCCCTCCTTCTGGACCTCCAGGGTCTGCTTCATGCCTCCTCTGTGTTCCTTGAACATGCCAGACTCCATCCTACTCAGGATCTGTGCCGTGGCTGTGCCCTCTGACTGAACTTATCTTTCCACTTGTCTTTCCACAGCTGACTTCTTTTCATCCATCCTTCAGATTTCAGATGGATGTCGCCCCCTCAGAGTTCCTGCCGCAGTCTCTTTGGGAAAGCCTCCCACTCCCAGCTCTGGTTTCTCTCTATTATTGCACAGCAGGTTTCTCTGTAGCATTCGCCGTCTTGTTTATTAATGTTCTCAGGATTGGTTACCCATCTCTTTGACCCCAAGGCAATGATCAGGAAGCAACATAAACTGAGCAAGCACAATTAAAAAATAATCAAAATAAAGAAAGAAATAAAAATTGATGGAGGGGTTGAGGAATAATGTACTAAAATGAAGCTTCCTAAAATAACACAGCATTTAAAACCTTGGCTTTTTTTGTTTTAACTCGGTTTTCTGAATAGGATCAACGAGAGCTCCCGTTAAATTCCAAGTCTACTGTCTAAATACTCACTTCACTTCCAGCATTATCACTCGCTTTTCTTCATCCTGTTAGTCACCAAGACTGACTGCTTCCCTCATCTGATCCTGCCAACACCCTGTCTCCAGCTCTTTCTTCTGCACCAACTCCTGCCATCCCAACCAATGCTCACATCCCTTCTGAGGGTCACTGCCATAATTTCTATCCACTGAGCTGTTTTGACTTACCCTCTTCTCAAAAGATACATCCCAATGTCATTGCTACCTCTCATTAAATAAATCAATGTTTTATTTAATTTAGTAAGTACAAAACCCTTGGATATCCATTTAGACTGAACTGCTCCCACCCAACCAGCAGTCAGCATTTCCTGCTACCCCTTAAATGACACTCTCCACAAATGTTTACCTGTCCAACCCCAAACCCACTCAAATCCATGCTCTGGGTGGGCTTTGGCTCTTCCCAAAGACTGTTCAGCTATTCCTTTCCACAGGCAGAAACAGCATTTTTTTTTTAAAACACAGCTTGGGTTCACAGTTCACATTCAACTTGAAGTCATTTGTCCTCAGCTCTGGCCCACACCCTCTCCTTTCCCACTCTAAAGGGCATTGCAACCCAGTTCCATGTCACATTTGAGATACCTATGGGGCTGCTTTTCATGTGCAAATAATATCTCCACAATACAACTGTGTTCTCGTTTCTTTACTCCCAACAAGGGCAAAAGCAGCAATGATCCAATATGAGCCATTTAGACTGACACCATGTCATAGGCCCCTCAGAGTGAGGCTCTCCAACATCAGCCACCATTCCAGATGACCTGCAAGCCCTTTGCGTTTCTACCTTTATTTCTTCCCAGAGCTCTGTGTCTGCAATTCTCTCGTCCATATGTGCTTGCCTTGAAAATCACTAACTCGTTTTCCAGTCATGGGACAATGTCCAATAATCAGAGGCAATCATTCTTTGCCTCTTCCTCCTCATCCACTTACCTAAATATCTTATAAAGTATACTATGGGTTCCTATTAAATGATCTTAGCTTATACATTTGGCACCTCTGGGTTTGTCTGCCTCTTGTGTTTATCTGTCCACCAATTGCCCTGACTTATTGCTGAGCAAGTCATGGACTTTGATTCTTATATTTATGGCAGTAAAGAAAGAATGTTTACTATCGATTAAATAAATGCACAAATAAGCATGCTGTTGATGAGATGCATTGAACAAGCCCTGAACTTGGTATCAGAGTTACCAGTTTAGTGTCCAAGTAACATCTACAACTCATACTACCTATATACCTATTTGTTTTTAATTTTAAGAATCTTTCAAATTATTTTTTAATTTATGTGTACATGTATATGTCTGTGTGATTTTATATGTATCATATGTGTGCATGTGCCTGTGGAGTCCAGAAGAAGGGCCATGGGTCTCTTGAACCCAGTTACAGGAGTTATGAGGTGTCCAATCTTTGCTGACCTGTATCTTCTTGGAAGAGCAGCAAGTGTTCTTAACCACTGAGCTATTTCCCCAGACTCCCAAAATCAATTCTTAAGCACCTACTATGTCTCAAAAGTTGGGAGACTCTGGGGGAAAAACAAAGCAGATAAAAACCGCCTGGCATCTTGCTCGCAGAGACAGGCACAGGGCTGTGCTGGTTTGTTTGGTTTTGGTTTTTTTTGTTTGGTGATTGGATTGGAAACAATGGAAGGATCTGAGTCAGGCCTCCTCAATGAAAGTGACATGGAGTAATCCTGGTTTGGATCAAATAGAAAAGGCAGCAGTCAGGGCTGAGCTTGTTTTAAAAGCAGAGCCAGCTCTGAACTGATGGGCTAGAAGGAGGCTATGGGTGGGGGTAGAATAATCTTAGACTGCAGTGTGTACAGCTGTGGAACAGAATTTGGGGAAGGTGGTGGAAGGATTCAGTTTTAGAAAGGGTGAGTAATTTGGAAGCAATTCCTTAAATTTGGGTCTTAAAGCCTAATACGGCACTGTGTGTAATTAACCTTCCCTTGAACATTGTTCCAATGTAGAAACTGCCTAGCTCATGTTTCCATCCTAAACTGATAAAGCTAAATAGAAAAGCTGTGGCCATCTGCAGCCCACATGGCTCCATGAAGCACTATCTTCACATGATACCCTACAAAAGACACTGCAAGCTACCTGCCCAAACTCTCAAGTTATAGTTTCAAAAGGATCAGTACAGTGGTGCACTGTATAGCAAAATGCAGCCCACATGGCTGAGGAACACATCATGGTCACAAAAGCAGCAGCATTAGCAACACTGACATTATTCTTTTAATTGATTTAAAATCTGTGTCAATTAAGTGCCGTATGGATACTTTAAAAAAAAATGTTTTTACCCTGTTCTAATTCTTAATCTAGTCCAAGGTCAGAGGAAACAGCCTTGATGAAGGAATAGAAAAGACCCTGTAGTAAAAAATCCCAGAGGGTGACTCAAAATGGCTTGAGCCACCTAAGGCCACAAACTGAGATGGATGACTAAGAGATGAGGCTTCCAGGCAGCTTCCTTAGTAGCCCAAATAACCAGCTACCGTGTTTAATGGCTATAATTTGGGGGTAAAGCTGGTAACAATGGTTTATTTCTTTTCATGCACTGAAGTATATGTCTGTGAAACTAACTGAACTTGGGGATTCAAAAATGAGACTGTTTATAAACAGTCATTGAAGCACTGAGGGGCTCATAATGACTGTGTCTCTTGCAAAGTAATTTAGTGGCAATCACAGTGAGCTGTAATGTGAACTTTGGAGTTATCCTTGGACAGGAACAAACCATTCTCGCTCAGTCTCTGAGCCCTTTTTTTCCCCTTTGCCCTTGCCTACAGACTCTAAGTAGTTTACACAATAAATAGTTATTTCCACAGTAGAAATGGCCAACATGTCTAAGTCTCCAGCAGAACCTGTTATTATGGTTAGAAATCAAGGCTGCCATTCTTCCAGATTTTCACAGCCACAACTTTTGACCCCGCTGATGGAAATGTCAGCATCAACATCATTTCCTGACTCCTGACAGAGGCACATAAGCATGGAGAGGTACTAATCTTGGCTGGAAAGTGACCCCCAAACTCCAGTGCAATCATACAGCAGGCACCACACGCTCCTGGCAAAGAATGAATTTCAAATCAATTCTCATCCACAAACTTTCATGCTGTCTTACCAAGAACTTTAGAACAACATGCTGATTTGAAATTGTATAATAATTATATTATATATTATATTCTAATATCACATGAATTATAATTGGTTTATGGCAATAAACAATAAAATTGAAACCGTGTCAGTCTTAGTCAATCCCATATGCAGAGACCCTGCCCCATGAGAGAAGAACTCACATGCGTATTATCTCCTTTTGAAATGTATTTGTGGCTATGATGAATTCATGTCCCTTCTTATTCTCAAAAATCATGATTTAGTAAGCTAGAATGGCAAAGTTGACTTCCCCACTATGGGATATGCACAACAATCTTCTGGGAAGTTCTGTAGCACTGAAGATATGAATACTAGAGAGAGGGCTTCTGTGTGCATTCATTTGGGTGTCATATAAGTGTTCAACACACCTATGACAAGCTCAGAGACAACATGAGCTTCTGTTAAAACAACATTTACAATGGTATAGCAAAAAGCTGAAATAAGGCAACATCCAAGGTCCAGCTTCCTGTTACAGTAAGTACTTTATATGTCTATGCTATTGTCAAAATATATCCTGTAGGTAAAAAAAACCCTGAAGTAATCCTAATACAGGATCAATCGATATACTAACAGGGAACAAGTCAAGGGAGGGTAAAGGTTCATAGACCGAGATAGGGAACATCTCATAAACACATCATGCCAAAGTCAGATTTAGATCCTGTCCTGTTACACTAAAGACAAGAGGCAGGGGTGCACGGAGGAGGAGGGTAGGGGGACCTGCTTATACAAAGAAACCATCATCTCAAACCAATCTTAATATATTACAACATATTATCCCTTATCAAATGTCTCCACCACATTGCTCCTGAGTTTTACAGTATATATTTTAAATTTAAGTCAACATTCTGAACTGATGGCTAGGTTGCTAATTCCCTCTATTCAAACTTTAAATTCAAACTTCTATGTATTATAACCTAGTTTTCTATCTCGGACTACTTTGACCAACTATATATAAAGGAAATTTGAACAGATGAACATCAGGTCACAGACTATACCAAAAGAGAAAGCAGAACACGAGTCGTCTCCTACCTATGGTTGTGATTACAGTGCCAGCAAAGAAGAAAGAGCTTCCGAGGTCCCAGTGACTAACTTGATTGGAGCTGTTTCCTAAGGGGATAATCCCTGCATTTATTGCTGCCACTATTTGCTGCAAGTTTAAAAAGAAACTTATCAGTACATGTCAATCACACAGCGGCATCAAACATCTCAACTCCCACCCCAGGAAGACAAATTACACAAAAGGGACCAACTTTAAGTCTTTCATTTTTGTATTTAAAAAGTGTTAAATAATTAAAACTTTATGCTGAGAAACATCATATCACTTAAATCATGAAAATTTTACATTTTATAGCAAGTGACTGGATTGGCATGGAGCTTCTAGTAGTGTGTGCATTATAGCTTTTCCACTGGCATGTTTACTAACATACTTGAATCAACACCTAAGTATATCAGTGTTCTCTAGTAGGCAACATGAATGGGATATATTTAAATACCAGATTACAGACTACATTTAAGTAATGTATAATTCTTCATTAACGTGTTTATAGTTTCAGATGTTCATGGTCACACTGAACTGGCCAAAAGCATATTTCAAAAGATCTAACAAGACAGATTGGGGTGAGAAAGAAAAAGACCATGAGACCCGTTAGTAAATTATGTCCATTCTGATCTAAATGCATATGCCCCCAAGAGGTAGACTGGTAGATAGCAGAACAATCCTCTCTGGAAGCATAAATGAGTAGATTACAATCAGAAGACAATATGTAGCCAAGGAGATGCACTACAGTGACCAGATCACATGTATCTTGTTGCACTTGGAGTAAGCTTTATCTTACCTTTCAGATTTTAGAATTTAGAAGAGTACCATTTCATGGGTGAGGAAAAGATCAAGACAATGGGGCTTGTTTACGGTGGCACTGTGATGATGAGCAAAGGGAGAATAAAGCATACACTAGAAATGTGAGGGTCCTCCACTTGGAAAGCAACCAAGATTTTGAGTAGATTTCAAATTTCATTCCCAGATGCTCACAACAGCATCAAATCTATAGATGAAACTGACAATACTTATGTGCATAGTCAACCGAATCATATTGTTATTCTTCATTCTACAAAGGGATGTTCATTGTTAAAACAATATTAAGGAAATAAGAAAGGATTATAAAAAGATAAAAATACTCACTATTCCAGAACACAGACACAATAACTGTTAACATAGTAAGGCAAATACTCCTGATAGCCTTTTTCATTATATTTCTTTTGAGATAGGGTCTTGCTATGTAGCCCAGGCTGGCCTCAAACTCTCACTCTTTCTATCTCAGTCTCACAGATAGTTGTCATTACAGACAAGCACTACCACATCTGGTTCAATATGCTTTTTATGTAGTTAGATTCAGAAACTATGTTAAATGTTGTATTATCCATTCTTATTTAATTATAATAACCTGGTAATGACCAAGAAAGAATTATATATTGACTAATGCTAACTATTAATAACCTATTTAATGATGTCCTTACTAGTAATATCTTCCCATACTTATCATAGTTAAGTACATGTGCTGTTATACAATACTCTGTTTTATAAAACACTCTTTTGTGAATATATTTGTGTATAAATACTCCCTTGTTTCTTAACATTTTCTTGAGGAGATTGCTAGAAATAAATTATCCACATTAATGATTATTAATATCTTATAATACTGGATGGAAAATTGCCATTATCTGTCCAGAACACCGTTTACATCTATCTCCCAACAACAGACAAAGGCTTAGCAATAATTCATGCTAATACTAATAACACTTTATCTTCACTAGACTGATAACAAATGCTTAGTTTATATATTTATTGTAAATAATATTGGATACTAGTGTTTTATATTATATTTCATGAATGAAAAAGTATTCACATGCACACATGTGCACAGCAAGCAATAAAGCTACTTCTGAGAAAGTGCTTTTCTGACTCTGTGTTCTTAGTACCAGCTAATGAAGCTTTACTTCATTGTTGATCTGTTAAAACGCACTTTGTTGAGCCTGGTGGAGCAAGCCTGTAATCCTGGCTACTTCAAGGGCTAAACCAAAAGGGCAGTGGAATTCAAGGCTTGCCAGAGTTACAGAGTGAGCTCAAAGCCAGCCTGGGTAAATTAGCAAGACATTGTCTCAAAACTCAAAGAAAGAAGGTAGAGGAGGAGGCCAGGGAGAGAGGAAGGCAGACCAGAGCTACAACTTGGTAGTACAGCACTTATGTGGCTGGGTTCTGTCCCCAACAGCAAGCACAGATAAAATTAAAACTAAAAATCATACTCTTTGTAGTTTTATGCTTCCACAAAGCCAACATATTTTAAATGCTAGCCAGGCACGGCGACACACATCTATAACTACAAGCAGAGGCAGGGAGGAAGGAAAGGTCAAAGCTAGGCTATAGAGAAAGACCTTGGCTCATGCTCTCTCATGTTGTATTATGGCCCCTCCTTCACTCCCATAATCCCTTCCTTTTCCTCTTCCTCTCTTTCTCTCTCCATTCCCCTTCCCACCTCCCTCCCTCTCCTCTCCCTTTTGCACAGACTCTCAGGACACACTTCACATATTTAATATACATGAAATCTAAAGAAAGAAAACTGAACAGCCCCGCAGCAGTCTAAACTTCCTACCAAGGCTACAGCTTTAATCTTTCCTTCATCCCAGGCAACACAGCTGGGCTGGTGGTGTTTCCTATTCCATATAGACCTATGTAATCACTTTTAAAGAATTGGCTTTTTGTCTGTTTTAAATTAAAGTTGATTTACTAGTGTTAAATACATAAATGTATATTTCTCATCTTTTGAGTTATCAGCGAATGATAGCCTCATCACCTACTAAAGAAAAAGTAGGTTTTTATTTTGTAGGCTTCAATTATAAATGTTGATGCTTACTGCCAAATTCAGTGAGAAGAGAGGCAGCTTTATGATTTTATAAATATTTTTAATATCCGACTTAAAATAAGACAGATGTATCTTGATAGACACTTCTGCGGTCAGTTTGCTGGGGCAGTCCATTATGTAATCTCCAGAAAACTGTAGTGTACATGAATAAAAGAGAACACAAATGACAAAACCCCTTCATAATACTAAGAAAACTGATTTGGAGCCTGGAGAGATGGCACAGTGGCTAAGAGTATGTAAGGCTTTTGCAGAGGATCTAGGTTTGGATTGCACCATATAAGGTGGCTGGTTCACAACTTTCAGTAACTCCTGTCCAGGGGATCCGACGCCCCCTTCTGGCCTCCTCAAGCACCTTCACTCACATGCACATACCCACATGATACATATAATCAAACAAATCTTTAAAAATGAGCAAAGATTGATTTGATGTTAAGCTGCAAGAAGTTGGAGCACCATTGTTTGAACTCATTATTTCTTTGTGTTTGATCAAATTTGTTTTCTACCTGGAGAATAGCTTGCTTCTATATTATGGCCTTTTATCTGATATTTTTCAATACCCATGCTTTATTTTTCTTCATCTTTTTGTCAGAATTTCCATAGCAAAGGTGAATAAAACAATGAAAATAGTGTTTTTCTCATACAAAATTCTCAACCAATAGAGTATTGCATCATTAAGTATATTGACTACTGGTAAGCAAATTTTATTAAATATTTTGTGAGAGCAGGTTTAAAAGGACATATATAAAAGTTTTAAAGTATTTTTTGTAAACAAGGGCTGGAGAAATGACCCAGTGGTTATGAATATGTTACTCTTTTAAAAGACAGTTCACTTTTCAGCATCCGTATCCAGTGGTTCCCACTGCCTATAATTCTAATTCTAGCCCCTATGATGTTCTATTCTGAACTTGAGAAGCACCTGCACTCACATGCACACATGCAAAAATAAAAAAAAAATTGTAAATGTTTTGTGAAAAAAATTAATAAAAGAAATAAAACCCTTTCTGAGCAGGTCAACTAATCACACAAATATGTCTGTCCTAGAATTTCAGGCATATCTCTTGGCTGCTACAAATGGGCTGGAACACAGGTGACCATGCTTTACATCCATGCTGGGAGTCTTTTACAGAGTCTAAACCTGTAGTGGCAACTGGCACTTGTCATGGATCCTCTCCTGGGGCTACTATTTCCTCCTCAGCTGAGCTAAACAGGTCTTTCAAAATATTTAAGATATTAACAGGAGGTGTATAGTAAGAGATGTGATTCTAATTAAATACAAATCAAAAAGTTACTACTTCATATGCCCTTAATTCTAGTGAATTCATAGGCTGTATGGCTTTAAACACCAAGACACTGAAATTGGAAAGAAGGTTGATCATTAAGGGTACTGGTTCCTCCTCTAGAGACCTGGTATCAATTCAGGTCTCACAACAATCTGTAACTCCAGCCCTAGGGGATCCAATACCCTCTTCTGGCCTCTTCCAGCACTAGGCACTAGGCACACATATGGCACACAGATAAACAGGCAGACAAATCACCCAAACACATAAAATAATTTTTAAAGCATCAAGGCATCATAGATATGAACAGACTGATGCTACCACTGTTGTTTTGTGACAGGGTCTTTTAGCTCAGACTGTGTTCGTCATGTAGTTGAGATTGGCTTTACACTTTGCTTCTCCCACTTCCATGCTCCCCCAGCCCCCACCCAAGTTCTGGGATTACAGTACAGTGGCATTTTAGGATGACCTAGCTCCTAGCAGGTTACTCTAGAAGAAACAACCTCTCTCTTACTAACCATGGAAGCCATACCAATTCCTGAGCTCTCAACACTGTAGGCACAGGCACAAAGAGCTATAGCCCCCCCCCCCAAAAAAAACAAAACCACTTCCAGTGAGAACACAAGAAAGCAGATTTAGAAAGAAAACAACTACACCCAAGTTGTGTATTTTATAGACATTTCTTCACCATGTCCATTTATTTATTCTGAGAACATGTGTCAGTCTGTCATGCAAACCAAGGAGGAAGCACCAGCCATTTAAAGACACAGACAACAAAAGTGAGGAAGGCAAGGCGACCTCAGACTTCATCCAGGGATGTGGCAAGCCACTCTCTATAGTGGCTGGTTTAGCAGAGCCTCTGGAGCCCACCCTACCATTTCATCTTCTTCTCTTTGGTGCCCATGATGAGGTGAAATGTCAGTCTGACTCTTGAATGAAGTCCACAGATCATTTCAGTTTAAAGAGACAGAGGCAGACCTATAGACAGCCTTAGGACTGTGATCTGAAGTAGAGGCTCATGAGTGAACTAACATCCCAGCTGAGTGCCGGGAAGACTTCCCCACTGCTCTGTAAACTTACTATACATGCAAGCTACAAGTCTCTTGGTCAAAAGCCCCTGGAAACTGGTGCCCTCTCCTAGGTACCAATGTAGATTTCTGGGTCTGTGACTGTATTCTTGGCTTAGGCTCAATAAATGCCTTTAGAATAGCTTTTTCTAGTTGAACATGTATGTAACTAAAGTGGTAGGATTGCTCAATTGATAGCAGAAATTTCTTTTTCAGGGGCTGCAGTGATGGCTCAGTAGTTAAAGAGCTTGCTGAGTGAACATGAAAACTGGAGTTTTGATCCCAGTACCTTCATAGACAACTAGGCATGGTGGTGGACTCCTGGAATCTCAGATCTGGGGAGACAGAAGGATCCCAAGGACTTGCTGCCCAGCTGTTCTTGCTGAAATCAGTAAACTCCAGGTCCACTGAGATACCCTGTCTCAAAACGCAAGATGAGCAGTGACCAAGGCAAGATACCCAATGTTGACCTCTGGGCTCCACATGCATGCACACATGTATATACACACATATACACACACACACATACACACACACACACACACACACACACACACGCATCTATACAAATGAACAGATGGTCTTAGGAAAGTGGGAGTTTTTAAGGGTAAGTCATCTGGAACAAGTGTCATTACGTGGGTGATTTATAAGTGGGCTGAAGTGACCGGATTAAGATGTAGAGAGCATAACATTACACAGATCTACCTTAAAACAAAATTTTGTGCAATGTTAACTAAGAACAGCCTTCCAATTTTAAGCTCCACAAACAAAAAAAATATAATAACCACTGTGGATTTTTACTTATACTTGCAAATCTGTCCACAGACAGAATGTGCTCCAAGGAAGCTAGGGATGTGGGAACAATTGCCTAGCATGGAGCTCAGGTTCACACCTCATGAATGGAGTGTGGGGTATGGTGGCGTGCACCTGTTATCACAAAACTCAGAGGTAGAGGCAAGAGGATCCATAGTTCAAGGCTAACCTCAGCTAGCTGGTATGCATGCAGTTAACTCAACAAAACAAGTAAAAAGAAAACAAAAAGGACAAAACTAGGGTAATCCATGAAAATGAAGTCAAACATATATGGTTTCTGTCCATTTCACTTAGGGAGAAGCGACTGACAAACTATGTCAGAATAGGCAGAGCAGTCCTTCAAATTTCCTGCTTCACTGAAATGTCTTCCAGAGACTCTAGGCCTGTAGGCTGAAGAAGGGTGTCCCAATGTTACAAAGGAACTTTGAGTGACTGTCCAGGCAACCAGGTGTCTCTGTCATTTCTAGAATTTAGAGGTTGCTTGTAATATACTTCCTGTTTATTCAGGTAAAATTATATCCTTCTGTGGTCTCTGATGGAGTTAAAGACTAGACAGTTGTAATTTTTCTTAGTTATAATGAAAGGTAAATTAAATACAAAACTTTAGCTTCACAAAGATGATAGAATATTTTCTTTAATTTTGCTAAATACAAATAAACTACATATTGTAACTGTAATTCTTGCTTGGTAGTTGTTTTGTTATATATAATTTTGTTATGTTAAAATTGAAACCCTCCTTTTTGATTAGACAGAAAAGGGGAAGTGATGTGGGATGTCTTTGTGTATGCTTTGAATTACCACTGGGTAATAAGAACTGTTTTGGGCCTATAGCAAAGAAGTTTATAGGTAGGCTAAAAATCAAGCATAGATAAAGGGGAAGGAGGGTGAAGTCAGACAGAGACACTTTGAGTTGCCATCACTAATAGAGCAAGATGTAAAAGTACAGGTAAGCTACAAGCCATGTGACAAAACATAGATTAGTAGAAATGGGTTGAGTTAGGATATAAGAGCTAGCTAGCAATAAGCCTGAGCCATAGGCCAAAGAGCTTGTAATTTAAAAATAATTTATTTTCAAGATTCCCTAAAAATGCTGTCACCCCCAAGCAGCAGGAAGTAAATTTAAGAATACAATGCCCACATTCCCAAGAGGTGGGGTGGGTGGTTTCTAGTCTTTCAGTGGGTTATTGATGATTGTCATTGCTTAGGGTGTTTGGTTACAAATTGTTATGGGTAATGGTTAGGAAAAAATGCTGAACAAGGCAGATTAGATTCAGAGTTCTTGTTTCAAAAAAAAAAAGAAAAAAGAAGATACAGATATGATAAGATAAAAAGGTAGATTATTGAATCTACTCTGAAAAAGGAGAATGTAGATATGATAGGATTATTGAATCTACTTTTTTTTAAAAAAAAAAGCAATTACTAATTTAAAATATTTTACATTAGATTGGTTTTTTTATATATTGCATACAAATTGTGTATAATGTTACTGTAAATATATTTCTATGCTTGTTCAAGGTATTGTAACTATACAGTTCATTTAACAATGTAAAACAAATTGCTAGCCCTTAAAAGTTATTATTACTAACCAATTAGGATATTTAAAAATGCAAGTTAGTAGTTAGACATTACAATCAAACTTATAGTCATATTAGATAAGTCTTCAAGGTCAAACAGGTATATTTTAGATGAACAGGTCTTCAAACACTTCTGAGATATACAGAATATAACATTTAACATATTTTAATAACACAGGTGCTTATTAATTTTATGACAATGAGACATCTGTGTTTGGTAACACCAATCTACTTCAGAGAAGATGATGGGCATTAAAGAAACTCCATATAAAGTTGACCTTCTTTGTGGCAACTTCTGGGTAAGAAAGTGCCTTTGCCTTCTCTGCTGACAGTATGATGTCCAAAATGGACAAGAAGGATACACACAAAACCAGCTGCTAAACCTTGCCAGGACAAGATAGGAAGGTCTTTAAAAGTATCCTACTTCATGGAGAAGTCTGTCAGATATGTTAGGCCTATAGGCCAAAGATGGATGTTCCAATGCTGCAGAGAAGCCCTGAGTGACTATCCAGGCAGTCAGCTGTTTCATTTTTCACATTTTTTGGAAGTTGATTGCCTGCATGTCCTGTTTATTTAGTTAATATTATTTCCTTCTTGGGTCTCTGAGGCTGCTGAAGATAAGATAGTTATAGTTTTCTACTGGCAGTTTTAGAAAAGAAACTCACTTAAGTGGCTAAAGTGTGTAAGTTTGAGAGACATCAAAAGATAGTTTTCAGTTAGTAATACACGTTAAATACAAAGTGAATTAAGTACAATCCTTTGAACTCACCAAAATAGGATAAATAATAGAATATTTTCTTTGAATTTGTCAATGATTCCTGGACTGGATATTACTGATATAATTATTGCCTGTATTTATTGTATATAGCTATCATACCTATGTAGGAGAGGTTTCTGACCTGGCATAACCCCATGGATATGTGGGATTTTATGTCAAAAATAAAAAAGATTTATCTTAACCTTTACATGACACAAAAGGGGATATGTGGTTATATGTTTAATAAAATTAGGAATGACAAGGGTCATAAAGGTAATGGTAGAATATCTTGGTCTCATTGACAGTGCTGACTTCAGAATCAACATGCCTGAGTTAGAATATGATGTGTTCATTCTTGAGCTGTGAAAAATTAATGCAGCAATGCCATGTACCATATCAGAGTTGTACTTGCTTTGTCATCAAACATTGGTGGGATACTCATCTCTGCTCTGTGCCCACAGGTTGGCACATTCTTAGAATCCAGGGGGAGCTGGTAGTAAGAGTGTTTCCCATAGTGTAATGACAAGCAAAGACTTCTATGTCACAAAGTGGCTCTTCTTTGTAAAGAACTGAAGAATGTATTGCCTTTAAATTGGTCTATAAATTTAAATATAAAAGTAATCCTCAAATCTGGTTATGCTTTGTCTGTGTTGAGGTATACCCCACTATGCATACATAGGCCAAGGTCGAGAAGGACCTGGGCATTCTACTCTTCATTATCTGCCTCTTTCTCTTGAGACAGGGTTTCTCCCTGAACCTGGAGCTCATCACTTGAGCATTTTCCTCAGGTCCCAATTTTACCTTCTCTTCCAACACACAGATTCTTATGTCCCTCAGAATAATACAGCATGTCCTGAATGCTTTCTACAAATTCCTCCTGTAAACACCATAATTAGTATTTCATTTAAATAGAACTAAAATCTTAAAAGCAGGGCTATATTAATATTTTAAACCTTTTAAAAGACTTTTTTAAAAAGTTTTATTAATGTGTATGTGTACCTGTGTGAGTTTATGTACGCCATTTATGTACTGGTACCCACAGAGACCAGAAGAAGGTGGTGGGTCTCCTGTAATGGAATTACAAGCAGCTGTGAGCTACCTAATGTGGGTGCTGAGAACTCAGGTCCTCTGAAAGAGCTGTAAGCATTCAACCACTGAGCCATCATTCCAACTCCAAAATATTTTGAATGAAAAGTCTATACCCAAGTTGTTTGCAATAAGATGGTAACTATTTCTTAGGTTGCATTAATCATGCCCAGAGAATAGGTTTAAGAGAAACTTACTTTAACTGAGAATTAAACTGGTCTTTTTTTGCTCCTTTTAAAAGAAAGATATTATTTCTAATAAATGGCTATCAATGGTAAAGTCACTTATACTGGCAAGTGCTTGGTTATACATTTCCATGAGCATAATCCTGCAGATTTCTGTGATGCCTAATGGCAGATGGTTACCTGCAGCCACTTGCTCCTGGGGAAACCATTTCTACCTGAGAGGTTGAAGAGGGAACCATGAGACACACTTACAGTACCACAACTGATCACTTCAGCCACACAAGCAAGGCTATTCTGAAAACTTTAAAGGAAACCAAAATTGTAAATGATACCTGCATTGCTCATGATGAAGTGAGAAGGTAACAGTGTGTGCCACTATGGTTTATTGTTGCAACATAAAATAATCACATCTCCTCAGCGCCACACAGTCACATGGAGACAGTACAGCCAGAGGCCACTGTACAGCCAAAGGCTTGAGGACCTAGTCCTTCACCTCTGCCTATGTATCAATATCCTGATTCTTGATGATTTTGAAGTTTTTCATTACAAAAATTATTTTATACAATATATTTTGATCATATTCTTTCCCCTCTTCCCAAATGTCCCCAATTCTTTACCACCTCACTATCCACTCAACTTCATGGTTCTTTTCTCCCTTAAAAAAGAAAAGAAAATCAAATGAACAAAATGAAACAAAACCCAATAAGACTAAAAGAAAGTAAAAAGGTGAAACAAAAACTCCCATAAACAACAGAACAGCATGGAAAGCATTTGTGTCGGCAGCTAGTACTGGGCATGGGGCCTGCCCTGGAAGTAAATTACATACCCAGCAACACTCTATTGGAGCAGAGTGGATTTCCCTTTCACATCAGACATCAATTGAAGATAACTTCTTGGTGTGGGGTGGAGCTTTGTGTCTCCTCTTCTGCCTCTTCCATGCTGGGATTGTGTGTGTGTGCTTTGAACCTGTGCGGGCCTTGTGCACAATGTCACAGTCTCTGTTCTGAGCCCTACTATGGCTGGAAAACATTATTTTCTCGGAGTCTTCCACCACCTTTGTCTCTTCCACTGTTTCTGCCTCCTCTTCCACAAAGATCTCTGAGCCTTGAGGGGAGGTTGGTGAAGACATCCCACTTAGGGCTGAATGCTCAAAAGTCTCTACTATCTGTACATTGTCCAGTCGTGACTTTCTATGTTAATTTCTATCTTTTCAAAATAAAAACTACTTTGAAAGGCCCTGCATTATCCATAGTATCTCAGGATGAACCTTACTCTTTCAGGTTTGGACTCCCTCAGCACTGGGATGGCCTGGGAAACCTTGAATGGCATATCTGAATCAATAAAGAACCGCTTCATTGAATTACTCCCTTCTTGAATTCACTAAACAGACTTGTCTATAACGTTATTTATAAATAGCAATGATACAAGAAGTGCTTGCTCCAAAGTCAGTGGCAGTCTCCATCATGGAACCTACTTCTCTGGCTATCACACACAGATCAGAATGAAACTCCTCCAACAGGCACCACTATTTAGTTTACAGCCACTTTATAAAACTGAGATGGTGGGGAAACTATGGAAACGAGAATAGAAGGGAGCCCCACACCCTTCTGTTTTGTTGAAACCCCTTAGCAAATGAGCAGCAAGAACTCCAGAGTCCACAAGGCTCAAGGCTTTTCTCCCTTCCCAGATTAAAACCTGCAATTTCAAGGCCTCTCAGCAGAAACCCTGTGCATCCTGAATGGGTATTGGTTTTACTTTATCAGATGACATTCCCACCCAAGGCATCTCAGAGCCATGTGATAATCTCAGTCATCAAAAGAAAGAAATGTAGATAAAGGGTTCTTTATGTGGGATGTCTTTCTGTATGCTGTGAATATGCTTTATTGCCATTGGTTAACAAAGAAGCTGCTTTGGCCTATGACAAGGCAGCTTAGAGGCAGGTGGGAAATCCAAGCATAGATAAAAATGAAGGAGGGTGGGGTCAAAAAAGCTGCAGGCTGCCACCCAAGGAAGCAAGACATAACAGGGCACAGGGAAAGCCAAGGAGCCATGTGGCAATACACAGATTAATAAAATGGGCTAAATTGTAAAAACTAGTTGGTAAGGAGCCTGAGCCACAAAGCAAACAGTTTGTAATTAATACAAGCCTTTGTGTGACTATTTGGGACTTAGCAGCTGTAAGACTGTGCATCTTGACCTTGGGGCTAGGCCAAGCCAGAAATTTCTGACTACAGGTTCTTAGATGTAAAAACCTTTGAGATGTAAACATTAACACACTTCATCTGCAACTCCCTCCCTTGAGAAGAGTCCATACCCGTGACTGAGCACATCTAATCCTTTCCCTGAGTGTCTCATTCTGTTAATGGTCATGCTTAAAATTTATATCAAATACCTTTTTTAAGATTTATTTTTTATGTGTATGAGTGTCTTTGCCTGTTTATATTCAAGTGTACTGAGTATGGCCCTGGTGCCCACAGGTTCCAGAAGAGGATCCTTGCCCTTCTGGAACTGGAATTAAGCAAGGTTGTAAACCACCATAGGTAGGTGCTGAAAACTAAATCTGGGTCCTCTGCAAAAGGAGCAAATGCTCTTAACCACTGAGCTATCTCTCAGCCCCACATATCAAAGTGTATTTAATGAACCCACCTCTTTCTCATACTGGCTCATCCTGATTCTCTTGTATGTGACAGGCAGAGACAACAGGGCTGCGGGTTGGTGTCATCAAAGGGCAAAAGAACTGATTTTACTTGCATTGAGGTTCCTACAAAAATAAGTGAATTCCTCGGGCTCCTGCAGACACCCAAGTGGAGCTATGGCTCTATGCCATTGCTGCTGGCAAAGCCACACAAGCCACATTCTTCACACCACTGAGAATAAGCTCTGGGCCGGATCTATATTCTCCTATTGTCCTTTCATGATATGCTGGTGCTTCATGTAAAGCATGGTGTTCTGAGAAGAGTGATTTTGGCAGCAGCAAGGTCCTGAACACCTTGGAGATCTACCAGGGTAGCAGATAGCTTCTTGACACCACATGGCACCGGCAACACGCTCTTTAAAAATATTCTAGCTGCAAACTGAAGGTCCCAGAAATAAGGCTACATCTGTGCAAAAGATTCTACAAGGCTGACTAGCAGATTAGAGTTCTTGACCATGAACAGTTGGAGTGTTGCAGGTCCAGAGTCAAGTTATCTTGGGCTGTCTTTGTTCCCTGTAACAGCTATTTATTGCTAACCTCTACATCTGATCCCACAACATTTCTACTACTGGTATTCATTTATCAGAGCTCTAGCTCCCACCAACCCAAAAGCTAAAAACCCTCAGATTTGTCCCAGAGACCTATTACATTAGAACTCCCTGCTTCATTTGAAACTGTCCACCCGATGTTCCCATGACTTATAACTATTACAAAACCATGAAGCTACTTTCACTTTAGAATATGTTATCTGAGGAACCTGAAACTGTGTCAATGATTACTCATATATGATTCTAGAATAAGCTTCTTTCTCATTCCCTTTGAGGTGAAAGCTGATCTTTGCATTGGTACAACAAAAACTGAGCTAAAAGATAGAAAATTACTAACATCTGAACATTTGTGACATGCAAGATAGCAACTTAATACTGGCATGCAAAAGGAGAGAAGGGCATTTTAATGCACAGAATATAATAATGTAATACTTTTTACTGCAGTGCCATGCTCATTACTGTAGAATTAATGCCAATTCAATTCAACCTTATGCCACTAGGAAAATTGTCTTTTGAAAATTGTGACTATTGAGTTCTGGATGAGAACTCAAATTCTCTCCAATCCTTGCACCTATATGGTAACTCTTGATACATTAGGCATTTAAGACAATTACCTATCTTAAAATTGTATGTTTATGACTTGACATCAAACATTCCATTCTAATTCATATATATTCTAGCTTCTGATGGTAAAAGTGAGTTTTTAGCTAACCAAATGAAACTTTGCTTTTCTGAAGTTGTATAGCTGTGTGGGCCTAGTACCTGTCTGGTCCCCACCTCAAGTCCCCGGGGGAAAAGAGGTATGTACAATCTTTAAAAGAAATAGAAATGCCAGTGTCACGTTCTATAATCACATACAAAACATGGTTGATTAAACCATACTATATTTAAATATTAGGAAGATGTGCATTAAGGTTTTTCTAGAGTCTATTTTGTAAGAAGAGTAATGTAAATAATCTTTTATTGATCATTATTAGAAAAAAATTGACTTAAAATGTATTTTATATTTGTTCTTAAAATGAGCTTTTTAAGGAAGAAATAGCCCAAATTTAACCCTTTTATAGCCTAGTTCTTCTAACTTGACAAGAATAGCCTTTGCTACAGGAGGAGAATTCTACACAGCAGACTCAGAATCTACACTTAGGCTACCTTCTCACATCTTCACCTTTATTTAGAGGTTGTGCATCTGCAGGTCAAAACTATTTTTATACAGGCTATGAGGTTTCTCTCTTTGAAGTGTAAGCTCAATTGCTATTAGTAGAAACAAAACTTTAAAATCCAAGGCAGAGACCACAGGGCTGGGGGTGGGTGTCATCAAAGGGTCAGAAAGAAGAATTACACAGTTGGGGGTGGAGCTGTTTTCTCTGGTCATGTGCACTTATGGTTTTTAATAATAGAAGTAGAACTGAGTTGACTAGATGCTCAGAAATGGAATGCTGAAAAGAAAGTAACTCCTAGTCCCTAAACCAGAGTGGTTTTTGCAATATACTTTTGTTTATTTATTTATTTATTTATTTATTTATTTATTTATTTATTTATTTAT
The DNA here is from genome assembly GCA_004025045.1 of Sigmodon hispidus. Classification (NCBI taxonomy): domain Eukaryota; kingdom Metazoa; phylum Chordata; class Mammalia; order Rodentia; family Cricetidae; genus Sigmodon; species Sigmodon hispidus. The sequence continues at coordinate 227,772 of PVIH01001230.1, forward strand.
TTATTTATTTGCTGTCTATAGTCTTTATGTCTTTCTTTAGCTGTTGTCACACAGCATAAGCATGTTCTCAAGAATTTTAAAGTCTTCAGACCTACTCTCATTCGAGGAGTGATTTGCCTCCATGTATGTTTGTGTACCACACATGGGTACCTAGTACCGGGAAAGCTAGAATAGGGCATCAGATCCCCTAGAACTGGAGTTATACACAGTTGTATATCACTGTGAAGTGCTATGACTTGAAACCAGATATTCTGAAAGAGCAGCCCGTGGTCTTAACCTCTGAGTCATCTCACCAGCCTCTGGTCCTTTTGCTGAGACAGGATCTCACTATGTAGCTCTAGCTGTTCTGGAACTTACTATATAGACCAGGGTGGCCTCTGTCTCATAGAGCTCTACCTGCCTCTGCCTCCGCCACTAGAGAGCTGGCATTCTACCAGCGTGTCACCCCTTTTAGTAATGTTGGTACCTCCCATATTAGCTACAGGTAATATATTTACACTGGATATATGCAGATACATTTATGTAATTGGTATCTAAGTGCCAGGGGTTGATGAAAAAGGTGCTATATATAAATCAAGGGCTGAACTTGAGCCACTCAACAAAATGAACCCAATGTAACCAGAGAAGATAAAGCATGAAGAAGATGAAGGCCGTTGAGTCTCCAGAAGAGCACACATGAAACAGAGATGGGACAGAGGTACCCTGATGTGTGCCCTCCACAGAGTGCTGTGCACATTGATGCTACTGTGCAATACTAACCTTTCTCTTCCTGGCCATATCCCAACTCTGTCTGTTAACCAAGAAAAGGAAACAATGAAGGAGGAGGTAGAGGAAGGGGAGGGGAAACATAGAAGGAAAGCAGCCAGAGGCCACTCAGAGAGCAACAAAATGGGAGGGGGGTGTCTAGAAGCGGGGGACATGGCAAGTGACAGTCATGTACTGCTCTGAGAGATTCCTTTAAAATCACTATCTTCAAAACAAGATTTGGGCAGGCAGGAGAATAGAGCTGGGTGACAGCAGCTAAGAATATGTTTTTACAATGTTTGCCTGTAGGTAATGAAATAACAACGTGTATGTGCACTTTACAGCTTCAAAGTCTAGGTTTCTAAACTGGTGAGAAGAAATCAGCTAAGCCCGGTGCAGCAACACATGCCTGTAATCCCAGTTCTTAGCCAGTGGAGACAGGAGGATTCTCAGTTGCAGGCCAACATCAGCTACATAGTAAATTCCAGACTTGCTGGGTTACATGAGTCCTCGTCTCAAAAGAAAATAAAGAGGATTAATTATTAATCTAAAATGTGACCAAAAAAAGCTTTACTTGGCCAGTTAATGACATGCACAACCCTTTTTAAATTAGAAAAATTATATTTGCATTTTCCAGTAGAAAGTCATTGCTCTCTACTCTGTTGACTGTCAAAATACCTTTTAGCCTATTTATCTACAACAGACCCATACATATATATATATATATATATATATATATATATATATATACATACATACATATAAACGGAGGGGGGTCCTCCAGCCATATAAAGGTCATCATGGGAAAAATACTTAAAGAATGTATTCACGTTTCTGCAAAACAGTGATCTTTTCTAACTTATAAACAAGTGGCTTTCCTCTTCTTCTGAACACATAACTAAAAAGATCACAGCATATACTTTCATGTGACAAATAACAAGGGGCCCTCTTAGCAAAATCTATATTTGAATCAACAAAATTCCTACAAGATAAATTAGTCATCACCAAAAGCCAAACCCTGCCTGAAAGAAAGAAAGAAAGAAAGAAAGAAAGAAAGAAAGAAAGAAAGAAAGAAAGGCACTCCAGTACTGATGGGCAGATCTTGTTCCAGGTCAGGAAGAATGTCTGTGTGCCACTGACCCTGGGCTGACTCACTTCTGTGACCAAGCCTCTGTACTTTCAGATCCTGAGTATGACTTCTTAACACATTGCAGAGGACTTTCCCAGCAACTCGCTAATACTGCAGAGAACAGGGAGTCTTGAAAACTCTTTCATATGCTTATGTTTCCTGGCTCAGTGTCACAAAATCCAGAGAGCAAAAACAATACCCAAGTCACATCCCCTAACATTGTAATTCATACTTGCTTTGGCTTCCTAGCCTCTCTCCAGACATACCTCAGCCACCCACAATTATGAAAAATACTAAACTGATTGAAGTGAAACTCATAGGTATGTTATACACACACACACATGTGTACATGCTTATACATGCACACATACAAACACGATATGAAAGTAGAGGGGGCCTCATGGAGATGAGAATCAGCAGGAGAGAGAAGAAAACAAGAGAAGCAATGGTGGGGGTGAATATGACCAACACACACTATAAAAATGCATGAAATGATTACAAAAGGCCTGTTGTTATACATAATTAACATGTTAACCTAAGACTTTTCTTTTAAAATAAAAAAAAAAAAAGAACTCAATTGTGGAGAAATAAAGGACTGAACAGAGTGCCTCTCACTTTCTCAAGGCCACTGGAACAGAGCTGCCCATGTCACCTGTCCAGGAGTTGTCACACAAACATGCAATTAAACTCTTCCCTCAGGCAGCACTCAGGCTGACAGGGGAGTGTCACCTCACAGCGTCAGTACAGCAAATAAGCCTGACACCTCTGCTGGGCAGGGTACTTAGGTCACTCCCATCTGCCTAGCTGTCCATCCTCATTCACATACAGATGCCATGAGCATTTCAGTGTCCCAGTGAAGAGAAGGTGACAGGCAGGAGGGTGGATAGGCCCCTCTGCAGCGTGGGTAGAAGTATGGAAATCCCCCCAAGCCACTGAGGGAGCCATCTGATGCACCAGCCTGCCACAGGCATCTCAGCAGCCTTTGACTTTGCTGCCCCCTGACTCCATAGCATAATCATCTGTTCCTGCTAGTGAGAACAGGAGACAAGCAGGAGATGTTAAAGCTATGGGAGAACCATTGGAGGTGTGGTTCTCAACAGTTACCTCCGCTGCCTTATTCATCCACATATCCACTCCTACCAGATCCCTGAGCACGCCATTTCTCCAGTATTCTAAGTTGTGACTGGAAACCCCACCTAACTAAGACTGGCCTTTTTTTCTCTTTTCCTTTCGATTTCCAGAATCCAGAACTTTGGTGACCTTTAACAACCTGCTCACTCTTCAGTTCTCTGTACCCAGAAACCCAATGCTTGGTTTCAAGAGCCTCAAGAGCTGACCACAGAAGTGGGGTTTGCTGTGATGTTCAGTCTGAGTCAAAATATTTAAATTTCTTGATCGCCTGACTTGTCATTGTAATTACCTCAGACAGTGACTATCGCAGATTTATTTTTCTAAGATACCTAAAATAATTTAAAATTGGCTTGTGTATTTCTACATAGAAATATGTTTATTGAGCTGTTCATGCTTTTACAATTCTAAACTTCAAGGGAGATGATGCCAGCAAGACTATGGGACGGGACACACTTGCCCTTCATCCTCTCCTTGATTCTGGATTCAATAAACATATCCACTCCCTCCGTGAGGAAATAGAAGCCATGTAAGAGTCTCATGAAACCTGATGAACCAAAGAAAGCAAAAAACTTCTCAGTGCTTGGTTGCCATGGCCCACCAAACAACCCCAGTCCAGTTTGGGCCTATGAGAAAAACTTCCATTTCTCTTCTGCTCCATAGGGAGGGAGGCGGCTCACATGTATGTTGAATTGGTGATTTTTCAAAGAGCTAACCAAAGAGTTGGCTTCTGTCAAATCTAACACAGAACAGTGAGTCCAAAGGCCAGGGCAACATTTATAATTGCTGGCCCAGGAGCCTCCTGTAATCCTGCAGACAGACACTAGAGGGAGGAAGAGGCTAGATGCTTGGGTTGAGGGGTGGGTCCATTTCTAGCTAATAATTTACAGCCATCCAGTGAAGAGCATCCACTATGGTCTCCGGGGCTCTGGTTGAGTAGAGAAAGTCTTCCTGTGTAAGAACTGAGCCTTTAAACCCCTGGGTTTTCAGGTGTGTAGGGACCATCATGAAAGTTACACAATGCATAAAGAAAGAGGGAAACATGACCCAGTCAAAATCAGTGGGTATTTAAGTAACCAGATACGGACACTCAAGAACAGGTGGATATCAACCACCTGGCAAAGATACAAAGCCATCAGCAGAAAGCTGTTTTAATGAGATTGGAAAAACATGAATTAAACAAAGACATCAACAAAAAGATTTAAAACTATATAAACAAGAAAAGAGTATAATTGATTCAGAACATTCACTGGAGATGTCCCATGGCAGGCTTGGTCATGGCTGTGCAGAGGTGGGGGGAGGGGGCTTGAAACAGGATGCAAGCAAAAAAAAAAAAAAAAGAGAGAGAGAGAGAGAGAGAGAGAGAGAGAGAGAGAGAGAGAAGGAAGAAAGAAAGGAGGAAAGAAAAGCAAAACCCTCAAAGCTCTGTGAGACACCATCAACTAGATGAATTGATATAACATGCAAAGGCTTTTGATAAAATATGACAATATGTTCAAGAATAAAAAAGTAACTTTTCTGCTAAAGTAAGGGGCAAGGCAAGGAGACCCATTCTCACCAACTGTATTGAAATTGTACTAGAAATTAGGGGAGAAAAAGAAATAAAATATTCAACTCAGCTTTGCTCATTGACTACATTATCTCTGATGTTGGAAATCTTGAATCTGGGGCTGGAAAGATAGTTCGATGGGTCACACTCCTACCATGAAAGTGTGGGGACCTGAGTTCAGCTCACAGGCAACCTCAGAAAAGTCAAAAAGTGGAGACAGCCTCATCATACAGAACCTTAATAGTGAGCTAGGCTACTCTATTACTGAGCACTGGTTTCAGTCAGAGACCTTCCTCAACAAATAAGGTGGACAACCATAACAAAGGGTATAAATGTTAGCTTCTGACCTCCCTCTCCGGACAGACAGACAGACACACACACACACCAAACAAGCAACAATAATAAAAGCAAACGCCAGTGGCTCCCAGGGGTTCTGAGGCACAGAAAAGAAAGGCAAGGATTTATTCTCCAGAAAACGAGGACCTCCAGGAGAGTGACCCTACTCTGTTTAGCACTACCATGATCACAAATGGGACCATACAAATGTGTCCATATCACAGAGTGTACACTGAACTCAGCCCTAATATAAACAATGAGCCTTTTCGGTGAGAATGCATAGATATAGGTTCATCAACAGTCAATGGATGTGTCAGTTAAGTCAAAGGTAGCGGAGATGAAGAGAGCTACATACAGGGGATCTGGAATAGAGAAGAAACACTTTGCCTCCTGTTCTGTTTTGCTGTAAACATAAAGTGTTCTATTACTCAAGTCTATTATACAGTTAAGTAAGAAAAGAATTTGGAGATAAGAAAACAAAAAAGACATTTCCTAAACAAAACATATCACATGATACTGACAGACATATGAACCTATGAAACAGAACCCATAGCTCTTCATAGTTCCACACCTATGTGGTTAAATGACCTTTGACAAGGATGTCAAGGGAGAGGCCAGTCTCTTCAACAAATAGTGTATGTAAAACCAGATGTCTACAGGCTAAGAATGAAGCTAGACCCTCAGTTCACACCAAACAACAACCCTCCCAAACACTATACCAAACAACAACCCTTCCAAACACTATACCAAACAGCAACTAGAGTTGATCTAGAAACTACAATACTCCCAAATGTAGCCTTGACAAATTTAATATATATTCCCAAAACCCAAACAAAAAACAAAATTGGAAAAGTCAGACAATATCAAATTAAAGAGTTATTTGTAGAAACTAGAGAGATGGTTCAGTGGGTAGAATATAGCAGCCCAAGTGTAAGGACCTGAGTTCCAAAGCAAGTACCCAGATAAAGAGCCGGGCCTAGACATTCTCGAGCCTGTTAGTCTAGGACAGTGTGCAACGAAGACAGGAGATCTCTGGGGGGTTTCTGGTGCCATCCTTGATCCAGGCACAGACAAAGGTCCTATCTCAAGGGAGTAAGGCAGAGAACACCTGAAATTTTCCTCTGGCCTCTACTCATATGCACAGGGACATACATGTACCCATGCATACACATCACAGAGAGAGGGAGGGGCTCTCTACATAAAGGAAACAGCCAACAGAATGAAAGAAATCTACAGAAGGAAAGAAAAATAGTCTCAATAAATATGCTTTATAAATAATTAATATCCAGTCTAGATTAGAAACTCATACAACTCAATAGCAAAAGATTTTAATGAGCAAAAAGAACTAAATAGTTCTACAGAGCAGACATGCAAGTGAATAAGATGTTTTGTTTTGTTTTAAGACAGGGTCTTGTATATGTAGGCCAGGCTAGCCTCTTTATACAGTGCTGGGGCTTTGTCATGCTACACAAACACTCTACCAACTGAGCTATAACCCAGCTAAATGGACATGTTCACCATCACTATCAGGAAACTACAAACCACAATGAGACTGCTTCCCATACTCCCCTCAGGAAAGCTGTGATCAAACAGCAGAAGAGTTTGCTGAGGAGGAGAAGGGAGGTCTGAGCCTGTGTAGGAGGAGAGATGGCAGAGCTTCTATTGACAAGAGAATGTAAAGATGAGAAACTCACTTCTGTGTATTGATTCAGACAATGTAGAAACAGAACTTCAAAGAAGCAAGAAGTTTGGACACTATCAGGGTCATGGCAGCATTACTCACAACTGTCCAGGTGGGAGAAAAAACCATAAATGTCTACTAATAAACAGATTAGGGAAATGAGGCATACACATGAAACAGAGTATTTACTGAGCTTTACAAAAAGAAAAGCATGTTATATGCTACCCTATGAGTGACCTTTGAGGATGTGACACAGGACATATATAGGATACCTCTAATATAGTCAAATGCGTACAAGCAGAAAGTGGAGTAGTAATATCAAGGGTCTGGGGTCATGGAGAAAGTGGGGATATACTGATTGGTAGGTACAGAACTCCAGTCACGCAAGACAAGACATTTCTAGAGATCTGTCACAGAACACTGCCTACATAACAATGCCCACAAAATCAACAATCTTGAACCATATACTCAACAATTAACAGGTTAGATTTCACATTATCTTTTTGTACCATAAATTAAAAATATATTAAATATCTAAACAGAACAAACATTTTAAAAATTATGGTACCTCTATTAAATAATATACAACAAAGCCATCTAAAACATTTCTATAATTCTATGGTAAAGATTTGGGTGTGTATCTATTATACAGTGTAAACTGAGCCAATCATGTTATAGAATATTATGTATAATAAAAATAATTTATAAAAATGGAAAAGTTTATTGTCGTATACAAAGCAGAGCTAAGAACATAGTAGCCAGTCAATAAATACATTTCTGGGAATCGACTGAACCCAAGGCTTTGAGCACAGTACACAGTGCTGTAGTTTTAAAAAATATATATGAAGCTCGTATATTTTTATACATGGGCTCAGCATGCATCTCAGGCTTGTCCTGACCTCACTATGCAGCCCAGTGCCTCAGCCTCCTGAGTACTGGGCTGACAAATAGGTACCACTATGCTAGTAATATTTCTAAGTTCATCAGAGACTCATTCGTGTTCAGACCCCCCCCAAAAAAAAATCTGTTCTCTCACTACTCTACTGATGTGTGCTGGGTTTACCACACTTCATTTATTAGATCTTTGTGATTGAAATGCTATTTATAGATTTATTTGGTGGTAGGGGTATGGGAGATGAGAACCTTAACAAAGATACTCCCTCTGATACTGTCCACTGGGTTCAGGTTTCTCCAGAATACTTTATGCTGAGAATTTTTTCACTCAGCGATAGCTAGAAGATGGTAAGCAACTCTGCTGAACAGACTGTGATGACTAATGCAAAACGATGAGTGACAATCGAGAGAGGTCAGGGCAGACTGCCTCTCAGGAGTGAGAATAGAGTCTACGGATTACTTTCTACAAAGGAACATAAGTGTCAAGATGGCCACCTCTGATCCCAGAGAGCTGATGCTATTTATAAAACTGCGACCAAGGGAGTAGTGGGATTGGGGTCAGAGGAACCCAAAGTCACAGAAATGGTACTATTGTGCAGTAGTGTGCTCTTAAGAAAATGCAAACTATTCATTTCCTCAATTCTGAAAGGATGAAGTTTATAAGACAACCGCTACTTTAGACTCCAAATCCCAAAACTACTCCCAAATGTCATATCCTGTTAACCTAAGATGAACCCAAACAAGCTGGCAAACTTTATGTTTTTCTTAGACACTCCACCTTTCAGATCCAGCTGCTATTTTTGCTTATATTCTGCATTTCCTTTCAAATTCAATGGCACAGGTCTTGGTTTGCCTCCTGTGTAAGATCAGCCCACGTTATCTTCCCGTTGTAAAGCCTTTCTGAAGTATTTAACATTACATCAGGGAAGAATCGTGGCCATGAAGAGACACACATGCCTACAGGAACACACAGCAGCTGCCTGTGACTCAGGAGTGCTCGGCTGAGTTCCTGTCCTGTCAAAAAAAATACTGATTAACATAATAGCACTGAACAGCTGCCCCAGAGAAAGGAACCTTGGGAATGATAGCATTATTACAAAATAACACCCTTTGCAACATTAATTAAACAAAATTATTTAAAATTGCCCTCATGAAATGGATTTTCAGGCCTGTTCAAATCAAGAGCCAACTGTCAATGTCTGATACAACAGCTTCCAAAATTGAACATCAAGGTGTCTGAGACATTGGAACGTGTTCAACAGAGAAAAGATATCTATATTTATTAAAGATAATCTTTTTTGTGGCATGCCAACTAAAACAAGACCAGAAAAATGTATCCTGTAGACATATTTAAACAACAATATTTTAAAAGTGAAATCTATATAGTTTTTTTTTTTTTTTTTTTTTTTTTTTTTTTTTTTTTTTTTTTTTTTTTTTTTTTTTTTTTTTTTTTTTACAAACAGATAATTTAGCCAGAGGAATTAAAAATAAAATGGAGGACAGTATCACACAGAACTCAGAAGAAGTTTCTATAACTATCCACACAAAAATGCATCTTGTGTGTATCTTGGACACAATAAACTTAACATTTCCTTCCAATGTCCAAACCCTTCAGCCAGCTCTCACCTTTCTTCCCAATTCTTTCCCCAGAATTATTCCCATTACCTCAGTATCTCTTCTAGAAATTTCATGCACCTCCTGTTAACCTAAAATCCTCCACCCTCTCATGCCCAATCCTTCAAAATTCTTTACAAAACCAACATTCATTACAATTTCTCTAACTATATTTCCAGTTTAATTCCTCCCAATCCACAACGGACCACGTCTTGCTCACAGGACAATCATGACATAATTGCCTGTTCCTTCCTGACATTAACTGTATTTACTTCCCATTGTCACTCAACCTAAGCCAATGTTACAAGGGTCTACAGAGATATGGCCTGCCTTCCCTTCTCTCCTTTGGTAGACCGTCCTGCCTACAATGGTGCCCTGACCACATTGGCAGTGCATATGTACAGGTCCTCGATCAAGACAAAGTTTGCTCCAGACTTAGTCTGGCCACACTCCCTTCCTGAGCCACTCTTCACCAGCTGTTCACACACCTCACTCTTTCTCAGCTAAGTTTCCTCTCAAATGGTGCCTTGGAGAAGAGTTTTCAGAGGGTGACCTATCCAGGTGAAGCCAGTCTCCATCATTCGATCCTTTGAGACAGCTGTATGGTCTTCATGACATTATCAGATCATGAAATTATCTCAGCTCGGTGTTAATATACTAGCTTTCAGTAGATCTCTGGTATAGCAGCCACACAGGAACAAGTTTGATTACCCGCGTTGGCTAGAAGACAGTTTTCCAAAACTCAGAACTGCTCCATGAATGAATGGATGGATGTGCAGCCTCCTTGCTTTCAAAGAGCAGATGGTCACAGCAAGCATCTTACCTTGGCTCTCCATTACAGCTAATCTGCTGTCTGAATATGATAAATGCAAAAATGTTGTTGAACAAGGGTTTAGGAAGAGAATTCAGAATGTCTAATGTGACTTTACATGTTCAAATAATTTAGATTAAAAAATTGTACAAGTTACTCCTTTCTTGTATGAATGATGTTCATACTAAACCAAACGTCTACCTATGACAAGCCATGGCACCAAGAACATGTTCAATCTCATATGAATGTTCTTCTGACTCATTGTAACTTTGGCCTATACAATTTTATTTGGCAATGATAAAAAAAATATTTACTTCTAGCTTATTGTGCACATGATGGCTTGTACACAGGTTGGGAAAAATTGAAAACAGCCATCATTCACTGGCATTCTGAGAGGCAGAATTAACAGGTGTCCTAAGAAAGCATCACTGGTTTCCAGTAGAACAAGAAGTTGGAATTGCACCCCCAAGCCTTTATATTTCTATGTGAATCCCTACAGTTTAGATGTGAGTTTTTATTTTCTATGAAAAAAATAAGAATCTCCAAAACCAGAAATAAAGTTAAGGCCACCTGAAGCACCACTGTAAGGACACCTGCTGCCGTTGCTAAACACATCTTTCAAGCTTCTCTCTGGCTATTTTGAGGAAAACAAGACCACTCTTTTACTACATGAAAAATAAAAACACATAAATGCTAGAGTATCTAATAACTACAGAGTTCCTTTCTTGTGTGCTTGCAGACTGGGGCTGGGAAATCTGCTTGGGCATCCTACACTATGTTGCAGATGCACTTCATCAATGGCTGACTCTTGGCTGGGAACTCCTTAGTTAATGGGACTGTAGATACCTGTGTAGAGAAGAAGAGAGCTGACTTTATCTTGTCAGTCAGAATCCACTTCTCTGGAGCCATTAGATCACGTGGTACTGAACTCACAACACATCCACAGAAGTAAGGACAAGCCACTTTACTGTCAGGGACACCGGTGCTCTCAAGTTACTCCTTTCAGACCCTCAACAAACGGGACAGGAAAGAAGTTTTCAACTGCCCGAAAGGAACATGGCCTGTTTTAACAATTATGAGTTATTGATGAATCCCATTGTGTCCCCCTCAAGAACTTCAGCAAAATAGGGAGAACAGATGCCATCACTGAGAAAATTTAAAGTAGAAAATAAACCATATTGGAACCATAAAAACAGACAGTGTGGAAATTAGAGATGCTTTTCCCTGCAATGTGTTCTGATATCATCCACATGGTCATGGGAAGGCATCCACTGAGGTTAGAAGTCTCTACCTCCCTACCATGGCATCCCTGCACTGCTGTCATGAGAGGACACATCATACATGTTTTATATATTTCTAGTAAATTCTGCCTTCTTAGATACATTTCAAAAATCAGAAATATGAACCTTTTCTCATGGCAGGGCATAAGATCTGGCCTCAGTCTATATCTGTACAAGTTGGATGCTAGAGCTGTTTGCCTTAGAGCACAGTAAGTTACAAGGAAATCAGAGTTTCCTGAGCAAACTTACAGCAAACCCCAGTGAAATCACATACATGACTATCTAGTCACAGGGTGATTGACAGTTCTGCATAGAAAAAGTTTAACTAAAGGGGTGACAGGAGAAGGTAACCTGGGACAAGTGTGCTCAATCTGCAGAGTATGAGTGACCTTAGACAACCTGATACCCTGTGAGTGGTTATGTCTAATGAGGACATATGACAAAGAACTGAGAGACACCCATCTTTGTAGAATGATGCTTTAGTACGCTATAAAGATTTGTTACTCATATTTGTTTAATAAAATGCTGATTGGCCAAAAACCAGGCAAGATATATAGGCGGAGCAACCAGACTAAGAGAATGCTGGAAAGAGGAAATGTAGAAGGGCAGTTGTCAGTTAGACCCAGAGGAAGGAAGTTGTGAGTGCTGCAATGAAAAAGGTACTAAGCCACATGGCTAGACATAAATACAATTATGGGTTAATTTAAGTGTAAGAGCTAGTTAGTAATACATCTGAACTACTGGCCTAGCAGTTACTATAATTTTAAGGCTCTGAGTCAATTATTTTATAAGTGGCTACAGGTCTGGACCTCAGGGCTAGGCAGGACCAAGAAACTTTCAGACTATAGGTCTCAATGGAGAGCTGAAAGTGTGGTTCAGTGGTAGTCTGCATACTTGGCTTATGTGTGACGCTGAGTCCCATGTCCAGACTCAGGGAAGGAAAAGAGTGGGGGGGGGCTGTAAGAGAGATAATAAACATGTCTGGGAGGAGAGGGGCATGTCTGAACACCTGTTCTTGATATTTCAATGAAAATTGAAAGGACAAATATCAAAGTCTGCAGATACCCCCCAATCTACAAGACAGTGAAATGCCCAATGTTACAGTAAAGTTTTAAAATCTCGCAAGCCAAAGGAAAGACAAATGTAAATGATAGCAGAATTTTATCCTGCTTAAGTGAAAACTAGTAGACTTGAGAAACAAATCGAGTGAAAAATCATTTGACCACCTTAGAAGAAAGATCCATATGTGAAGCCATGGATTTATCTTTACAAAGCTCTGTTTCAGAGAAGCTTTGGTACCTGAGGGCAGGGCCCAGGTCTGGGAGTGCCTGAGAGCCAATAGATTCGAAAATTAGGTTCATGCCAGAAAGTTCAGCCAATAGCTACTGTACCTTTTGCCCAATCCTGGAAAACTAAGATGTGCAGCACCCTACTTATGTAGGATTTTATTTAAAAGCTTATCTCCCCTAGATGCTCGGGGCAGTTAGCCTTCTGCTGTGGAACAAAGGTTATTGACCAGGGTACGTTTGGAACCCGTATGTAACAATAAAGCCCTCATGCATTTTGCAGCGAGTCCAACTCCGTGGTGGTCTTTGGGGGTCTTCTAGACACAGGTACAACACACATCATGAACCTGCCTCAAGACAAGTGTTTAACAATGCCCATATGCAATATACAAAGTGAGATCAGAGAGAAGACAGGAAAAAAAAAAAAGTTTTGGGAAAAGAAGGGAAGCGGAAGAGACGGCTTAGTTTCACCAAGTTCGATAACCTGAGTTCTATCACTGTAGACTCAGGGTAGAAGGCCCATCTCCCACAAGCTGTCCTCTGTTCACCACATGTGCCGTGACACAGGCAGGCAGACAGGTACACACACACACACACAGATGCATGCACGTACTCACACACACACACAGACACACACAAGTGAAGGGGATGGAAACGTAAAAGAAAGCACAAAGCCACTTTTATTCCTGCACTAACTAAGAATCCTCTTGAGATTCTCCCCACAGCTCTAATCAGCACTTAGGCAAATTTTAACTGACGAGAATACGGCCCTTACAAGGGCAGCTAAAATACTCTAGGGACATTACAATAACCAAGGACAAGACCAGAAGGACATGCAAGATGCAACTGTAGCAGGGCCACTGACCCCATGGGTTAGCATAGATGTTCCATTCATTCCTCCAGAAGATTCCCTTTCACTGCCACAGGTTCAGTTCCTCCCTAGACCACTTACAAGATGACTCACTTGGATCCAACAACCATGGGGAAATTTAAAGTTATGTCTCCTGCTTCAAATTCTACAGTTTACTTTAAAAGAACCAAACTGTACCCTCACAATCCTAGTCACATTTACACAAGAATCAAGAGTCTCATGAATTTTTAAGTTCTTATGATAACCTCTTGACACTGACACTCAGGAATGAATGCAAGACCAGTCTTGATCTTAAATCCATTCAGATAAGAAGCCAGAGCAAATAATTCAGCAAGGCACCAGAAACAAAGGATACATAATCCCAGATGTTGCCCGCGCCCCCCCCCTCTCTCTCACACACACACACACACACACACACAGAGGAATGTACTCAAACAGGCCCATAGCAATACATACTCACAGACACACATGAACACACACAGGCACACAGCAACACAAACATATACTCACAGGTACAAACACAGTTTTCTTGATAAACGTACTCATAAAACAGAGAGATAACCACCAGCAAATTAACTGCTTAAATGTCTAAAGAGACTGAGTGGGGGAGTAAGGAAATGCGATGGAGTAGGGGAGAGAAGGGGAGGGAAGAGGAGAGGAGGGGAGCGGAGGGGAGGGAAAATAAACCATGTCTGTAACTTCTAACAAATGAAAAAAAGCCAGTGGCTCTCAATGTATGAATCCTCAGTGCTGTGGAAGCATAGAGATACCTTCCCTGCTGTCCATGCATTTGTTCTGTGAAATCACGTCTGCAGCCTGGACATGAATGTGTAATGGGACAAACTGCATCATTATCCATGGGCTAAGGTAGCTAATTCTTAGTAATTGCACACTGCTTTGCTGATGAAACTTCAAAGATTAAGTGTTCAGATGAGGAACATGACCTGGGACGCCTCTGCTAAACTCCATCTACATGGCACCTGGCAGTGTATAACCAAAGGCAAAACCTCAGAGACCTAGGAAGCTCTTCCCTGTTTAAAGAAATCCTACATCCCTGTTTGGTTTTGTCCTAATGTTAAAAGAGATCCCCATAAACATATTATGCTATTGATGACCATGCTACCTCTTATAGTATGTGACTTTGGGAGCTGAGGAGGTGGCTCAGTTGGTAGATTGCTTGCCTTGGAACCATGATGATCTAGGTTGGTCACCAGAACACATATCAAAAAGCCAGAGTTGAAGTGCTTGTAACTCCAATGCTGAAGTGGCAGAGGTGATGGACTCTTCGGGCTGACTAGCCAGCCAAGCTGGCCTATGAATAGTTGCAGGCTAGTGAGAGCCCTGTTTTAAACCACAAGGGAGACAGCTCCTTAGCAATTACACCCAAAGCTGTCTCTGTATCCAAATGATTGACACATGTCAGTAAAATGGTTCTCACTGTAAGGTTCCTTAAAGGGCCTCTGCCTGAGACAACTGCTGTGTGATGTCTGGGAATGCAGCTCAGGAGTAAAACCTGTGTCCATCATGTGCAAAGATCCAATACAAAGCACATAGATAGATAGAAGTAGGGATTACATCTCATAATCATCCCCACAATAATAGAAAAGGGACAGATGAGATAGGATCCCACATCTGTATAGAATCATGTACAGGATCACAGAACATGTATGCACATATCACTATGGGCACTCCCATAAATAACATTCTAGAATACTATTTTAAGATGTGCTACATTTGTTTAAGCTACAGAACATTTGTTTTAATGGTGCAAAGATGTGTTGCATTCTTTTATGTTGCATTTGCTTAACTCTGTGAAAGTTATGTTACTTTGCCTGTCTAAAACATCTGATGTTCTAATAAAGAGCTGAACAGCCCATAGCAAGGCAGGAGAAAGGATAGGTGGGGCTGGCAGGCAGGGAGAATAAATAGGAGGAAAAATCTGGAAAGGAGGATCAAAGGAGAAAAAAAGAAGGGTCCAACCAGCCACCCAGCCACACAACCAGTCACAGAGTAAGAAGTTAAGAAAAGATATACAGAAATAAATGTAAAAGCCCATAAGCAAAAGGTAGATGGAATAATTAAGTTAAGAAAAGCTGGCAAGAAACAAGCCAAGCTAAAACCAGGCATTTATAAGGAAGAATATGTCTGTATGTGATTATTTAGGAGCTTGGGGGTGAGCCCCCCAAAGAGTAATAAGTAAGAACAACCAACTTGTGTTTCTGTACTGAATCAGGTCACAGCTAACCCTGCAGCTATTTCTGACATCTTGTTTTTGCTACCTTGCTTGAGTTTTATAAAAGAACTCATATTACTTTGTGAAAGTTAGGAAGCAAAGGGATTGCTGGGTCCTTGGGGAGATTGATTCTCAGTTTTCTGAGAAACCGCCATACTGCATTCCAAAGTGGCTGAACAAGCTTACACTCCCACCAGCCATGGAGAAGTGTTCCCCTTGCTCCACATCCTCTCCAGCATAGGCTGTCCTCTTTTATCTTAGCCAATCTAACAGGTGTCAGGTGGTATCTAAATCTGTTTTGATTTGCATTTCTCTGATGGCTAAAGATGATGAGCACTTTTTCAGGTGCCTTTCAGCCATTCGTAATTCTTCTGCTGAGAATTCCCTTTTTAGATCTGAACCTCATTTTTTGATTGGGTTATTCAAGGTTTTGGGCTTTAGATTGGTGAGTTCTTTATATATCTTAGAGATCCCTAAAGATGCACAGTCACACTCCAAAGGTATTAGCTCAACTATGTTCATAGCAGCATTATTTGTAACAGCAAGAACCTGGAAACAACCTAGATGTCCCTCAACTGAAGAATGGATTAACAAACTATGGTACACCTACACAATGGAGTACTACTCAGCAGTAAGAAAAAATGATATCCTAAAATTTGCAGGCAAATGGATGGACTTGGAGAATATCCTCCTGAGCAAGGTATCACAAACTCAGAAAGATAAGCAGGGGATGTACTCACTCATTAGTGGTCTCTAATCAAACAAACAAACAAGAAAAAAGTAAAGCATGCCCAAGCTGCAAACCACAACCACTAAACAGCTTGGGATCAGAAACACCGTGAACTGACTCCTTGGATCCCACTCCCTTTAGAGGAACACCTGACTCACTCTTGAGGAGAGGGGAGAAAACTGGATCTGCCAGGAGTGGAGACCGAACTAAGCAATATTGAGTCAGTGGGACCATGGGACTGTCTACTCCCTGCCCAGGGAGGGGATGGGGAGTTGTGGAGAAGAAAGAATGACCTGATGTGGCAGGAGGGGGAAGGGACCTTGAATAAGGATATTCAAGGATAAAAGAATATATCCACTAGCTGTTAAGGTGTCAAAACATGTTAGGCAGTACTTACATCCTGTTTGTTGGTGTTAAAATACAATGAATGTATCAATTAACTTAATAAATATATTGTTACTGAATGCAAAAAAAATTTGACATAAAAAGAAATAATGAAAGCAAAACATAAAAAAAAAGAAAGCAAAGGGAAAGAGAGTCCTATGATCACATAGGACATTGACACTTATAACTTTAGAGCTCTTCTGTTTCTTTTACTCCCAGGTAAGAATCCACTGAAATGACCACCTTTCCACCCCTCCTTTGGCTCCGCCTCCTCTGACACCTCCATTGGCTCCGCCTCCCCCAACCTTTCCTTTGGCTCTGCCTCCACATGCCCAGCGCCCAACTACAAGCTTTCTGAGAACACCCCCATGCCCTTTGTGGCCTGACTTCTTGCCCAGTATTCCATGAGTTTACATTTGCCTTCAGATCTGTGAACCTGTTGTGTTCCCCCAGTACTATGCTGCTCTTTGCTGGGACATCAGGGAGTACTCAACTACCTTGTGCATTGTGTCCTGGGTTTACAGTCTTCCCAGGGCTTGATGTAAATGTCCCATGTCCTAAATGCACACACAGCTCACAAACCTGCTTCATTCGGCAGGATTGGGTAAGAGAAGCCCAGACACTGAGGAACAGTACCTCCTAGGGGAAGAAGCATCCCAGTCTTCAGAATGGCAGGTCAGTGCTTCCTAGCAACATCTCCAGATGAAAGAGGCTGAGGGGGCTAGCATTAAACACTCTGTGCCTCAGTTTATTTATCTGAAATGGAAGGAAAATGATAGAAAGCTTCCTGTGTTCGGTGGACATACTACAGAGAACATATATGAAAATATGTTTTAAAAGATGCAGTCTTAGGATGAACAGCTGTTGACTTTGCTGTGGTTTGGATTTGGTTTCCTTCTTTCTGCCCTCAGAATCCTTGTATGAGAGGTTAAGTTTTGTTGAGGTTGTAGGGGAGCCATGGATAGTGTTTAGGGCTGAGGGCACTGCTGGGGGAAGAGACTGACCAAGTTCACACAGATCTCTTCATAGTAACCCAAGAAGAGCCTAACCCGTCCTGTTTCTCTCTGGCTTTCTTCTACCTTTGAATCTCCTCCCTCCTTCCCTCCTTCTTTCCATTCCTACCTTTCTCTTTTACAGATATGTGCCTATCACTGTTCTCTTCTGTTGTGCAAGGCAGCTAGAAAGGGCTTCACCAGAACTGAAATGGTGCCCTGAGCCTCCAGAGCTCTGTGTAACTCAGTCTCTATGAGTGACTCATAAGTGACTTGTATTGAGAATTACCAACACAGGAGGTCCCCACACAGCAAGCATAAGGTGGTCCATACTTCAACATCACTAAGAGGTAAGCCCAGGGACAGTTTCAAGGAGAATCTGATCCAGGAGGCAGTCCGCCGCTTTCAGGGATAGAAGGCATATTGTCTCCACTTCTCCATTCTATAAATCTAAGTTCCAATGTGCATGACTAGGGGTGAGGGATGAATAATGATGTACTCAAAGAGACATCCAGAGCTGTGATAAATACCATGACCAAAAGCAACCTGGAGAGAAGGGGTGTGCTTTAGTTTATAGTTTATATCCTTCATGGAGGAAAGTGAGAACGGGAACTCAAGGAGGAACTGGGGGCAGAAACTGAAGCAGAGGCCATAAAGGGCAGTGCTTCCTGGCTACTCGGCTCTCTTTCTTATACCACACCAGCTCACCTTCCCAGGAGTGGTAATGCCCATAGTGAGTGGGGCTCCCACACCAGTCACTAATCAAGAAAAGGTTTCTTCCACACATTGGCCTAAAGACCAAAACGATGGGGGTATTTTCTCAGCTGAGGTTCTCTCTTCCCAGATGACCTGAGCTTGTATTAAGTTGAAAAATATCTAACCAAGACAAGCGTAAAAATGGTATATAAGAAGGTGACAGAATGCAAATGTAGATGCAACTGTAAATTCTAGATCCCTTAACATAATTATCATGAAAGACCCATGCTGGACAGCTGTCACTGAGAGTGTTTGACTGTTCCCAAGTCTCTTTAAAGTTAACCAAAACCATCTGTTACTGTATACGTATAGTATAATTTCCTTCATTCCAAAACAACTATTTTATCTGTCAAATTACTTCCTAAAATGTTATTTAATGGTGACAGTCTTTTTAACCACATTTGTTTCCATGATAATTTATCAATGTCTAACACTTACATAGTACATTTCATATCTGCAGTCTTATTATCTAAGTAACCATCAATTTATATTCTGTAAAGGTAAAATAATTTTCTGACAAACTACTTTCATGTTTGATAATGAAAATTTAAGTACTATTAGGAAACAAGATACAGAACTATCTCAGTTATTCTTTGATGCTAAAGAAAAAGTTATTTTTGTTTTAATCTTTTCATCCTGAAAGTCAAGGGAGCATGAACATATGTGTAGGGGGTGAATTCGAGAATGGGTTTTCCACTTAAAAGAAATAACTCAATGGAGTTCTGGAGTAAGTGGAGGCTGGAGGTAGTCTTTACATCTCCCTTTAGAACTCTGTTGTCTCTCTTTGATGCGCAGACACTCACATAAAAGCTAGGCAGGCAGGCAAGGCCATCTAAGCCCCTGGGTTCTCTGCTTCCAGGAAGGCTTCCACATGGCAGAGCTTGGATATGGTTTTCCAGAAGTCAACCCAGAGGACAGAACATACTTACAGTTGTTAGAGACATTATAGACTGTGTTTTATGTTATTAAAACCTACACCTTAGTCCAAAATGTTAAACAAAATGAATAAAACTATTGGTAAGAAAAGAGACGATATCCGGATAGTTTTAGGAACAGTGTGTTATTCTTTTTAGAAGTGAAATGATTAAATGATGTCTATACTGTAAGAATGAATTCAAGTAGTTCTTATACCAGAGTAATCACACACACTGGACTGGCTGTCATGAAGCCACTGTGCATCATCCATTAGCAACATTTTCTGCTCCATTCAATTAGCTTTTCACACATCAGCAATCCCCTTTCCCAGTCATGACTCCCCTACTCACATACCCTACGACTCCCTTGCTTAGGGGTGTGCTTAATTGCTTTTTCAAGGACCTTGGAGGGTAGATGACAAATAAAATGAGCAGAGGTCTGGGAACTTAGGGTGATACAGATGCCCTACAATGAAAGAGATTCTTGCAGTCTCTTGCATATCACTTCTCTTGCCTTGTGGATCTTATTCCTTAGCAATCTCTAGATCTTGAACCCTTTCTACTCATCTCAGTCTGCACTCATTCTGTGGCAGTCTCCTCCAGCATGTGTGTTTAAATCCTTTCTCTCTGATGATTTGCAAATGTGCATTTTCAGAACACCTATTCTCCACACTTCAACTGGTGTTTTCCACCTCCTACTTCTTACCCTCACACGGTCATCCTAACAAACACCTCAAATTTACCATGGCCACACTGACCTGTGGTCAACCTGGGCTTGTGTGGTAAAGGTCACCTACAGTACTCTCTGCTCTGAAGACATGCTCATCAAGAGCTGTCCTTAATAATGATCTAGCCTCATTTCTGTTGCTGTGATAAAACATAGTGTCAAAAACTTTGGGTGGAGCAGGGCTGAGCGATGGCTCAGTGGTTCACAGCATTTACTAGTAGAAGACCCAGATTCAGGGCCATAACACTCACATGTCAGCTCACAACAATCTGTAACTCCAGTTTCATGGCCTCTGACACCTTCTTCTGGCCTCTATGGGCACTGTACACAGAGTGAACATACATACATACATACATACAGGCAAAAGGCTCATATACAAAGTAAAAATAATGAATAAATAAATAATAACTTAGAAGACAAAGGTTTTATTCAGTTTACAGTTAATTCCAGATTACAATCTCTCATTGTGGTAAATCACAGTAATAAGAAGGTTGAAGTATATTTATAGGCAAGTACTAAGAGTTACAACATGTCTATTACTTAGCTTACTTTCTCTGCTAATGCATCTCAGGATTCCCATCCTAGAGAATGTTGCCACCCCTGGTGGGCTGGGTTTTCTTACATCAATCAAGGCCACTGAGACAATCACACACAGGGACAAGCCCCATGTAGCTAATCTTTCATTGAAACTATCCTCCTAGGTGATCCTGTATGGTATCAAGCTGACAATTTAAAGTGACCATGGTATGGAAACTTCCAAGGAGGCTGGCATCCCCTTCTCATCTTTGCTTATAGGTATGTACTTGGTCTCAAGGAGACTCACAGAGACCAAGTGGCTAGCCATGAAAACAAAAAAACTATGGTCAGTAGTATGTTGGAACTCTAGCTGACAAAAATGTTCATATTCACGTTAGTGCTCAGGATCTACAACAGAAGTGTCTCATAGAAGGATAACTGTTGCTGGTAGTCAGCATCTCCAGAATATGAGGCTTTGTTTTACTGTATTATACTGTTTTCCCACAAGAAACTGTAGCTCTGTTAACACTGCAGTCTGGTTCTTCAGAAACCTTCAATAACCTGTCTGACACTATCAGGGCAATACCCCCATCCTGGCAATTTTCATACTCTTTTCATTCATTTGAATGAAAAGAAGTCATCATCTTTTAATTTCTTCGGTCAAAATCTTACCCAGGGTATGGTTGACTTTTGCCTATTGCACTCTTACCTGATCCTTGAATAAGCTCTTCTTCATTTTCCTTCCAAACCTACCCAGAATCTGCCGGTGTCTCGAGATTTCTATTGTAAACTTCTCTAAGCAGAGTTACTCTGCTCCTGCTGACTGCACAATGTGCTAGGGCAAAGGCTGGGGTGGGGCTGTTAGAACTCAAGCCAGAGCAAGCAAAGAAGCAGATTTCACATTTTTAACTTATGAAGCTGGACATGGCATGGCCCCTGTGATGGTGAGTTCTGATTTCCAGCTTCACATAACAGTGAATCACCCAGAAAGAGATTCTCAGTAAGAGATGATCAAGGTCAAATTAGCCTATGGCATGTCTATGAAAGACTGTCTGCGTAACTGATGTGAGAAGACCCAGTCTGAAAGTGGAAGACTCAATGCCCAGACTGTATAAGAATAGAAAAGCCAGCTGAGCACAAAGCACGTGTGCCTTTAATGCATTCTGCCCTTGACTGTAGACATGCTGTAACTAGCTGCTTCAGTGTCTACAGTGACGGACTGCAACCTGGAACCATAAGCTAAAATAAACCACTTCCCTCCTAAGATTCTCATTATCAGAATAATTTATCACAGCAACAGAAATGGAACTAGGGCAGACCTCATACTATGTCCAACATCATCTCCAGTTCCCCTCAGATCACTGGCAGACCCCCCCCACCTCAGCAAGTGCCTTTATATGTGATCAACTTCCTGCCTAAGTGTGAGATAATAATCTTGTCCACTATAAAGATTTGTTACTTGTATCGGTTTAATAAAACTCTGATTGGTCCATAGCTAGGCAGGAAGTAGAGGCAGGGCAACCAGACTAGGGGAATTCTAGAAAGAGGAAGGGCAGATGCAGAGAAAACAAGGTAAGAATGATGCACTCAGCAAAGGTATCAAGCCATGCAGCTAGAAGTAGATAAGAAATTTGGGTTGGGGTTAAGTTGAGGTCTTTGATCCACTTGGATTTGAGTTTTGTGCAGGGTGACAGGCTCGGATCTATTTGCATTTTTCTACACACTTCCTTCCAGTTATGCCAACACCATTTGTTAAATATACTATCTTTTTTCCATTGAATGTTTTGGGCCTCTTTGTCAAAAATCAGGTGTTCATAGGTTTTTGGGTTAAGGTCTGGATCCTCAGTTCTATTCCATTGGTCCACAAGTCTGTTTTTATGCCAGTACCAGGCTGTTTTTATTACTGTAGCTCTATAGTATAGCTTGAAGTCAGGGATGGTGATACCTCCTGAGGTTCTTTTGTTGAGTAAAATTGTTTTGGCAATCCTGGCTTTCCTGTTATTCCAAATGAAATTGAGTATTGTTCTTTCTAGGTCCAAAAAATA
>PVIH01001231.1:0-222348 GCA_004025045.1 Sigmodon hispidus
GGAGACACTGGTGATGGGGAGGACGGAGACACTGGTGATGGGGAGGACGGAGACACTGGTGATGGGGAGGACGGAGACACTGGTGATGGGGAGGACGGAGACACTGGTGATGGGGAGGACGGAGACACTGGTGATGGGGAGGGTGGAGACAGGGTAATGGAGAGGGTGGAGTCAGTGGTGGGAAGTTGGAGGTGATAAGGAGTGTAGAGATAGCCCAGTAAGAGAAAGGCACCAAGTGGGATTAAAGCACATTTACAACCCAAGACTCTCTGGCAAGTCTCCATAAGAGTACTGGCTAGCTCAGATTTTATTCTAATTGAAAATAAATTATTTAAACCAAATTTTTTTTTGAAGCTGAAACTCCTAAAGAAAGGCAGGCTGAGAAGTTTGGAATATTACCAAACCCTCTCAACTCATACGTATCTCATTTAAGTAATGGTTTAGCTAGTTGTTTAGATGAAGTAATATGTGGTGCTGAAGAATCTGCCTATGGTTCTTTTATTGTCACTTAAATTGTGGTGAGAGAGTGATCCTGTATCATGATGGTATCAAAGTCAACATGGTTTGTGATATTTCTGTAGTGTGGAGGATATCACCGTGGGGAAAAAGGGGTATGAGGACTGTTCTAATTTTTTCTTACAATGGCAGGCATATATGTAATTACTTCAATTCAAAATTATATTTAGTTTTAAAATGTACTATCATCTGGATTTACCTTGATATAGATAAAATAAAGAGATAATTGGTTGATTTTTTTTTGTAAAGGTTAACAGTGTCAGAATTATTAAAAACAATTGATATCATCTACCAAATTCCCTCTCAGTTTTCATGGCTAATTTACTAGCTATCTCCTTATAAAATGTTCAAATAAAAATGAACTGTCAAAGAATATTCAATAATAAGCATTGACTATTAATGTTTGCTGCTATTTTGGAACTTGGAAACCTCTCCCTATGAATATATTGAAGAACTTGTTGGTTTATAAAATAGAATTATAGGCCCACTTTCGTAAAGATCATCACTGATTTCCTTAATAATAAAAGACTAAATAACAAATAAAAATGAATATACATGGAATAGCATTACATGTAAAGTTTATCAATACTGAAACCTCTGCTAAAAATCACTATTTAAAATTGAGAAATCTTTTCAGAAAGAAAAAAATAAAGGAAGGAAGCAAAGTGATTGAAATTAAATCTACTCTTTTGTGCCCATATGCTTTGATAAGAGAACATTGCAAATGTAAATAACATTTTAGAAAGAGTGAGAATAAGCAAAGCAACATTTGAAAACTGTATGTAGCTTGTGGTGTGTACTCTTTGCCCCTCCCCCATCTGAGGATTTTTAAATTATTTTGTTGTTGTTCAAGAATTAAACACACAATGTTTTATGTAACAAAATTTACACCAGAAGCCATGTTAATAATGCATGATGAATCAGGATATTTTACCAATATTCAAATGTAAGTAAAACTTAACAGCATTTTATTCATTAAAAAGACAGAAACGTCAAGACAGATGGCTGGCTTATGTAGAAGACTCTAACCTTAGGAAGTGGGGAGGGATGGAGGACTGTCCTATGCTGGAAGGAGGAGACACATTAAAATGAATTAGAATAAGACACATGATGGCAAAATGTGGAGTCTGAATATCTATTGTGAATGGAAATGAAAACCTATTTTTGTCTTCATCAAAGCTGCCATGCCTACTAATGCATTCAGTGTGTTTGGAGGTTCTTCTTTTCCATCTTTTCTTACGGGGAAGCTACAAAGTCAAGGCCAATTTGCATTTAGAGTCTATTTCCAAAGACAGACACTGCATCTCTGTACAAAGGCTTTCCACAACTCAGCTGTTCTGTGGTGCTGAGCACCCTGACAATTCGCTAGCCTGTATTTGCTTAGTTATGGCAATTGAGATCAACAGAAGCTCTGAAGCCGTGTTAACTAATTTAACACCCTGATAGAAAAGTAAATAAACACAGAAATAGACTCTGTTGGTTTCTAGTCTTAAAGGCAGGAATGGTGAGCTTCCAATGTTTGTCTGCATCTAATAGCACACTTCTTTGGATCTGATATTTCAAAGTTAATTTTAAGAAATAAAATTCTTTGCCAGGCATGGTGGCATATGCCTTTAGTTCTAACACTACGAAGGCAGAGGCAGACAGAACTCTGTGAGTTCCAGGGCAGCCTGGTCTACAAAGTAAGTTCCAGGATAGCCATGGCTACACAGAGAAACCTTGTCTTAAAAAAAAAAAAAAAAAAAAAAAAAAAAAATTAAAAAGAATTCTTGTTATGCACAGACAAAGCTAGAGATAAAAGCCAAAAGATGTAAATTAAAATTGCCAACTCTAAATGACTATGATAATATTATTTTAAAGACAAAAGGTTAGATATTAATTATACTGTAAGCAAAGATGACATTGCTATTAGGCTTTTTGTTGTTGTTCCAATGTTTATCTTAGAATTTCCTTAGATAGTTATAAGAATAACACATGCTCCATAAATCAGTTTAGATAAGTAACAAAACCTTTAAAGTAAATTATGATAAAGGGGGTAACTTAAAAGAAAACAGTAAGTTTTCAAAAATAAATTAGCTACAAAATTAATTACAGTTTTCACTTCTAGAAGCCTTGCTCTAAGTATTTATTATTCTAACGTTTTGAACAATAGCCCTCCCCAGTCTGTATATTCCTAGCCCCACCCCTAAGGGAATATCAGAAACTACATAGGATACTATGCTTTAGATATACATTTGTTTTTACACGTTTGGACAATAAAGCTTAATTTTTAAATTAGACAACGAGAGCATGAGCAAGAAGACTTCTCTGTTGTCTCAAATTATATAACAGATTATGTTTTATGCTTATACTTGGCCATGAGTAACTAGAAATTCAGAAAGAAAATGGGGGACAGGCAAGACTACCGTACTAGCCAAAATGACAAAAGCATCTTCTGTAGATACCACACCTGCTACCCTACTTATGACAATGACTATAGATATCAAGGGACAATGCAGTCTTCAGAACAGCTCTCAAGAAAAAACACAAGCTCTGTCTTCCAAGAAGACAGTAATTTATCCAAAAAGTGAAAGAAGTCCTCAGGGAAACCACACAACATGCAGAATTTTAATAAGCATACTCCATCCTTAAAGATCACTAAAAACAAAAACAAACAAACACACAAAAACCTCTTTAGTCAGTCCATATTAAAAACCATAGCCTCTCAAGATCATACATGAAAACATGACATTTGAACATACAGACTCCAGCTTCCACCTGCATTCTTCTGAGAGGACCTGAGACAGTTGTGAAAGCATTACCAGATGCTACAATTTTAGTAGCTAATACTGGCCACCCCAACACCATGATGGTGCTTGAAGAACAGAAGCAAAAGAGGAAATTCAAAGGAATCCTACTTGAAGATACTCATTGTAGTTTACTCATTGGTATTTGGTCCAGTTCCCCTAAACTCTATCTCCAGAAGTGAATAAGCACTCAGAAAAGAAACAAACACAGAGACAGCTGGTAACTCTCTTAGAAGTGTTGAACTATAAGAAGCTAGTTAGGGCTGAGAGTGTAGCTCAGTGGTAGAGCCTCTGCTTAGCAGAGACCAGGGTCTGGGTCCACTCCTCAGCAACACAAAGCAAAAGAGAAGAGAAGTAGGTTGCTTAATTCAGGCCTTCCTGGACTTATGTAGTTCTCCAGGGTTAGAAAGCAGTTCACCGCAATGCCTATGCAACAATGACCTGTCTTCATCCTAAAACAGCCACCACACACACCAAAAAGTGCACGAATTGCATGATTTACTGAATTTGGTTATTAAAATCTGAAGATCACAAAATTACTACCTAGCAAACAATAGGATTCGACAACTGTTTGTGGGTTTTGTTTGATGATTCAAAATAGTGCTCAGCATTAACTATTTAATCCCTGGCCAACTCCAGAAATAACTTTTTGCCAGAGATGATAAGATTGGAAGTAAAAAAAGAAAATACAGAATTTGGGGAAACTATGGAATTGCTGAATCTGTCAGGAATAAGCTCTGTGGCTATGCCTACAAACAGCAGTTTTCAAGTCCAATATGAGGACTGGGTCAGCTGGAAAAATCTCTGTGGCTATTCCATTGAGGTCTCTGAGACAACAGGGACCATATGGGTGGGTGTTTCTATGGAGGCCCTTGTGCATTCACTTACTGCTGTAAGCCAATCAATTGATGAATTTAGATTCACAGTACTGCATCCAACACTAGTCAGATTTCCCTTCCAGGTACAAAGATGCTCAAATAGGATATTCCCAAGAAAACGCTTTCTACAGGTATTCGATTTTAAAACAAAATAACTTTTGACTGGTTCAGGCTACAAAATTTGCTTCTTAATTATCCTCAGACTGAACCTACAAGTAAACTCTTAAATACTATATAAGGCACACAGCTAATGATTTTTACACTCAGTAGTGTCTTGCAATTGGTAATTAGAACTTGAAATACATTTAAGTCCATGGTGACCTAAATGCAGTTATTTAAGAATGTAGTATAACTGCTCCTGTGTTATCATTAGCTTCACAGTAGAAGTTGCACAAAATAAAAAGGAAACAGAGGGAAGGAGAGGGGAGAAGCAGACACAGGTAGAAAGATAAAGATAAGGAACAGGAAAGGAAAGGGGAACAGCCACCCCCTTTGTATGGGGCTATCTGACTTCCAGGCATTTGCCACTCTGAGATTAGAGTGTCTACGTATGATTCTAGATGCAAACAGAACAGATAAAAGCTGTGCACTCAAAAAACTCAAAGGGTTAAAAACATGAATTGATGTGCCCTGTTGAAATTTGCAATGGGTCAAAATTCCAGTGAAGACAAAATAAAACAACTCATTATTTTCCAGAAAGATTTAAATAATATACAGTTGGTATAAGTAAAAACTTGTTCAGGTGCAAAGAAAGAGATATGTCACCTGGGAGAGTGGTCTCAAAGCATAAGCACTGTGTCTGCTATTTCTAGTCATGGCAATAGAACAACAGTCCACGTGAGCAAGTGAGCAAAGAAACATGTCATTCTGTTTCCCAGGCAAGCAGAATGGCCCTACTGCTAACAATTCTTTGGTAACACACTTTAAATGGTGATAAACAACAGGATTCTGAAAGGTAGCAGCATCAGGACCACCTATTTCAGGACTGGTCTCAACCATGCCTCTCCCTACTTACTCCTCAACCAGAGGCAGAATCGGGCAGCTGGAGAAGAGAAGAAGTCAATGTTCTGGGCCATCATCAATGTATGCACTAAGGCTTAATGAGTTTGTCACTTGGGATATACTCCATCCTGGTGAATATTCATTATTTAAGATGACTGGAAAGAAACTAGAAATAAAACTACTTATACGGCAGAAAGTATGTTTTTATGTGTATAAATGGACTGGATTGTTCTGCCAGGGAGGAGGGTGAGTAGCTATTTGTACACATATGAAGAGTTAGAATTCTTACACTAACAGGAAAAATGAATGCATGAAATTTTCCTTTTATTTCTTTTCCTGACAGAACACAGTGTACATCATTCATGTTTACAGTTAAACGTTTCCTTTGAGGAAAATGCACTTATGTTTGTGTGCTGTGGCTCTCTGTGTCATATGTTACTTTTCTTAATTGACTGTGTTCAATGTTTCATCAAGTTATCATCCATCACAGTGCTGCTAATACTTCCCATATAGTTCAGATACGTTGCCACAGCACTCCTGGTCCTCTGTTCGCAAGAACTTCTGGTCCTCTGTTTGCAAGTGTCTATTAATGAGCCATATTGCTTATTAATATATACTTGGACATCTTCTGCCCATGGTAGGTCCTTCTTGTGCAGGTACTCAAAGAATGTATTAGCTGAGTAAACCACTTATCTATCCATCTGCACTGGGAATTTGAACTACTAAACAGTTTCTGTCAAGTGTTCTGTGATATCCTTAAAGTCCCCATCATGAGGCAAGTATAAACAGTTCATTTTGTTTTCATGAACTGGAGAAAAAAATGGACATGTTTATTTTCAGTAGTTTTCCATGAATGCCCGAAATCTGTTCAAATTGCAATATTTGTATGGATAACAGTATACCGAGGATTAATTATGATGAAATTTCACTTATAAATGTTTCTTAGCAGCTGTGAAACTTACTTTTTGTTTGTTTATTTGACTCATCACTGGGAAAAATAAAGATGCTTATGTAAATATATTCTTCAATGTGGCTAGGCTGTCTTATTAAATTGTGATGCAATACATGAAAAACACAAGCAGGGAAGGAAGGGAACACAGAGACATATTGGTAAATAAAGAATTCCTAAAGACAAAAACTTCTTTGTATTAAGAAATGTTATCCACCAAATACCAAGAACAGATTCAAAGTTTTTGCTTGGCAGGATGTAGCCTGTGTGCTGACTTTCATGTTTAAACACATTAGCACTGATTCCATGTTACATGGAGTCATATGTTTACTACATTGCAATTAACCATAAAATTCACTATGTACATTACATGAAAACCTTAATTAGTGTACATAAAAAGACTGACATGTTCTTCATTTATGTTCTCTTCATTAGAAGATAACATTTCTTCCAAGAAGCAGTACTGAGCCAGAATTACTTAGATGAGTGGAATAAAAGAAATGGTGTTTCAGTGGAAAGGTCTGATGGGGCATCTTTGGCATCACAATTTATAAATAAGTACTGTGATAGTTATAGAGTATCTTGGGTCCTTGAGATTATCATTAGAAAAACAGAGATCATAAACATAGTGTGGGCTATTATGTTATTTTGAAAAAATTAAACATTTTCAGTCCATCCATTCATTGTTTATTTCCTAAATACAGATCTTTGGATACATAAAGTAAACAAATAAATTAAAGAGGGCTTCTATTCTGCTCTAGTAACTTAAAGTCTAGTAGAGGAAGATGCCTCAAAGAAGTGGGAGTCTAATAAGCATTAGAGTTAATTTTGGTACAGGCCACTTTGGGAATGAGAAGAAAGAAAAGTTAAATTTGATCAGAGAGAAGGCTATTTAACTATCATTGGGTTAAAATCAATCCAACCCTATGATCAGTAAACTGGTACCATTATCAACATTAACATCACTGTAGGCATCTGTTCCTTTCTCCTTTACTGAAGGATAATCCTTTATCTTAGCCATTGATGGCCAAAAGTCCTTGCTCACAGCAATTATGTTCTCACAGGGGCAAACTGGATCATGCTGCATAAACAGGATTTGTTAAATTGCATTCAGAATCAGTGAAGGTAATCCACTCACATCGCTTCTCTGACACTTTCCTGGTTTTCACAGTAAAGTATGCCAGTCCCTCACCTCAGTACCAATTTTAAAGCTGAAAGGCTCAGATACATTCCTGAGAAATTTTGGACAATTGGTCTCACCAGATCTACACTAATGGTTGATACGGCTTACTAGAGGACCCACCATTCACAGTCATTTTGAAAATGCAGAACTGGGGATAATTCCTAGTCAACCAATCATTTGACACTTTACCAGTAACATTTCATGTGTAATTATATTAGGCACTATTTCCAATTCAATTCATTACTATAACTCACAGTTAAATGTCATCAAGGTAAATCTGTAAGATTAACCACAAAGCAAAATTGTTATCTGACAAATTGATATCCTCAATTTCTAAAACAGAGTGTCATTTGATGTTGAAAATAATTGTGTTTTCTTTATCTCTAGGGGACTGGGAAAGAGAAAAGTAGTAACTTCCAGGTGGCAGCATCTTAGCAACAGAACCAAGCAACTTTATAAATGTGTTAGCAAAATTTCCCTTTCATTCATGAATATCAGAATTATTAGATTTTTGGGGGAGAACATGAAGCCAGTCCCCCACTACTACAAATTATGTAGTCGAGTGTCCCACATTTGGGGAAATAACAGGGGTCAACACACCCAAATTGCAATGGGTGATCCTCACCCTGGGAAAACCACTACCTTGTTCATGGTATCTCCCCTGCCAGGTAAGTACTGATAGAATTATAACATTGCTCTCAGCTCTCAGACAAAAATCTAAGACCAGAGAAGTAGGTCGTCACTGAAATTATCCAAATTAAAACTCTTGTCTTAAAGTATTATGCTATGCAACCTAAGCCAGCCTGAAGATCATGATCCTTCTGCTGCAGCTCTGAAAATGCTGAGATTAGAGTCATGCTCCTGCCTCAAAAATAAAGCCATTTTGCCTGACTTGACTTGAGAGTCACCATATTTAAAAATAAACATAGAAGACTGGAAAGATGGCTCAATGTTTAGAACACGTACTGCTCTAGCAGAAGAACCAGGTTTGATTGCCAGTACCCACATCAAGAGGTTTACAAACTCCTGTAACTACATATAGGGCATCTGAAGCCCTCCTCACCACTGACACTTGAACTAGTGTGCCAATACCCTCCAACAGACACACATGAACACATGTTAATTTAAAATATATAACATAAGACTTTAAAAAAAAAAAAAAGTACAGGATCATTTTAGTTACTAGTACCCACCGGTCATGTCATTTGTGAATACTATTGTAGCATCTTCTAAATATACTGCATAAGAGCAGCAAAGAGGAGGGTAATATTTGCATTCATACATAAGGGTAAAAACTAAAATAATGGTGTTTTTGAAGAGTTAAATGCTTCAATCATAGCAAGCACACTAAGATTGTCTTTGCTGAACTATACTAGTGGAGGGTACAGATCCTATTATCATTCTGTTCAACTTGGGAAGCACAAATAACATTTATGACACTAAAAGTAATCTCTAGAAAAATGTAAAAAAAAATAACATGGATTACACATTGTGAAAACTAAACTATCACAAATGTGGATGTCAAGGTTCTGGAAACCTGAACAATGTAATTGGTACAGGGCTTTTTGTGTTTTCTTTCTTTGTTTTCAGACATTATGTACTCTGGGCTGACATCAAAGTCCCTATGCAATCTTAGCAGTAACCAACAGTGCTGTAATTGGACTTCAGACCTGTTCAACAAGAAATCATGCCTGGTCCTGGAAACCTAGCCAACTCCTCAGGGCCCGTGAATTCACAGATCTTGGAAGAGAACCTCCAACCAGCAATAAGCCTTTGTGTGATTATTGGGCTAGTGGCTGCGGCATTGCAGGTCTAGACCTTGGGTCAGATGGGCCAGACTTCTGGCTACAATGAAGAATGTTGAGAGTGGGAGAAACAGTCTGCCTCAGGGAAGAGCACACAACTAGTTATCCAGGATCAAATGATCAGCCCTGAGAACATACAGACAAGGGACATCCACACTGAATAGGGTGTATTTAGCAATATAGGCCTATATTCATTAACAACAATCATTAAAAAAAGAGGCCATGAATTTGAAAGAGGGCAGGGAGGGGCATATGAGGGGAAACAGAGGGAGGAAAGAAAAGGGCAAATTATATAATTACATATAATCCCCAAATCAGAAGTTAAAGAGCATTTCTATGCAGCTCAAGCTAGCCATGGACCTCAAATCCTCATTCCTAGGCTCCCTGAGTGCTGGACTGCATGCATGGCAGACATGGCAGGCATGCCAAGCATTAGGATCTTTTATGTATAAGAATCAGCATGAAAACCACTGAGCAATCCTCATTGCTGAACAAATTACCTTTCTGTCTGAGTGTAGATGTTGACTTTTCCCATGTCATTATTTCTTTAAACATGTGTCCATTTTTATCTCACCTAAGCAGCTGTTGGTGTTCAGTTGCCAGCCTTTACCCAGCTCAATTAATCGTCGAATTAAAACTTTGTCTCTTGAGCTGTGGAAATTATAGAAAACACTCTAGTAATACACGGATTTAAATGCCACCCATTCAGCATGGGTTAACATGGTCAACGTCGCCCTTGAGATAATCTGTCTTTCATACAAAGTAATAAAAATCAGCTATCTACCCCTTGTCCCCCACTGGTGAAGTGGTATTAATTAATTTCACCAAAGCCCAGAAGTCCAATGAAACCTCTTTTCTACTTAAGTTAATTGCTTTGAAGAAGGCAAAGCAATTGATTGAGACAGGGTCTCATTTCGGAAGCCTGGTGTATAATGAGAGTACTTCTATGCACTCATTAAACCTGACCACCATATAATGATAGGGATGAGCACTTTAAAGAATCCTTAATTGGACTCACACAGTGAGAAAGTCTACACTAGTTATCTCATCCTAGACTAATAGAAAGGAAAATAGTATGTGCCACAAACACTTTAAGGGTAATAGCCAAGGAGAAGCAATTGAGAGCATTTTAGATCATGGGTAACATTGGTATTATTATTTGCGTCTTCTCCAGAATGGTACATTCTCTACTGCCTCCTTACCTTATCCAAGCCAAAGAGAAACAAAACAAAATTTGCAAAAAGAATAAAATAGAATGAGACTCATAATAAGTCCATTCTTCCATTCTTACTCTTTAAATCTAGATAACTGGATTGAAAAGATTATTACTTTAAAATTATATTTCTTGTGAATTTTAAAACACAAATGTTTTTTTCTTGTCTTTGGTATATCTACTACTTCACTCTTGTATCAGCTTCTCAAGGCTGCATCAGTGACTAGTTCTCTGTCCAAATAAAACTGTCTCCAATTTTTTTTTAGTTGTCAATTTAGTGAAAAAGTATTTAAAACAATACACCCACAATCAGTGCTTCTTCTTTTTGTCTATTAATTCCCTGACATGTTTCTAAAACTGCCCACAAATTGAAAAAAAATCTGACAAGAAAAATTGGGGTACAAAATTTCATGAGCCTTTTAGTCTAAAGAGTCTCATTCATGCTTTGTTAGATTTATTATTATTTTCTACTTTCTGCTCATATTCTGAACCTTTAATAATTATAAATACTCTATAAAATAAGACTGGGCAGCTTTGTTAGTCCTTTGTGTAAAAACTGTAATTCCTTGGTAAAAAAGCAAACCAGCTCCACACTGATAGGACAAATACACATATAAATTATATTTATCTTTTCAAAGATAACTGCAAGCAATGGTAACTCCATGGAAATCCCTTTGGCCCTGCACATTAGAATAAAGTTGAAATTAGACATGCAGTAAAATAGCTAAAATAGCTAAAAAGGAGGCAGTCATTTTCTTCATCTTTTCATCATAATACAGAAATTTTAGCCCAGAAAAAGCCTGTGCCCTCTCTTTATTTCCATACGAATCTTCATTAAAAAGGGAAGATTTTTGCCTCAACACTTAGAGTAATGGACAAAGACAGCCAGCATTACTGTGGGGTGGGCTCAAATTGCAGCTGTATAGAAACCAGAGATCAGATGATTCAGGGCAACAATCCAGGGGCTCCTGGAAATGCAGTGCAATGCAAAGATCCTCAAGGTTGGGAGGAGGGATGATGGAGAAATCCTGGCTGTAGCATCTACCCAAAGAGAGGACCTCCTGCAGGCTGGACTTGCTATTTCTAGAAAACAGCTGGTTACAAGGTGGGGTGGGTTTAATACTTGGTTGATTTCTAGATCTACTTACCCTGTTCAAAGAGCTATAATTTACATTCCAACTTGTTATTTATTTTATTAACCTGAAATGCTGGAAGTGGAGGCAGTGGAGGATGGTGACATGTAAAAACATTGTTTTGTGTTATTATTCTCTACACATATTTTAAATAGGTGTGCCAGAACATGGGATTCTCTATGAACACACTTGGAGATAGCATACCTAAGCAAATGATATATAAACTTTATCGTCTACCTCCTCCAGCCACAGTATCACCTCTCCTATATTAATTAACATAATTAAAAATTCTAAAAAATTTATTTTACATAATGTGATAAGTATAAAATTACATTAGTTAAATGGACAATATGCAGTTGAGAGAATTGTCTAACTTCTTTAAAATAATTTATAATATGACATACATTGGCAAAATCTTTGATTTTTGTTTAACTGTGAAAGTACATACTCATCAATTAAGATGTTTATTTTATATACAATTTAGCTTTAACATAAAAGCTCATGAGAATAATTTGCATATTTCTGTTTTTGTAATAGGTAATTAATATTTGTGATTAGTTTTAAAAGTTCTTTATATCCAAAATTATGAAGCAGCAATTGACTTTGGTGCCTTGTAGTGTCTTTTCATTACTTTCTGGCATAAAAATAGAGTGTTTAATACTACTACTACTAATAATAATATTAATACTAAAATAAGTAGCTGTGTATTTTTTAGTATAAAGCAGTAGAATAGCAGTTTTATGAAAGTCAATGATGCATTTTTTATTTGAAGGTAGAAGACATTCTCTAATTTATAAAAGCTTGTTGAGTCATTCACTATACACATAAGTGGATTTTTTTCTTTAACTATAAAAATACCTCCTGAGAGATGGAAAAATAGCTCAGTCAGTAAAATGTCTTTCACCAAAAAATGAGGATCTGAATTCAGATCCCCAGTACCCATGTCAAAAGCCAGGTGTGCTCCCATGTGCCTATAATCTCACTGCTAGGGGCAGAGATAGGAGGACCCTTGCAGCTCCCTGCCCAGCTTTGCCCAGTCAGTGATTTCTCAGTTTAGCCAGTCACCCTGTCACAAAAAGTAGGACTGAGAGCAATACAGGAAGGTATTGCATGCTAAACTCTTGCCTACATGTGAGCACATGCACACAGTCAGCATTACATCATGACATGTTTACCCAGCAAATCTTTAAATTGAACTTAGAATTTTGCTGTTATTAACAATAACTCAAAGATGAACTAATGGGCTTGAATTTGGGGGCTCTGGTATGATATTCTCCCAACGAAAACAATGCAGAACAAACAGCAGAGCAATGAAATCAATCTGTGAAAGGGGGAAATGCTGAAAGTACTAAATTCAAGACGATAGACAACAGAAAAGATGAAGGATAAGAAGAAGAGGGTGGGAAGACATAGCTGTAACTTCAAGGCAGGTGGTGGCATAGTTAGAAAGAAAGAGACAAGATACCCCAATAAAGTGCAGTTTACCATCAAAAACAAGCTTGGCAAACACTTAAATAACGAGTTTAATTAGACACATAAGTTTAATGTGTAAATTCTGTACATACACATTTGTTGTTGAGTTGACTTGCCATGTTGTTTAAATCAAATCACTTTAAGTTTATACACATATTTCAGGAATTTCATCTTAAGATTCTCATTGTCAGGGTTTCATGAAATGCTAACACTTTTAGATTCTCCTTTTGTGATAGCTTTTATTATAAAAGCTTGCATTTTAATATTCATATCACAGGACAATATGGCATTGATAATGTGTGTGCATTCTGCTTCATGCATTTATGTTAAAGTGAATATAATCCCATTAGTAATGAAACTGCCTGTACTGCACATATTCCACAGGAGCCTTAATTAGTGGAAGCAAGGTTTTCCCTGTGGTGTAAACCAAAGATTATCCAGAGGAAATGCCTACCCACCCTTCCTGTTGTTACAGGGAGTGTCAGATGAGAGATACCTGAAACAAAGAAGTCCCAAATCAAATCACCCTTTGCTTTTCCAGGTCAAGCCCTACACTCAATCCTGCAAAATATCCCCAGGGATTGGAAAACCGAGTG
Source organism: Sigmodon hispidus (assembly GCA_004025045.1). Taxonomy (NCBI): domain Eukaryota; kingdom Metazoa; phylum Chordata; class Mammalia; order Rodentia; family Cricetidae; genus Sigmodon; species Sigmodon hispidus. The sequence continues at coordinate 13,535 of PVIH01001231.1, forward strand.
CTGTGGTATTCTGAGAGTAAAGAAAAAAAGGGCCAATAAGAATCAAATACCACCCTGGCCTTGGTCAGAGAGCTCCCTTCAGTGCCCACTAGACCTAAAGTTAAACTGATTTAGTCAATGATGCACCAATGTGCAAACACAAACACATAAGAAAATTATATTGTGCATAAATATATTACCTATACACATGCATATGCTAAAGGCTGAACAGCAAAAAGACAAACCCAAATGAATAAAGCAGTCTGATTTAATTTTTTAATTAATTTTTTAATAAAGCCGCCTATGTACATTCCTGCTCACCTTGCACAATGGCCAAAACTGCTGAAGCAAACAAGAAGTGTGAGTGAAGCCTGCCAGCTTCTCACCGGGAGATGTGTGGTTTCGGTCATTCGTTTTACTTACTGACTTTTTTCCTTTAGAGACAGATCCTTGCAGAGAACATGGTAGCCTGGCCTGATCTGGAGCCCACTAAGTAGCCTAGAAGCTTAGCCTTGTGATAATCCTCCTGCCTTAGTATCTTCAGGGTTTGGATTATAGCAGTGTACCACTTGATCTAGCCTTCTTAGTATTACTTTCAATTGGCAAATCACAATCATGTACATTATGGCAGTGGTTTTCAATTTTTCTTTTTTTAATTATGAATAAAGTCATATTTTTTATCCGTGTATATCTTTGTTCAAGCTCCCTTCCCCCTCCCACCCCTTCCAATCACTCTCTCTTCTCCAATTTTTCTATTGTTGCAACCCTTTAATATGGTTCTTCATGTTGTGGTGACCTGCAACCATAAAATTAATTCCTTGCTATTTGATAACTGTAATTTTGTAACTGTTATAAATCAGAATGTAAATTTCTGTGTTTCTGATGGCTTTAGGTGACTCCTGTGAAAGGGTAATTTGACAACCCACCAAGAGGTTGAGACTCACAGGCTGAGAACTGCTCATTGTTTATAGCAGAGTATGTACATACAAGGGATGGTTAAATCAAGCCACTCAACATGTGCAACACAGAACTACAAAGAGGGGATCTACTCATCACTTTTCCTACAGATATGTGATTGTCAGCAAACAAAGAAAGTTCTCTGAGGATCCACTTTCTCATTGTTGGCCTAGAAAAAAATCTCTGGCCAGAGTACACTCCTTTAACAAGTGATTTCTGAGCACAAGCGTGTGCCTTGAGCTAATGTGTGCAGAAGTATTTACACACTTTAAGATACCTCCTAACACTTCATTTATTAGATTTATTGTTTCCTCTAAGTTTCTGCATGCAGGCTAATAATGACCACTTCAATGTTCTCTTTTTATTAAGACACACTTGAGATAAGCAAATTATAACATTTAAAGGTGCATTTCAGTTCACAGTTTTAGATGGTTCAGATATCTGTCCCTTAGCTTTGCTGCTCAGAACACGTGGCGATGCATCATGACACAGTTGGCAGTCAGCAGTATCATGCACCTCATGGCCAGAAAGTAGAAGTGGGGAAGAGTAGAGTTTCAATCTCTCTTCGAGGGCCATGTCCTACATGATGATTTAGAGAGCTCTCACCAGGCCCACCTCTTTGATGCCCAACTGCCTCACAACAGCACCATCCTGAAGATGAAGCATCAGGCTCTGATCCCAACAATAGAAATAAGTTTCCCTGATCCCAGATACTGAGTCTGGCTGGGGAGAGAACATACTATCAGCACCGCCAGTCATTGTCATTGCAACATCAGAAAGAAAGAAGAAGCCAAGAGAGCAGGGAAAGAATGAACTAGGCACTCTGCATGGAAATAATATTCATTTGTTTGGCAGTTAATAACTTGATTAATAGCATCCAAATCTCTCTCCTTTCCCTTGAAATCAAAAGCCAAAACAGGTCAAGTGTGCACCAGAGTCCCAATGTATGGTAAAAATAAATATAGCCTCAAAATATGTTTTTATTTAAAAAGAAAATCCTTTTTAAAAAATCCGAGAGAAATTTAGCTTATCCATGTCAAATCAAACATAAAAATGTCAGGTGTTTCAGCACTTAATGTTATCTAAAAGTACTCCTAATGCTAAACTGTGAAACACAAATTATGAGAAAAAATATTTGGCTAGATGCAAATGTAATGCACGTAACTCCTGAAGACAATGAGAGACAAATGAATAAGGTACTGTGGCAATTTTACCTTTTGCGATAAATTTTGCTTCAACACTTCTTAACGAACATAAGAACAAGGAAAAAGAAAGAGAGGATGTTATTAAATGGCACACTTAGGGTTCAAGCTACCTAGGAAAATCATGTGAGTTTTAGCACATGCCATGAGGCAAAAGTGTGGACTTAAAAAGCCCTCACTCAATATAACACTAACTCTAATCATGTTTTCAGAATTAAATAATGAAATACATTTTAACCAAATGTCAGATGAGCTGTAATACTGGGGGGAAAATCCCTTAGAAATCACTCTATTAACTTAAATGTCAGCACACAGCAGTGAAAAGCTGCTTAAGGTCCAAATGGCAGGCTCCAATCTGATTTCACCTGTGCACTCTACTTCCTTCTGGACACAGTTAGCCATTTGGGCTCTAAGCATCTGAACACTCTAAAATAGATTCAGCTTTCAGCAGTCCTACTTATTTTTCTTTTAATAACCGCTAAAGAAAAAGCTTCACTATTTACAGAAGTAGGATTTATTAAGCTTTACAATTCACTTGCTGTTTCCTTTTGGGCTTAGTGGCCATGAATGAAAAGGCTGAAGTGGACCTCCACAAAGAAAGAAAGAGGAAGAGAGAGAGAAAGAGAGAGAGAGGGAGAGAGTTAGTTGAACATTCATACATTATGGAGAAGTCCATATCCATATAACTGGTCGAGAAACACATTACACATGCTGTATGCTCCCTTCTACAATTTGCATTTTCCCCTATAATTTTCATGTCGACCCTTTATCAGTCCTGTCCTAGTCACAGATGAGGAGTGGATAATGAACATCTCAAACAATATAAAATGAGCAGATTGTCAGCAGGGGTATTTTGAGGCTTAAGTAAGTAATTCCCAGCAAAGATTTAGCTGTCAAAAATCTCACTTAAATCCTATATTGTGAAATGCCATCCCTTGCCTTGGAAAATTCAGATACTTTCATTTACTCTGTGCACTAAAGAAATAATCACTATCAGAAGACATCAAGGGAAGAATTCTCTTCTGGACAAGCAAAAGAAAGTTGTTAAGTAACATAGAAAGAAGAAAAGAGTTCTGTCTGCTGTACTAGCACTAATTCGGGTTGTAGTAAATGAGACTCTGAGCCAAATATCGGGGGAAGGGCTGAAATATCAGAGAGAGGAAGCTCCACAGCCAATTCACAGCAAACTAGTCTTGCAACTTCCTCAGCCTCGCTCCTGGTCGATTCTGCCTGTCGCTTCTGTTTCTACCAGCTTTTATATACCCTATCCCATCCAGGTTAGGATTAAAGGCATGTAGCCTTGAACTCAGAGAAACAGAAGAAGTTCTGTCTCTGAAATTATGGAATTAAGGGTGTTGGTCATTATTCCCGGCCTTCCCTGTGTGATTAAAGGTTTTTGTGATTGATTCTCATCTGTTTATCTTTGTATTCAAAGATCAAGAGTTTCCTGAGCTGTCTGCCTAGGATTTGACTGTGTGCTTTCTCCCCTAATATTCAGGTTTTAAGTATGTAATATATATCCATGGTCTGCAGCATAAAATTGTATCTATAGTGATAACATTAAGAAAAAGAGATCTGAACTCACTTTTCCCTATCTCTACTTATTAAGCCAGCATTTTTACTGAGAAGATGTCTATTATTTCCTGAAGCAGTGAGAATCTTAGAGAATACAATTTCAAAGAAAAAGTAATGCTTTATTCTGAGAATCAAACATTTGTTTTTCAATGAAACATTAAAAATACTTTCTATAGTTAATATGACAAAATATGATTAGAGAGTGTATCTAGCTTTTATGGACATAGTACATGGAAGTCTAAAACCCCAGGTGAGATGGCTGTGCGTGAGATAGCTGTGATCCCAAAGACTTCCTAGTCAGAAAGTTCATCCCAGGATTTCAATCCCAGTGATACCCCTAGATCATCGTCACCTGAATACTTCTCTCATCTACACTCATGTCTCCAATTTAGACCCACTTGTGATCAAACCTGGGTCACTACTAAGAGTCAAGTTAGATAAAACAACCGTGTCTGTACACTCAGTCTTATCATGCTGAGACTTTCTCTGAGAATTCAATAGAATATAGGACCTGGATAGTAATACTTGGCAAGACCTTTTACATTTTATTATTACTTATCCTTATTGTGTATTTGGGCATATATGATGTGTGTGTTGGGGAAAATCAGACACTGCACATGTATGGAGGGGCAGCATGATTGAGTCAGTTCTCTTCTTCCACCCACACCTGGATTCCAGGGATTGAAGTCAGGTTGCCATGCTAGCAGTGTAAACACTTAACCCCCTGAACCATCTTGTTAATACCAAGACTTTGCATTTTAAAGATCCAGCATAGTAACCCTTGCTTTCTTATGATCATCATCATTATCCATGAAAAAGGATCACAAGATCATTCTTTCAGAAATTTGATGATGCAACTTCATTTTGAGATGGATGACCTATTTGAAATATTACGTGCTAATGAGCAATCAGACAATCAATTTAGTGCATCTGATAAAGATGCTTATAAATGATCAAAAGGCGAAGAAAAGAAACAAGCACTTAGAAGCATCTTTCTAGGAAGTATGAACTGTATCTTCTCAAATCCATATGGCTATCAAAGCTAAGGTTTCCTCAAAGGAATTATTTATATATTTATACATAATAAATCGAGTTTATTAGCAGGCTTTCATAAGAAGCATTTCTTCACACATCTGATTTCAGAAAAAAAAATAGTATTATTTTAATTTTGCATTTTAAAGGAAAGAAACTACTATTACGCTCATGTTCACATCAGTATTTACAATAATCAAGAAGTGGAAACAACTAATTGTTAATTGATGAGCAAGTAGTTGAGCTGAGGTATTCATATAATGGAATGCTATTCAGCCTCATAAAGGGAAGGGCTTCTTGTGATGCTATATTTTGGATGAACCCAAAGGGTACCATACTGCCAAAAAAAAAAATAGTCAGTCAGGAAAAACATAATGAGGTATGTAGTGGAATTAAATTTACAAAAATAAAGTAGAATGGTGGCTGTATGGGACTGAAGGACTGGAGTAAATAGCAAGATATTCAATAAGAAGAAAAGTTTCAGATTTGCAAACTGAGAACATTCTGGAGAGATCTTTTTCACAGCAATGTGGATATACCTAACAGAAGCTTAGCACACTGTAAAGTGATGGAGATGGAAAATGTCATGTTGTATATACTTTATCTCAACTGAAACAAACCCAGCAGCAGCAGTGTTCGGGCCCTACATCACTTTCAGGTCACTTTAGAACAAGGAGGTAAAAAATGATATGATAAGCTTGCTTTTTCTCTCCACCCTTTCCTCCAACTCGCACCCTTGAAAAAAATATGAAACTGTTGCTTCCGCTTACAAGGTTACAACATGAAGGAGAGAGTCAGTGGGTCTCAACTGAATTCTCTTATATTTTACTTTTAGATTTTCAGCTGGAAACATTGGCAGTCTTCATTTGTTCCCCTGCAGGCAGGGCACAAGGGTACAGACTGAAGCCCACTGAAACAGTCAGGCCTCTAACGTGCCCCATTTGACCCAGTGAATCTAAAGATTCTGCAAGGAACTGATTTTCATAAATTGTTTTAGTTATCAGAGGTTATTTCATGACACTTTAAAATTTTCACTTTAACTTGCTAATGGTATTAATTTAAGCATTACTATTTTAAGTACATACATAGATGGGCATATACTTGCTTTTTAAACCAGTGATTAGTTACATCTGTAGCCATACATGTTTGATAAACTCCAGATACCAACAGCTGGTGTTTAGACAGTGCACAAAGCTCCATTATCTCACTACATTTGCCAGCGCTGTGAATCTAAAGCTGTGCACATGCACATACTGATGGCATTGTTAGCTTTGTAATAGCCCTTTCCTTAGGACAAAGTGCATATATCACCAAAAGTACACAGGTGAAAAAACTATGGATTTAGAATGGCACTGATAACTGTCTGCAAAAGTTGCATGTAACAGCTGCAATTCACAAGTCATATTTCAAATTGAATGCAAGGGATATACAGCTTTGATTATTCTGTGCATAAATGGGGGAGGGAAGAAATTTGCTCTGCTCAGTAAACTGGAACACATGTCCTATGCTGAGACTATGAACTGTAATAGGCTAAATATAAACCTACTATGTTATCCCATTTGTAATTTTTATCTCCAAATACATAGTAGTATGTAAGTTTCTATCTAGTGTCTATTAAAGGGGAGGTGCACTCCAAAATGCTCAGTCCATCAGCAATAATAAATATCACGGAAAAGTAAATTTAAAATGCCTTTACAGTCTATGTGTTAGCAAGTTTAATTCCTATATCATATCAAGGAACAAATGATTCACATTATCTGAGTGGTTGTATCGGGAAGAAGCATTTCAATGTCCCCTGCCAGTTGAAATAGTCATTTCCTGTCATATATACACTGATTCTATAGATTAATAAATACAAAACCCTTAGTAGAACCTAACAATAGATGTTGAATGAATGAATGATGCTGCCATTCAGCAATTCATCAATTTAACAATCTCTAAGTCACTACTAATGTGTACAGAACCATTTCCTTCCTTCATTAGATTAATCCAAGGAATTCTGTCTCTCTGACCCAGCTTAGACCTCGGCTTTACTTCCTACATCTTTGCTCTATTCGGATTACCACCAAAACCATCACTAATATCATTGACATCATGTTACTGTCTATGCCATTCATTTATTTTCTAAGAAGGAAAAAGAACAGTACCTCTTGGAGTTATATAAAAGTTAGGTACTCCACACTAAGCACAGAACACACACCTAGCCAATGTAAGCTGTTAACAACAATCCCTGCATACCAACCGAACCAGTCCATTCACTAGGAGCCCAACATACTTGTCTGTTTTGCACTTGGCCTTTCTTTTACAATAAACACCCATAATCCCTCAGAATCACAGCCATGTTTCTTCAGGGATGACACTGAAAGGCCCATCATCTGAGGATGCCTGACTCAATTGCTCATAGTCATCAGGCTTCTTACACTTTAAATGTCTTAAGCATAACATTTCCCATGCTTCCTGCATACCACCTTATATTCCCAGGAACAGTAATTTTTTTTATCTCTGAGCAGATAAAACTGTTAGAGTATGGAACTGGCTGCCTCTGTTTCTCCACTATTCTCTGACCTCAGATCGACTGGTTTTTATTGCTTGCTAATAATATATGTGAAAGCCTGGACCCAATTATTGCCCATTTGTGGGCATTATTTTTCGTGAAGTAATAGTCTGACCAGTTTATCTATATGATGGCTCAGATCTTTAAATGTTAATAGTTATTCTGTGATGTTGCTTAATAAAACTCAGAGACTTCAATATCACTGTTGTCATTGACAGCGTCAAACATCTCTTAATTTATCTACTCTGCCTTGATAAGGAGATTTCTGTCCTATGAGAGTGAGATTATTATGGAATGTAGAGACACTTTAACTCTTCTTCCATAACTAAGAACTGTTTCTCTTCTCAGTTGGCCTACCATCTTATGGCAGCAGAAGGTCACAGCAGCTAAGTTTAGATATATGCATGTGATTGTCCTATTAGTGTCAATAAATGGCAGCTTCCTGTGCTAGACTGTGTTATCATCATATTGGCAGATGGACCAATGACTGTGCCCTTCTGTTCTTCTCATTCCTGAGAACAATGCAGAATTAGTGGTAACGCAAATCACACTAGGAAAAGAAAAAGCTATACCAAAGTACTACCATGTCCAACATCTCTGTCTCTGGAAGCCCTTTCTTTTTCTTCTAGCTGGATTTACTTCGGATTCAAGTAATTGAAATCAAACCTTAAAAATGTGTAGCAATGGTAGTGTCTGGAGAATGCTTTGAGGCACAGCACATTAAAAGTTTAACTGCTTAACACTCATTAACTAATTTGATTGTCCCGGAGCTATGAATAAAGCACCATTATCAACATTTATAGATAAAGAATGGAAGGCATGGAGACTTTATATAGCTTGCCCAGCAGAGACAGGGCTGGGACTCCACTGACATGGGACTTCAGTCCTCATACCAAAAGAGTAAATACTTAATGACCTAAAGTCCATTTTGCCTTGTATGATATTCTTTATTAGTTTGTTGTTGGTGGTTAACTTTTCTTTGTTGAGATAGTCTCTTGTAGCTCAAGATAACCTCAAACTTATTGTGAAGCTTAGGCTGGCTTTGAACTCCTTCCTGATCCTGTCTCAACCTCCTCAATGCTGAGATTACATATTTCACACATAAATACATACATGTATGTGTATGTATGCGTGTGTGTATCCCAACACCTGGCTATGATATCAATTTTGACAGCCTTTATTCATTTATTTTTGTATATACTTGTGTCTGTGTGTATGCTATGGTAAGTGCGTAAAGTTAGAGAACAGTTTATAAAAATTGATTTTCTCTTCTCACATATGGGTCCTGGGTATTGAACTCAGGCATGGTTAGGAGAATTTTAAGAGAGAATATATGACACTGCAACACAGGCAAGCTTTGAAAATTATGTTAAAACGTCTAGTTTTTCCTTCAATATATTTTGCAGTGGCTTGATACATAAATTTAATATATGCCTTCAGTTCACCCTGACATAATCTTTTTATTAAAAAAATACAAATGGTATGTCTATTCCATAGAACATGCTTTTGTTTGGTACTATCCAGGGCATAGGAGTAAATGAAGTATAACTTTAAGTCTTGAGGAAATTTTCAGTACAGTAAGAAGATCATAAGTCAGCTTTGAGGTTAATGTCCTAACACAATGTAGGTAACAAGCAAGGGGTACTGAACAACAAGGGATCATATTTTATTTAGAGAATGAAACTCAAGGACTGAAAAAAATTTGGAAAGTTAGAAATTATAGAGAATGAAAATTTACATTAGAGAAATAGAATGAGCAAAAGAATTGGAGGAAGAAATAAAATAACACACAGGCCTGAATCCCAGCTGGTGAGAATATGGACCATATGGGTGGGAGGTGGCAGACAGCTGGAGTTCTCTAGATAGCAAGTCTGGGGTCCTTCTGTGGGCGGACATCACACACTAGAGAAGAATTTATGAGACGATGTGAATGTTTTCTAAATATTGACTATGATAGGCTCAAAGAATAAAAATGAAATTAAAATAACTTCAAATTTATGAATCACAAAATTTTCACAATGTTTCAAACAAGTCCCATAAAGAACAATGAATAATCTGGTAGTGTTCATGTGGTACCAGTACTCACTGACCCATAAAGAACAGAGCCTTTCTTAAGGAAAACTGTTTTCTTCTATAAAAGATACAACTGCTTGAAAATTGATGGATAAAACTATAAAATTTCATAAATATAAACCCCATTTGTTGAGAACTACAAATTAGAAATATAAAAAAATTATTTGATTCATATATAGGTTGAAGTTGAGCACAGGATATACTAAGGGACCATCTAATTCTGCAAGACTGGTGGGAAATACCATAATACAGTAGGCTTTGTTTCTAAAGGGGCTTGGCATGTACTGACTCTGAATTCCTAATCTTGGTTGTGCAATAACTCAACACAAATTGAAAATACACAAAGACCTGCAGCTGCTTAGTAGCAAAACTACAATTTCTACTACATATCTGAAAGACATTATAGTCTATCCATAAACCATCACAAGATTTCAAAATTAAGAAAGTCTTCCATTTACTGTTATTTAAAACCATAGTGGTGACAAGTGTTATGTATTACTGTTGTTGCAACCCAAAATAGGTTAAAAGGTCATTAGCTATATAGAAAACTCAACAATCTTGAGCCTTTCTAAACATCTTAAGAGAACAAAGAATTAGGACAATGATAGCAACCTTTGACATAAATATTAGACCTAAAGCTTCAGTTAAAAATTGTTGATCAGGTTCCTGCAGAGCTGAATTTATTGAACAGAGCTTAATTTAGATGTCTCTCAGGTATCAGTTAAGTCAAAAAATAAAAGGACTTTACTTCATATATTTTTCATTTTCTCAGCAATTTATTGGCTGACTATTTAACAGTATTTCTTCTTTTTCTTACAAAGACCTAGAGCTGCATTCTGGGAAATCTACTTGCCCCTCCCCACCAGCTTTAAGAATTGTAGTAAAGGGAGATCGGAAGTGGCAACATGAATCCTGTCTCTAATCACTCATAGGATTTGCTTTGTAGGCAAAACTTAGCATCATGTAACGATCAATGGCCACTGATTCCTTTTGCTCCCAGAAGAGCCAGCAATTATGACCCAGGAAGTTCACCAAGGGACTACAAACAAATGCTAACAAGAGTTCAATTCCACCGTCCTTCCATCATTTCATTTATTTATGGAGCTTTTATTGCTCTGACTCCAACATTTTTCATAATGTAAATACTTCCTGCTACTTAGCAAAGGGAGGGAGCACCATCAAAGTCGTCAAGCTAATAGTGGTCCAGTCTGTGGTTAGGGTCTCCTGGGCTTTCTCTCCCGACTCATGCAAGAAGAAAACAGCTACTGCAGGGCACCTACGTCATAATCCTGATACTCTGGGATACTGGTCTTAGAACAGAGAAGAGGGAAAGAAATGCAGAGGAGAGACTCTGAAGAAGATCACTGGAGAATAAAAAATGGTGATGTATCAGCTCACTGAGGAAAGAGAAAAGCCAGCTAGGATGTAGACTATAAAAGAAAGGAAAACAAAGGGAGAGAAGACAAGCTGGGGAAATGAACTGATCCCCACATCTCATACAAACGTCACTGTGAACTAAGAAATCTATTGTCGACTTGCTGCTTAACCCCCAAGCTTTCTTCTAGGCCCTGCTGTCCTGAGTGCTGCTAACCCCTCTGAGTGCATTTATGCAAATATATACATAGTTTAATGTTCACTTAAAGGGTTGTCAGAGAAGAGATATTTTTGTACTGGAGAACTGACAGTTAGGAGAAGGCCATCCCAAGAAAGGCAATTTAAACACTTAAATGTATATTACAAGGAGGGGGGCAGGGAACGACAGCACACCCTGTGTGTTGTATCATGTTCCTGATGAAAATTTTAAAACACTTTACCTGAGGAAGCAACCCATCCTTCTACCAATTTTCACTTGGGCTCTTTGCCTATTTGCATTGTGCAGTCAAAAGAATAAAGGGACCCAGGTAAAAATCTCCCCTAGGTTGTTATCAAATATTTCTACCTTGTAAGTAGCTGCCTCATTGCTTCACTATCGATTCTCAATTCAATTTCTGCAACACATCTATCATGCTTGTAGTAATGAGAAACAAAATGACCAAACCACAAAAGTCCTGTTACCTTCCTAGTTTTACATTAAGGAACAAATGAAAACACATTTATTATGCTTATTATTATACTATTTCACACATGACATTCTCTTACAATATTGCTTCTTTCTGTAAAGAAAAAAAAATAGTCAGGGTTCCACAAAATATTATCTTCCTTGAAACTGAAATCAATAGTCCCCCAAGTAAGATTTTATTTTAAGTTCATTACAGTGGAAGTCAGTGGTGTGTGTGTGTGTGTGTGTGTGTGAATTTTTTTCTGTTTCTATGACAGATTTTAGGTTACTTTTGATTTTTATACATGGACCCACGGTATTTTTTGTCTTCCACTCTTCTACCTAAATCTGGTAATTAGCATCCACTTCCCATACAGCTTAAAAAATCTATCCAGTTTTACTCACTAATCATAAAATCATTTCCTCTTTTATTTAATATTAGATATATGTGAATTATGTATAGAAATCTGCAAAAATATATTTTATATACTTAAATGCTTTAAATTATAATAATGGCTATGTTTGATTTAGCTCATATAAAATTATTATGTAAACTGTTACTGTCATGGGTTTGTTAAATACTAAATATAGCTCATACGCCTCAGTGTATGTCTTCTGGGATCAGGAAACCTGAGCTTGGAATAACAAAGAGAAAGCATATACTCTATTTCAAAGCAAGGATTCTTGATCTTTCCAGCTGAACTCATTTCCTGGTGCTGCATCCCCAGTGCTCCCTATCAGTATTTCAAGCCACTCTGACAAATCTGGTTTTAGCTTCCAGTCTGTCTTTCTCTGTATTACATGTAGTTCTTACGTAGCTTCTTGCTGTATATTACTGGACAATACTGCCTATTGTAAAGCTCCTCACTCATGGATTCTTGGTCTTGCCCAAAGAGTAATAAGCTTCATGTCTGTTCTACCAGTTTTTATGGGTGAGAGAAAAAGTCACTCTTTTTATAGTACTGGGGTTCAAATCATTAGTGAATCTCTATATCACACTAAAACACAGCAAAGTATTATTTCACTTGTGAAAATACCTCATAACTTTTTCCTAAAAATGTTCACATCTGTGGCCATATACAGACATGAGCCTGAAATACGAAGAAAGACATATTTGTTTGGATGTAAAAGCCAAGTTTCTAGGGTGATTCTTTTTAGGTTAAAGAGATTGATTATTTGGAGTAGATCTGGCATTGCAAACCAAGTGTCTCCTCAGGCTTTTCTTCTTTGGCCTCTTCAACACTCCACTTGCATATGAGATCTGCACAAGCATCCCCAACTCCTGAATTTATTCTCAAAACTTAGACAAACTATCACTGCTACGACTGCAGGACAAAAGCAATCATGCGAAGAAGAAATGCAGACACAGAACAAGGGGAAACATTTCGTCTGTTTCAAAGGATCAGTTGCTCACCCTACTCCATTTAATTCTCAAGAGCCTCAAGACATTGACATCACTACTGTCAGACATGAAGAAGGAAGCTTGTCATGAACAAGTGGGATGAAATTTCAAGTCGACCCAAGAGTAAAATAATGCCTGAAGAGAAGGGTCTGAAAGATCTGAATTATGAGGGATATCATAGGTCAAATACTTAGTAACTTCCTTGACTCACAAGTCTCCCTGAAGTGTTTATCATTGCTTCAATACTTGCAATGAGGAATTCATTTTTTGTTGTGGAATAATCTTTTGTACACTGTGAAGATTTGTCACTCAGATTGGTTTAATAAAAAGGTGAACGACCAATAGCTAGACAGAAGCTGGGGAGCAGAAAGGACACTGAGAGAAAGAATGGAGACACAGAGGAGAGAATGAAGGTAACTTAGCCACATAAAGAACTTAGATTAAAATATATGTGTTAATTTAAGTTGTAAGAGCTAGCTAGTAACAAGCCTAAGTTATGGCCAAGCTTTTGTAATTAAGAAGAAGTCTCCTTGTGGTTATTTGGGAGCTGGCCAGCAGGACAGAGAAAGTCCAACTACAGTTTCATTCCCCCAAACTGACATATTTGAGTTGGGATGATTATGATGGAAAACAAAAGAACAACAACAAAAATAAAACAAAACAAAGAACAACTTCTTCATATACTAGTCACTAGTAGAACATGTCCAATCTCTGGAGAGTTGATCAAATTCATGGCTGTAAAATTCTCTGGAGAGAAATGATTTTAAAAAAATGAATTTAATAAGAAAACAAAACTTTCTAAATTATAATACTATTTATTGTTAAATATAACTATTTTAAAAATTGGGGAAAAATTTTAAAGAGAAAGAGTATTCTACATTGTCACTAACTGGGTGTAGAGACCCTGGGTCAGTCATTTCATCATTCCATTCCTGTGTTTCATCAACTTGGGAACTACTCAGCTCTCCACAACTATTCAGCATGCCCAGCACCACAAGTACAAGGTGCCTACTACATTACTTAGATATGCTTTTCAAGTACACGTACACACACACACACACACACACACACACTCACACACAGAGAGAGAGATACCACTATAAAGATTGCAGCAGCTGATTCAAGTCAGTCAATCAGTCTCCACCAAATTGTGTATGGATCTAGGCCTTTATGTGATTTGAGTATTCATAAATAATAATCAGTTAAACTAAAACTCTTGAGAAAATGTTATTACTGTTGATGTTCTCCAAAGCTAAGACAATACAGAAAATGAGTAATAAAATAACAACAAAAACATGTTCAGCTGTGAGCTCACTAGAATAGGCAAATAACTTTTCAACTTTAATTTCTGAAAGAATTATGTATATGTTTTATATCTTAAAAGAGTCGTCTGTTGAAAGGGCTTAAGGACATAGTACCACACTGGCTAAACACAATTTCCCTATGGTCACCTGCCTTGGAGCAGTAGAAATAGAACCAGCATCATTACATCATAAAAGATGTTCTTAGATAGATGTTCATTTTTAGCATAGGAGGAAAAGACATATACAGGGAAAGATAAGAGTTAAATGGAGGCTGAGAAAGAAAATGTTGGAGATGGTATGTGTGTATTTAAAAAAAAGTAAAGATGGGGGCTGGTGAGATGGCTCAGAGGTTAAGAGCACTGATGGTTCTTCCAGAAGACCTGAGTTCAATTCCCAACAACCCCATGGTGGCTCACAACCAGCTATGATGACATCTAGTAACCTTTTCTGTACACGGTATACCTAATAAGTAAATAAATCTTTTTTTTTTTGAAAAAAAAAGAAGAAAGAAAAGTAAAATTGTAGCTCAAATTGAGTCCTATTCTAGCAGCACTTAAGCTCCAGGAGGCCCATCATTTCTGGGGACATCCAGGGAGCTTGTCACTACTACACAGGCAGTCTAGACAAGTGCACTGGCGAGTACATACTGTGTACTTAGCATGCCCCTGCTGAAGGGAGAGAAAGAGGAAATCACAGGAGAAAACCTACAACCCTGATCATAGTGAGAATACAAAACAGAAAAAGCAAACATAGAACTAGATAGAGGTGGTTTACTTTCTGATTTACTTGAAAGTTCAGTACTCTCAGAGAATAAGAGTTATTGCTTTAGGTTTCACCAGCTTCCAGAGGTCCTAACTTTTTTAATGCATTGGTTTCTCAATCTGTACAATATCTCCCTGCCTTCTTTGAGGAGTGTTGTTACAAGAAAAGAGAATGCCTACAGTGAAACACCTTACTCAGCCTTAATAATGGGGGGAAGGGCTCAGACTTACCTCACCTGGATATACCAGACCCAACTGACTGATCTTGGGATTACTCACCCTATCTGGGGAAAGTATGGGGGGATGGAGTGGGAGGGAGGCTGAGGGGAGAATGGGAGGGGAGGGAATAGGGGAAGCAGTAGTGGGTATGGAGAAAAAAAAAACTTTTTAAATAAAAGAATAAAGATAAATTTAAATATATATATGGAAAAAAAGGAATGAGGGAAGAATTCAGGTGCCTGGCTTGGGACATAATCATTTTCTGGGAATACATAACCGGTGACAGACACAGGTATACTGCTGAGTCAGTGAAGAAGATTGCATCTAGCATAGAAAAGGAAAAGAAGCAGAGATGAAGGAAAAAGAAAGACGCTTAAACTGATTATTCTAAAAAGAAACACATGTGTCTTTTACTATCTGCAGACAATGGCTTTGCATATGTGCTTGTAAAATGTAAAAATGTCATTCAGTATTAGAATGAAATAAAGTGGCATGTGAAGAGACAGGTGGAGATGCTTGAAATTCAGTAAGATATTGATATATTAAGTCAAATTGCAAGAACACAGCATTAAGACAGATTCAAAACACAATTGGGAAGGCAGGATGGAAAACGATTGATCTGTATGTCACAAAGGAATATGGAGGAAATCTCAGAAGTGGGATGTGCAAAGAAGAGGTGAGCCACACAGCCATCTGCTACATCTTAGAAAACAGCTCACCCCGGGTATCTCAAGCTGTTTCCAACAGCAAGCAGAATACTGTATGGATGATCCAGTGCAGAGGGAAAAGAATACCCTGATAGAAAATTCAATAAAAGCAAAACAGGAGGATGAGAAGAAAATTTAATTTCAGTCATATGACTTCTACATGCTTGGCAAGTGGTTCTGATTGAAGTACCTGTTTAATTGTAAGTTGAGTGCCACTTACTGGACTAGTATCCAGCTTTAAGTCTCTAGCAGAGAGATGACAGGAGAAAATAGTGATTGTGGACATGTGTGTTTGTGTGTGTGTGTGTGTGTGTGTGTATGTATGTATGTATGTGTGTGAGTATGTGTGTCTGTGTGAACACATGCATATGTGTGCCCATGTACAAACTTGCTTAAAGTCAGGAGTATGGAATACTCTATTTTCTTTTGTTTTAGATGTCATTGAATACTTCAGGTTAGTGAATTGGAATAAAAAGATTACATTTATCATTTCAATCATGTGTCCCAAAATGTAGGCATCTGTCAGCCTCTTGCAATTTTTACTGTCTTCCATTTTAAACAGGTGAGGGTAAGGTAGAGAGAAGTCACTAAAAGTTTGCTGTTCCAAAATACCCTTCTGTCATCCCGAAAGAAGAGGAAGTTCCACTAGAATTAAAAAAGAAAGGTGCTTTGAAATCAAGAAACGAGACAATCTGGGATGGTCAACTCATCATGTTAATCTTTTGCAGATGGTGGGTTCCAACTATCAATGTGGCAACAATAGCTTTTCCTGAAACCAATGAAGATATAAGACAAAGAAAACAAATTTGGCCTAAGATAAAAAAAAAAATACCCATATATTCTTGTCTCCAAGAGTCTGTTTTCAAGTATGGTCCAACATCCAAAAAGCAATTTCTTTAAAGATGGTACCCATAGTATCCTGGGTAAAATATAATTAATCATTTTTTTATTCTGGTAAGAGAAGCTTTTGACATCCTCAAAGCCCATTATTTTCATATAAATGGAAGATAGCAAAAGGTATAAAGTTTACATTAAAAAAAAAATTGGTCAAGATTGGGAATAAAATAGGATATATATCTAGCAATGAGGCCTTGAGGTTTATACTGTGGCAACACAGAGACACAACCTTTTCAAATATAAGCTTAATATTAAAACATAACCATTACAATGATTGAAAAAACACCAGAATAAAAAAATACAAACACAAATGTCTCCATTCCATCCAGCTTTGTATTCAATTTCTTAAAATCTGGGTGTGTGCTTAATACAGTGAAAACATAAAAACTTATATTGCCTCATTAAAAATACTCATTTTTAGAAACCTGGGGCTGGAGAGATGGCTTGGACATTAAAGGCTAGACTCACAATCAAAATAAATACTACACCTGAAGGCAATTAAAAAATGAATGCTATGCTTTGTCTTTATTCTACCAAAGACAGAGAATATTGCCATTTGACCAGAGAGCCTTAAAGAAGGGGTAATTCTAGTATTTATAAAATAAAAACTTAAGGCTGTCAATCGGGCTTGGGACGAAGAGCAGACGCCAAGGCTATGTCTGTCACTCTCCTGCTCTCTCAGGCTCCAGGAAGAAGAAGAATCAATTAGCCCTTCACAGATGATGACCTTGAAGGCTATAGTTCTGTGCTTGAGATGCTGACTCTGCTAAGACAGGAGGAAATCAGGAAAGGGAGGGTGCAGGCCTGAACCGGTGGCAAAGCATGTTTCAGAGAGGATCGTGTCTCTTGAAAACTGAAGCCATGGTATTGCCCATGTCAAACCCTGAATGGGGAAAGAAAGCCAAGGTCTTTCTACAACTAAAAGGAACTTTCTTAACGGACCCAGATGAAAAGGCTCCCAGATGACAGTGCCATTCTAAGCAACCGATTAGAAGTCTGCAAACAAAATTCCTGTACCAACTGCACTTTAGCTACCTAGTCCAAAGAGTTACATTTTTCACATAGACAACCCCAAAGGTCTAGAGCTTTAATGAACCACTACACACACACACACACACACACACACACACACACACACACACACACACACTTTTCAAGGGAAAACAGCTTCCCAGACGTTATGTCCAACACATTTGAGAATGCTGCAGCTGAGTTCAGGCCAGAGATGGCCTCTGTGAGGCTTTTAGGCAGCAGTAAATCTTCCCTACTTATTGCTAATGCCATAAAATCAATGCCCTGGAGAGAGAGAGAGAGAGAGAGAGAGAGAGAGAGAGAGAGAGAGAGAGAGAGAGAGAGAGAGAGAGAGAGAGAGATTATGAACACTTAGTAAAATTTCCTTTCAAAGCCAATTTTTCAAAAGTTCCCAAGTACATTCTAAAAAGGTCCCAGGCAGGAATGTGTGCTTCTCTCTATCTGTTCATCAGATGACAAAATTACAGCATGGCAGAAGAGATTTTTTTTTTTTTTTTGAAGAGCTACCTTAATTTTTCTGGGTACCTCAACCTATGCCAGCACATTTTAACTGAAGCTTTCAGTTGAAGACAATAAAGACAAAGAAGTAACCTTGTCTGCATGTCGAATTCTGCCTCTCTCGGCAGGATCTGCACTTGCTTTTTATAGCCTGTCATTTCATCTGGGTATTATTTCCCCGGTCACTTTGCCAGGTGGGGAGAGCAAAGGCAGAGATGCCTGTCAGATCTTTAACAATACTTTAGGGACTTGATGAAGATGCAAATCGGTGTCTGCATACAGGAGGCTCTCCTAATTACAGCGGAAAAAGCAAGCATCCTTTTGAAACCTTTGCTCTGAAGCTGGAACACGTCAAAAGATCTCGAATTACAAGCATATATCAAGTTGTCCTTTTTCTTTCTGAGTTTCTCCAGCACAGGGCAAAACTTCATTCTTAACATGAATGTCTGGAGGAAGTCTCATTTATTCTTTCTTAGAGTGTAGAGAGAAAACTGAAGGAGTGTTTCATCACAGATTCTCTACTTTCACCTTGATTTTTAAAGCACTAAAATATTTTACATACATCACTGAGAATCAAGTTCTCTCACCTCTTTCTTTTCTTCAATTACTGAACTCTCTCATCAGTGGTAAAAATAGAGAGGGGCAGTAGACAGACACAGAAAATACTACAAACATCTCTTTAAATGCTGTAACCAAAAAAGCTCCGTGCTGACATCTGGAGCAATCTGACTAGTCATGGCTTCATTGCTTTCAACTTTCTGTCCTGAAGCTAAGGCAATGACCTTTGCACACGCCAGTGTTTCATTCTGTATTGTTTTAATAGCATGGAGCCTCTTCCATCACGAGTTATTAAACCAGACTGTGGCAACACAATGGGTTAAATGACACATCTTAAAAAAAAAAAAAAAAAAAAAAAAAAAAGAGAGAGAGAGAGAGAGAGAGAGTTACCTTGGTTAATGGCCCCTGCAGTTTTTAATGACTGGCAAGGAATTTATTTTAAATATTTGATTACAGAAGACAAAACTAATTTAGGAAAATCCCTTTGTGGAGAGTTGCAGTCTGACTTGAACAAAATAAGACTGCCTCTGCTAAGTGGTCAGTAACCAAAAGTATAACCCATGCAGTACAGCCAGGATCTGAGGTCAGGGAAGGGAGCACAGTCTTCAGATGTGTTGCGCATCAGGACCAAACGATAAAAATTCGGTACAGAGATATGATTAAGAGGCAGGAGAAGACCTTGGAGAGAGATGACAGGCAGCTTGGGGTATGGGGGGGGGGCAAAGGAAAGGCAAAACTCTATAAGGGGGAGGAATATCAAATGATATTTCTTGGCATATGGAAGTTATCTGTCTATCAAAAAAATAATAAAGGACAGTCAGACATTAACTCCTAGAACTATTGCAAAGAAATTAAATTTAGACTAAATCCGAAGTATGAAGATGTTGTGGCTTTTGATTGACAACTTCAGACAAAGCTGCTGTTTTGCTTTTTTTTTTTTGGAAAAAGGATTTATTCTAGGGGCCTAAATGTTTGTTCCCCGCCCCCCCCCCCCACGAATGATTCATCAAAGAAAAGCTCCCAGTCTAAAAGCAAGAGCAAAGGAAATAGCTAGCCCTCCAGAGACTACCTTAAGAAGCTCCCACCCACCCTTTCTGTTATCCACCACCATCATCATCATCATCATTCTCTCTCTACTTACAAAGTTTAGGAGCAGTTTGGAGATTAGTTTCTGTTGTTTGTGGCTGAGTTGGTGACTTGGGTGTTCTCACCTCAGGGGTCCGAGTTGGAGAAGGGAAGGGTGGTACAGTGGATAGTAAGGGAGGAAAAGCAGACAGACGATTCTTCCGGGTTGGTCCTGCTGAAGGCTTAGAGGCCCCGGCAACATTGTCACCTTGTACTGTAACATGAACCCCAGGTTCAGACAGAGCCCTAGAGACAGGTGAAGTATATGCCTCAGATGACACCAGAACAGCTGACGCAGCAGTTGGATCCAGAGAAATAACAGGGTCCTGGCCTAACCCCCCAGGGTCAAGGTGAGTTGGAGAGTCGTATTCGAATATCTTGTCCACAAATACCCACTTTAGGCCAGCAATGCAGAGGCAGAGGCTGACTAGGCAAGCCAGAATGGGGACAATGCAGATCTTCTCTGAGTTGAGGCACCCTCTCAGACGCTCAGCTTCCAGACACACACAGCAGGGCACCGCCAGGCCCAGGAGTCCAGGGCTTCTCCCATCTTCAGTGTGGGTGTCTGGCATGTGCTCTTCGTCCGGAAGCCCGTCCAGAGATGGGTCTGCACTCAGCTGAGTGGAGGGGCTGGAGGACCTCCCGCCAGCTACCTCAGACATGTCTGGGGAATAAATCTCCATCGGCTCACCTCCAGAAGGCCTGGCCTGTCTCGCAGTGCATTACCATGCAGAGCCCCCCCCAACCAAATAATACAGCATCTTGGAGGGGGAAATCGATAAGGCATCCAAGTCCAAAGCCATTATCAAAAGTAAGAGAGCTCAGGAGGAAGGAAAAGATAAAGAGAAAAAGAAAAAGAAAAAAGGGCTTCTAGCAACTACAAAATAGAAGTATACCGAAATATCTTGAGCTGCTGTTTCTGGGACACTTTTCCAGTTCTTTCAAATGCTTCTCCAAACCATCCCGGTTGGTCAAGAAAGCAAGGGGACTAAAATAAGAAGCGAGCTGATGCCTGGCTCATTAAGTAAACCAGTATCCCAAACTGAAGGGCATGTTTCTCACCTCGAGCGTCTGAAGCTGGTGTCTGCTTAAAGGAAGAAAACAACTGTCATGCAGGAAAAGTAAAAGCAAAAGCAAGACCAGAGGCGGTGGCGGCGGCAGCAGCGGCGGCGGCAGCAGCGGCAGCAGTGACAGTAGCAACAGCATCCTGTCGTGTTAACGCAGCAGCAGCGGCTGAAAGAGGCTGAATCATTACAGAGCAGCAGGTGCCTGCCCTCTGAGCATCACTGCAAACAGTACCATCGCACAGGGATGCTAGAGCAGCAGGAGCCAGGAGGGGCGGTAACTCCCATCCCCGCCCTGCCTCCTGCCTCCACCCCCACCCCCCAGCTACTCCTCTTTGTCCTTCTTGAGCTCAGTCACTTTTTTCCTCTGCAGTCTTCTTTTCCTTCTTTATGGTTTCTTTCTCTTCCTCCCTCTTCATCCTAAATTCTCATTCTCTCTCTCTCTTTCTCTCTCTCCCCCCCCCCCACTGTTAGCTGATCTGTAATGAGTACAGAACACCCAGCAACACAGGACTGCCAGTGACTTCCTATTTTATCCAATTAGAAGGAATAAAGGCCATCAGAGCACAGAGAAGCTGCCCGGCAGCAGTTAAACCGGGTCTCCCTGGTCCCCACTCCTATTCTTTTTATTTCCTCCTCTTAAAGCTGGCCCCAGTTTCCTACCCTACACTCCACCTTGCTCGTCTGCAGTCTTGCTGTCTCTCTTTCCTTCTCCTACTGTGGGGTCAGAAAAAGCCAGGGATCGGATAGATGCTAGCAATCTAACAATGCTGGGATGGAGGGGTGGGGGGTGGGGGGTGGGGGTGAGGGTAGAGGATGGAGGTGGGACCTTCTGCGTTAGACCTGAGGCTGGGCAAAGTCTGCTATCTGACTCCTCCCTAGAGAGGTATGCTTTTCAACAGCAATTTCTTCCTGCCTGCTGCTGAGAGATAGCATTCCTTCCCTAGCCAGCACTCTAATGAGTTTTGTTCACTAACAGGACTCTTATTACCTGATTTTCAACCAGCAGTTAGAATACTGTTTTCTAACCATGGACAGCTCTGCCTTCTTCACTCCCTACTGTGAGGTTTAAGACTTTGCAAAATACCTGCATGTCCAGGCAGTGTAGGGTGCGGTGTGGGGGAAGGGAAAAAGTCCATGTCCCTCTGTTCTTTACCTTTGCCATTCCCTTATCCCATCCATAGCAGTTCAGAATTATGTCAACGACACTATAGGAAGACCAAGGGCTGGCTACCGCTTCATTTTCCAATTAGCCTTCCATGTCTCCACACTGCAGAAGAGGCTAGAATTCCCCAGACACTGTAATATACACCACATGTCCCCAGCTATAATCACACTGCAAGTATTAAGAATTTTCTATAAGGGCATGCCTTGTGGATGAAGTTTTAGTAGCTTTAATTTACAAATAACTTTCATGCTGAGTTTTTGTTTTGTTTTTTGTTCTGGCACAGTTCTTGAAAGACTAGAAGAAAAGAAAGAAACTCACTGTCCATAAGAGAGAGAACAGGCTCCAGGGAACATTTTGTGGCATGTCAGTGCATGGTCTGCACATCTGATCCTTTAAGCCACACTGTCACTGAGCCTGGATATCCAAATGGTTTCCATTCTATTTACCTATATCAATCGGTGTCTTAAAACTCTCTCTAAATCTATAATATATAACCATCACAGGCAGGTCCAGGGCAGTAAAAGGTAATGCTCAAGTCTTAAGAAAAATCTGCACTAAACACACTTGGTTTTGTATGGCACAATTCTACTGCTTTGAAATACAGTTGAGCCTTTTCAAATACCAGGAGGTACAAACATTATCATTTCCTTCCAGATGAAATTACCCCATAATTATGAATGATTCAAAGGATATTAGTATCTTAAACTGTGTTTTCAGTCCTATCACTAACAACAATAAAAGCCTGGCCAAATTTGCATAATTGTAACCCAGATTATGACAAGCTCACAGGCAAAATGAATCATTGTGAGTTCACCTCTACACAGCCAGGGACCAATATTTTGAAATTGATTGTTTTCTAGATTTATATACCTGATTTTAAAGAGTTTTCTTAACAAAGATTCTAGTGATGGGCATGATATTTTATAGTGCAAGAAATCCCTGTTACAGCATTTATAATTTAATATTTTAATTACATGAATTGTAAATATTCAGATACAAATAGTGAGTTGAAAACTCAATTATAATTCCTTCAAGGATTGCTTTGTCTAGTTAAACTTGATGTTTTCAAACCTTACATTCAAGTACTGAACTGGAGCTTATGCATAACCAAGGTCATTTAAATTTCAAAGACTGGAAGGCATCACATGGCTTTAACTCTGACAAGTGTTGAGGGGACACCAAACACATAACCCACAGCTCCATAAAGGTATCACCAATGGCAATTACCATAGTCACAGAAAAAGGTGCTGGCTCATTCTCTGGTTGTCATATTAACCTTAATCATACCTTTGGCTGACTGATTCTCCAGTTGTCCTACTAAAAATTTTGAAGATCAAGTCTCTGAAGGAGAGCTACCTGTTCTCCCTTCCCATTAAGGAATTGGAGATCATTGATTTCTTCCTGGGTGCATCCCTAAAGGATGAAGTTCTAAAGATCATGCCAATGCAGAAGCAGACTCAGGCTGGCCAGAGGACCAGGTTTAAGGCTTTTGTCGCTACTGCGGACTACAATGGTCATGTTGGGCTTGGTGTTAATTGCTCCAAGGAGGTAGCCACTGCCATCCGAGGGGCCGTTATCTTGGCAAAACTTTCCATTGTCCCTGTGTGGAGAGGCTACTGGGGGAACAAGATTGGCAAGCCCCACACTGTTCCACATAAAGAAACAGGCCTTTGTGGCTCTGTTGTTGGTGCATCTTTATTCCTGCCTCAGAGGCACTGGCATTGTCTCTGCTCCTGTGCTCAAGAAGCTATTGATGATGGCGGGTATTGATGACTGCTTCACATCAGCCAGAGGCTGCACTGCCACTCTGGGCAACTTTGCCAAGTCCACCTTTGATGCCATCTCTAAGACCTACAGCTACCTGACCCCTGACCTCTGGAAAGAGACTGTGTTTACCAATTGTCCTTATCAGGAAGTCACTGACCATCTTGTGAAAGTCCACACCAGAGTCTCTGTTCAGAGGACCCAGGTTCCAGCTGTGGCCACCACATAAGAGTTTTATATGAAAAATAAAAGTGAATCGAGACTGTTTAAAAAAAAAATTCTTGTCACTTACAAAGAAAGGATTCTGTTATCCACAGGCTGGGACAAAACACCAGAGACATACTCCTAGGACTGTTAACTACTACCCCTTGGGTCAGATTGCACAACTCAGACCTTAGAATGCCTGTTTCCTCTGTGGGTGTACATTTTGTACTTTGTGGCTCCTAAGGATAGCTTGGAGAAATTCAGCTTCTTATAAAATTCTTTTGTTTTGGTTTTTCTGTTAAATTAGAAAGTGAATGGAACTGGGGAATGGAAGATAGACAGGAAGAATAAAAGACATTTTCCATGACTTCTCCCTGGGGGTGGGGGGGGAAGACCAGGTGCTGCCTTCATTCCTCCATCACATCTTCTGCAGCAATAAAAGTGTGAGGAAGCCAGTGAATCCGGGGCTATGATCAGAGCTTTCTTAGTATGCAGAATAGGTGTTTATAGGAAGAGCTTCAAGGGTATACCATCGTTAACACTGTAAATGCCACCTTAATGAAACCCAGGAACACCCATTTCCATGTGCTCTTAGAAACATGAAATGAGACAAAAATGTTACTGCTTTTAAAACCCTATAATTACTCCCTCCTCCACAACAATAAAAGCGATGTTTATTGAGCTCCACCTATGTGGCAGGAACTCTCAGCATCATAATATACATTATGTCAGAAGTTCTCTCATCCTTTAAAGTCTATTTGCTTTGGAAATAAAGAGATGGGTAAATCAGGTAATGTAGCCAGGCACTAACTATTAAATGACAGCTTGAGATTTTGAAAAGACTAGACTCACACTAGTTCTAATAAATACTCCATTTTAAAGAAAAACTAACTACCTGTTATGTGTTTTCATGTCAGTTCAATGGGAGAATAAAAGAGCTAGACTATACAACCAATAAATAAAATATACTTTAATGTAAGAAAACTTAAAGATACCCACTTTCTAAAATAAAAGCCTTCTTAGTTTTTGCAAAGTGACTTTGAAAAACAAGTAATAAGGAGTAGACACAGCAATTCAAAGATTACTTATTTATAGTGTAAATGAAATTAGTTCTTCCAGGGTCTCAGTTCTAGGACTCTTCTGGGGAAGATATTTTAATTATGTACTGCTGTGAAACCAACTGTCTTCAAATAGCTTTACAACAAATACCTACAGGAGGCTGCAGGTTGACTGGGTTCAGCTGGGTGGTTCTTCTGCTCTGTTTGACACCAACTGAGGCTGTAGTCAGCTTAAGGCACAATTATGCTGAAGAATTCAAGGTTGCTCACACATGAAACCAAACATCAGGGGGGAGAGCCATAGAGTGTCAAAACACATACCAGCACAGAGCTTCTCCACATGGCTTGAGCTTCTCATAGCAAGTTAGCTGTTGATGAGAACTGTCTACCCCTAGAGACAGGAAGCTCAAGCTACCCCTCTATATATGAGAGTTGCATAAGCTATTATCATTATTCTTAGTTGTTAAGTAGTCATGGTGCCAGCCCAGACTCAGAGCAGTAGTAATAAATCTTAATGGACAGGGATAAAATATCTGTTGCCACAACTCACCAACCACTCCAAGAAACTAAACCAGGGGTAAAGAGGAGTCACAGGATGCAGAATGCACTTGGCAGAATGAAGTCAAATGTGTATGCACTTTAAATCAAGTTTTCAAACAGTTTGGTTTCCATATAAGCCAGCATCAGTAAAGAAGATACGCCACTACATTATCAATGAACATGCTTAGGGCTGGAAATGTAGCTGAGTGGGAGGGATCGCCTAGCCTGCATCTGTCCCCAGCACTGCAGCTCAATTGCCACAGCTAAAAACCAAAGACCAACAATTAAAAAAAAAAATCAAACATTAGATACCACTGTGAATTCAGTATAAAATAAGCTATTTATTTCTGCATTAATTGTTATTTATTTTTATTACTGGAAGTAAGGAGACTAGCTTTAGCAGATGAAAGGGATCAAAAAATGTCATTTTGTTTTTGACCATATAACCCAGACTTGTTTTATCTTTCCCTTTGAAAATTTCTAAAAATGTTTACCCTTTCTTCAAAATTTTACATTTAAAAAGAGAGAATTTACTTCATGTTATATTTAGTGTAGTGACAACAGAAGCTTTATTTTGAGATAATTATATGTATAAGTGGTAAATCATATGTTTACTTGTTAATGAAATGTGAAACCCCTAGGTTTAGAAAGCTCATGGACTCAAATAAAGCCTCACAAAATGGCTGTTTTATCAGAACACAAATGCCCAAAAGTAACTGTCAGACTAAAAAATCCCTCTCTACATGGAGTTTCTCATAATTCTCCAAGTCATGGGATTTTATTAATTTATTTTTTCTTTGGTGACAATCTGTGTGCAGGCAGCCCAGGCTCATCTAGAATTTATCAAATATCCCAGTGGGACCCCAAGTCTGCAGCAGTCCTCCTGCCCTGGCTTCTTAAGATCAGGGATTAGAGCCATGCACCATCAAACTTCAAATGGCTTTAAATCAGACTTTCTCAAGTTATCATTTCTTGAACATGTTTTCAGTCCCATGTTATTATTCAATTGTATCACACACACAGGGCTAAATAGGATATTTTTTTCAAAGGTAAAAATGGTCAATAACTGCTTCAAAGTCGAACTGTGATCCACTTGACATGTATATTTTGTTTTATTTTTATTTCTATTTGAGATTAAACTCTGTAGACTTTCCTCAGATCAACTGGCAGGCATTTAATATCCCTCTGTCTAAACTGCCCCATGTATTCCCTTCCATTTGGGGGTCTTTAATGTATATCACATACTTCCTCATAAATTTTTCTAATTGCCCCAAAATGTCATACGTGAAATGAGCCTATCGTAGTAATTATCGGCCATCATAGATCCTACCAAAGTTAATAGAAGATGCACATTTAGTTTGCTTTCCAGGCATCTCTCTCCCCAGTGAAAAGATCCCCGATGAAGCGAACCAAACCAGAATGCTGTTTCATGATCACTCACATGAAAGATAAGGGCCAAAAGAAAGCCATTTCCTCTCTGGGGACAGGGATGCCACTCCCAATTGAGGAGAAATCAAAATACCATGCTTTGTTCTTTCTTATACATTGCAATGATCGTGGAGAAAAAAAAAATACTTAATTTTTAAAACCACTTTTGTGAGATGCCTCATATTCATATTGATTGCCTGAATTTCCCTGTTCTCAGTTTTAAACATGATCAATTTTACTGTGGGTGGCACATTGGTCCTTCATATGCAATTCAAATAGATAGCCTGAAATGTGAGGCCATTTGGACAGTTCTTTTGGTTATATATGATAACTATAAATAAGTTTATTTTATTTTCACAGAATGTGAAATTCCTCATAAGTGAAGTGTGTAGTTAAATACAAACCCAATTCCAGGGGTTGGAAAAAAATTAATTTTGCTATTTTAAATAAAATATAATTGTATATGTGTGTGTGGTACAATGAGATTATTCAAACTATATCCATCATTGAAACATGAGTAATGATCATTTTTATCTATACATAAATTCTTTATTGTGCACCTTATTTTAATTTTATGTCACTTTCTTTTGACATTACAATGAACATGTTTTGGATCTCAATGGAAGTAATGATTGCAGAATATGAGTGCAATTGAGTCTATCCACTCTAAAATGGTTAAATTTGTCAAATGTGACTCTCCAGTCAGTGAGGAACTCATCATAGTTTCAACTTCTTTAATAATTAATTTTAAAGGATCATTGTGTTATTTGTGCCTGAGATGGCTGATGAGCCAAAGTCATAAAACTCAATATATAGGTTGTCTTTCTTCTATAAAGGATTAGTATATAATGCAGAAGCTAAGGATTCAGCTTCAAGGTGGAGTGTTTCTCTAGCATGTATGAGTCCATAGTTCAATCCCAAGAACAGGAAGAGAGGAAGAAGAAAGGGACCTTGGGGAGGGTGGGATTGTAGAATTAAGTATCACACAATTTACCCTTCATATTTATGACTTCAAAGGTACAATGAAAAATATAAGGAACTGATAGATCATTAAAACATCAGTGATCAGTTTGAAATTATTTTTATAAAAAAGGTTTATTCTATATTATTTTATATTAGTGAAATATTATGTCTCAGTGTTTAAATCCTTCCTTCCATTTCCCTATTTAAAGCATTCTAGAAATACATGCAAAAGAAGGTGGCAGCGGACTTGCCTGACTTTGTTTTAATTCCTTCAGTTTCTGTTTTAATCAAATGTACTCACCTCCAGAATGTAAGATATACAGCAAGTATATCTGTGTATTTCTACTGTTTTCCTATACCTAGAACATGTATGGTGCACAGAAGCACTTAAATCCATGGATAGACAGGGAACACTTTCTTAATGAGGAATATATAAACTGTGCTGGAAAGAAACATCTCCAAGAGACAGGTGCTCCCTGTAGAGCTTTACCTGGGTGAGTAAAATCAAATAATGTTAAATATAAATAATGCAACTCAAAATCAGCTACCCAGAAGACCATCAAACTTCACAAAACCTGTGCACGTAAGAAACACATGTAGAGTGTCTGCAATAGAAGAAGCATGGGGAGAATTGCCTGTGTTTCACTTTTTCAAATGATCTGTATTTCTAAAGATGAAAGACTCAGAACCAACAACAATAAAGAAAAAACCAACCCTATGGCCTACAGTTCAAAGTCTCCATAGTTCTCGGATGCTGATCCAACAGAGAAAGTAAAGTTGCACCAACGGGGAGAGAAGATAAAGTACATATGTAGTTTCGAGAACTGATTTTGCATTCTGAGTGAGTCACCCAACTGGCAACATTGCTCTTTTAGGGTCACAGCACTATGATGGGCATAGAAGCTGAAATATCCATTTAAAAAGAAAATGCCAGCTTCATCCTCTACTGCTGTCTCCATCCAAGAGGGTAGACATTTTTCCTTTGTTCTTTCAAATTTTTTATTATTTTAAGAAGTATGAATTTGAAAGTCATGAGATAAAATATGATTTGACCTCAAGGTCTTCTCTTAAGCATAAAATAAAATTGTTAGAATCAGACTCGCTTAAGAATGATTTATTTTTTGTTTTAGGCGTTATTTGGAGCAGAAGGATGGATATTTGTTGCAGAGTGCCTCTGTAATCTCAATCCTAATTAGATTTAAATGTTTCACTGACAGAAGTTGGAACTTGCTCATCAATTTTATTTTATTTTGTATAAGAAAGATAAGTACTCAGGCACAAAAAATTGCCTATGTAGAGTTCAATCTCAAAGGCCTATAGGTCTAAGCCTACCAATTACTACCACAGTAGCAGAATTCAATGCCAGTTTCTAAAAAGGAAATCTGTTTGACGCTTTACAGGAACTTTTTCTACATCAAGGATTGCTATAGAATGCTCACTTGACATCATATGGCCACAACTTCCTTTTTCAGAAGCTCAGAGACTGAGAATTCCTATTTCGACCCTGACTCTCAACATTATTTTATAAACTATGGGGTTACAGAAGTGCGAGCGATAGAACCCAAGAATTCTCCCTGAGAACAAGGTGAAGATTAGAAATCACTAGCTGATGAAACATTACAAGTCCTTGTCCTTGTAGGAGGAAAAGTCGTCCAAAGTAATGTGTCTTTGGGGAAGAAGATTGTCATCATGAAACAGTCACTACAAAGCAGGTTAAAAACACACTAGGTTTACCCAGAATTATTCATATCTGAGAAATGGGCTGGGATACATCTTCTTTTAACTTTAAGAATGGATGGACTGTATAGGGAAGAGACAGAAGTCAGGAAAAAGACACATGTGATGACTGACTTACTCTGAAATATGCCAGAAAACCTACGATATGGCAGTATATATGAGAAAAATATATTCTCTTTTATGACATAACCCACAGCTTACATATTTATATATTCTTTCTAAGAATGTGATGAGATATACATACCATGTACACTGGGGTATGTGGCATAAAAAATGTCCTGTGTATATGATTTGTAAAATATAAAAATGTTGTTGCAAAGATGAGTGAGTGTACATTTTATAGAGAAAATATAAGTAATGTTAGTGATAAAATCGAAATAATTGGATTAAAGCCCAATTCACTCAAATAACAGTAACAAAACACTAGGGCCCTTAAAAACAATATTATTATAATTTTTGCCCACAATTATATAACAGAAAATCCAGCACTTGGATTACTAAAGTTCATAGACGGATACCAAAGAAACAAAATATTCTACCAACTCCACATTGAGCAAGTTACAACAAGACACTTTCCTTCCTCCACTCTGTCCCTCACCTCTGCTACCTTGCCTCCCCCTCATTCTAAAGTTATATAAAAAAATTAAAAGATTCACATTACTTGGACCATTTTCTAATGGAAATGAAGTACATAGAAGACCATTAATTGTCATAGTATTAAGAGCTTTTTCTGAAACTTCACCACCCCCCCCATTAACAAATATTTATTGAGAAGAAACTTTCCAAAATGTAACATTTAAATTGCCAGGGAACTCAAATACTAGTGAGTGGGGGAAAACATGAAGTTGACACATGGGAAAACGAGGGGGATGGATGGCAAATTCCTGCAAAGTGGAACGGTTCAGGTTATTCTACCTCAAACATGCCTTTTCTCAAAGCCACTTGGTCAACAAACATCACAAGTCATAGGTCCCTCTCTCAAGCTGTATTACCCAGTTGTGCTCACAGATATTACATAAATTACTAAAGAGATGTAAGGCACCTCTAAAGAAGCTATATTCAACTAAGCTTTATCACTGACAACAAGAGGCATTTAGGTGACATAAGCTAGCAGAAAAAACAAATCCACTTTTTTTAAACATAGCATCACAGTACAGAAAGCCCCAACCATAGGCTTCTTCTGTCTCCATATACCTTCCATAAGAAAGGAAGAGTTGAAATTATATGGTTCAAAATGTGTCTAGATAGATTTCTAAAGTGATACATAACTCTTTCAAAGTATTTCTCAAAACCTTCCCTGTAGCTTTGCCATGACTTGGAGGTCATGCAAGTCACCTACCTGTCTCCAGGTTAAATCTCCCAATGCAGGGTAAGTTCTTGGATTTGGCTCACTCACATCTCATCTGTGGCTTTCTAAGTGTCCACTGATACGTACCTTCTAGTACTAAAGGCATCTAAATGGTCTCTATGTACAACTGAACCCCCCCTTCTCCTTTATCTTCATCCAATATTCAAAGACAAAAGCTGGGGTAGGGAACCATCAGAGGTTATCAAAGTTAAGCTGCTGTTACTCATTCATATCCTGATCACCAAAAAGATACAGAGGAAAATGCTAGCAATTGCACTTCCAGGGTTCTAGATACTTAGTGCATCAGAAGAACACACAATAGAGCCATTGCAATAGTTTTTAAGACCACAGGACAACTGAGATCATCTCATGGGTAAAAGTAGGCATCCCCTTGGGGACAGGTGATTTTTACAATAATCAACAGCTAGAGAAAAATAAATATATTGAATGAGAACAAAAAAAAAAAAGAAACCCAGAAAATTGGGGCTAGATGCTTGAGTTTTCCAACTCAGTCTGAAATGGCATTTCTGTAATTTAGCCAACATTCAGAAACTAATTAAGAAATTGGAAGCTCAGCACTTAAAATGATTTTCTTTTGGTCAGTCATCTGGGAGGGAGAAAAATTGAGAAACCTCAGGATAACCTGATTTCCAAAAAGCAAATTCCAAATTTTAAGGTCATACACTACATCCAATAAAAATAGGTAACATTTCCAAAGCACCAAGATAAGTGTGCATTGACTGAGCTGTTCATGCTCTGCATGTTTAGCAAGTGGCTGGTTATATGGCAAACATTATGCTGAGCTGTGTAGATATGGCAACAGGAAGTTAAAAGAATATTCACTATATTAATCTCTTTTCCTCCCATGTAAAAGGAGAGAGATGGCATAATTCAAAGTATGACAGGACTCACCTTAAAGGATAGAGGAGAAAGTTAACTGAAAACAAGTTAGCCAGCTATTGTACTAAGTAGAATATATACACCAAGCCTTGAGATTGTCTGTCAGCCTGTAGAGTAAGTGTTATCATTCCCACTTTACAGATGGAAACAACAACGGTTTGGGAGGACACAAGACCACATGGCCGGGAAGCCTTGGGTCTGAGGTCTAGGCCTATTTATCCTTCAGAGACCTGTTCCTCTACTGAACAAATGCTGTATGTCATATGAAATGAACCAATGCAAGAATGCATTCACAAAAAAACCGTTAATTATACAAGATGTTTGTTGTTGTTGAATGCTGCAGTCAAATTTTAAGATGGACTTATATACAACTTAAGTAAAGATGAGGAGCATAAGAACAAATGCGGTGCTAACAATGTACATACTAGCCTATGTATAACTGCTGCCCTGGTCAGATGAACTTCTCTGCAGTGCAGTGCCCATTCCAAACATAAGGACTTCATTTCCACCACTAGGCATCTACTTAATTGTTCTATGTGGCTTATTTTGGTCATGATAAAAGCAACCTATTTAAATGATATTGCCAGTACATACATGGACCAAAATAATTCCACTCTGGACAGAGATGCTTTTACTGACATCAACAAGATGAGCTTAGAACTTGGCAGAAAAATTAAACCTCTCAATTTTCCCCCAACAAAATTGATTCAGTGTCTGAATACACTGAACAAATATACTAAGTTAGAAATTTCTCAGCTTATACTAAAAAGGGATTTTCTCTTCTGCTAACCCGTGTGGCCACAGACACTTCTGTTAATTTTCTTAAATGCATTCTTTTTTCCACATTTTCTCAGATATTCTCAGAGGTTGATGTTATCCTCACTACTTTTTGAAAACATTCATTCACTTACTCATTCATTCACCCACTCATTCATTCAATAATCTGTTTACTTAATGATTACTTCTTCTGCAACTAGAATCAAGCTTTATCCAGGACTAAGGGAAGGTGGAAGAAAATAAGATAAACTGCTTCTTGGGGTGATTATTCCATCCTAATTAACGTCATAGCTTTTTAATCCTTGCCCAGCACATTGGCAAGTTGGAAGTGACAGTTAGAGATTCATGTGGCTTACAATGGATTCTACTTTGTGTAGCTGACACTGGTGGGTTTTTTTCTTTCTCTTAATGAACTTGTCAGGAAACACTGTTTATTGTATTTGCACGTTTGAACATCTGAGAATTCCCTTCACTTAGGAAAATGTTTTCTTCTGATAATGGTTTGCTTTGACTAGTGATAGAAGAAGAATGCAGACAGGATCATGGCTAGACAAAAGGATGTCAGTGGAACTGGATGATTACAGACAGAGCCATGTTTCCATTCCCAGTAACCATCCAACAAAATACCTGTCAAAACTGACTTGACTATGGTAATAATGTGATGATAGCCTGATTATTTGAAAACCTGATCGTGTGTGTGTGCTCCTAAACATAAAACTGTAACATGTTCTGTCCATATACTGTTACTTGTATGAATATGTTTTCAAGGCAGACCCTGTAAAAGAACAAGGCAGGACTCCGTAGAAGGTTCTAGAGGTAATAGAGGGGAGATAAAGATGTGGTTATATTATCATATCAAAAACTAAAAGTATTATTGGAAAAAAGAGAGAAATCTAATTGTGGTGGCTAAATTTAAATAAAATACAGCATTATTACATTTTGTTATTTGTTTGGTGAAATAAAGACTTATAGAATGGTGGCACCATTGACATATTTGAAGTACAGTCAGTCCCATTTCTTGATTTGTTAAGCCAACATACTAATTTCACAGAAATTCTGAACCAGGTAGAGTGGTCTCCTATCTGTAATTTCCAGTTCGTCATAGACTGAGGTAGAAGGTTCAAGATCAAGGCTACCCTCAGACTTAGTATCTCTCTCACATAATAAAGTCTTGGTTTGGTTTGGTTTGGTTTAGTTTAGTTTTTCAGGAAAGGAAAATTCTTAAAGTTCAAGGTAAATTGGGTTATAGCCATTAGATTGTCATAGGGTCCTAGACTAATGTTTTCAGGGCTGCCCTTGTAGAGCTAGCCATTTATTTAGTCAGTAGACACCCTTCTTACATATCTTGTTTATGTCTACAATCAACATCAAGAGAGCATTCCATTAGCATGAAACCTTTGATGAACACAGATATCACGAAAATCAGGTGCTGATTAGTGATAATAACTTCCTACAACAATTTCCACCATTGTTCATCACATAGCTCTCCTACCCTGATTAACAAAGACCTACTAAAGTCTGAAGGTTTTTGTAGTTACAGGAAAGCAGATGCATTATTTATGAGGATGCAGAGGCTAGAAAGTTCGACTATACGGCTTACCCTAGCAGTACTAGGCTTGAAGTTATTGTCAATAGGAATCTTGCCAGTGCATTAGAAGATGAGATAGAAGGGATCTCTGCCAAATAAAATAGCTATGTAATAACAAACACTAAAAAGAAAGAGCATCGGGGTTGGAGGGAGGCCTGAGATCACTGCTGATGCAGATTTCAGGTGATCACCAAGCTTTGCAGTCAATGTACAAAGAGGAGCTGCAAGCCCAATTAATTCTCCATGCCTTATCTTCCTCGTCCTTAATTATAGTCAAACATTCTTTCCTAAAGTTATGACAATATCTCTAGACACCCTGGGAAGTATAACTGGCACCAAGACATTCATATTCATGATATTCCAAGTCAAGCATAATTAATTGTGATTGTATGTGGACCACTGTGTTTAAAAACCTACCCTCTATTTTTAGAGATCAAAGGAAAACTGTTGTTTTCCTCTTTGACTTAGAAGCAAAGAAAAACAGCTACAGTAAACAACATCCTTATTCTTCACATATTCAAAGTGATATATTGCCACAGACAAATACCTGTCAAGGCTTTAAGTAGATTTTGAGATACAGCCATTCAGCTTTCATTTCCTGTTTAATCACTGTCAGTCACTTGGAATTTATACCACAGGACAATAAAAGTCCTCATGCTTTAACTCTTAACAATACCAGAGGTTAAAATTCTACCTAGCTGAGAGAGGAAAAAAAAAAAAAACCTAGCAAAATAAGTCAATTTGAATACATGCAAAAAATAAAAATGTACTATGGAGATTCTTTCCTTTTTTTATAATTTTGAACAAGAACAACATGCTAATGGGGAAAGAGGAGACTTCAACCCCCGACAAACAATTGAAAGGATTCTTAAAGCAAAATAACCCTGTGTCAGTCTTTAAAATGAAAAACAAAGTTTTGTTGTATTCTGTTTCCTTCAAAACAAAGGTTTCATAAGTGATGCTGCATGAGCCCATTCTAGGTATATTCTTTCTTCAGAAAGACCTGTCCATTTGAGATATAGCAAGCACATTTTACCTATGACAACACCTCAACAATTATCCTCCACTCAAATGTGTAGACATGAGAAGGGCAGAGAGACTCAAGGTATTCCTTCTAAACTACCCAACAATTCTGAACATACATAGGAGGAATTTATGATAATAAATGTATTTATGCATTCCTAGACTTCACTTAGGAATGTCGAGTCATAGAATTAATTTGGTACAAGTCATTTATCTCATGGAAGAGTTAGGGGAGGTCATTTTAAAAAGCAGTTGCAGTGTTACATGGCCTTTTGATATACAGAAGAGCTAAGTGGGGGTGGCGGGGGCTCTCCAACCACCTTCTACCTTTACTCTATGTAGATAAAAACAGCACAGAAAGACAAGGACTGAGTCCGGCTCCTGTTATACAGCCTTGCCAAATATTAAACTGTTAGGCTCGTTTCTTTCTTCCTCATTTGAATAAGGAGACTAATTGTATCTGTTGCCAGATGAAAGTACTGGGCACTTAATAAAAGATGTCTCTGCTGGTTTGTGATTATGCATTTTAGTGGGAACCAAAGAAAATAACTCTGCAGTTGTAACTGGGGCAATTCCCTTACTCCCAAGCAAGTTTACCCTTCAGCACCACAGACAGGGACAGCGACCAGCCAGGGCAAACTGAAGTTAGTGAAAACTCTTTAGGAACACAGATTCTTCACTATGGAAACAAATTGTGCAGCCTCAAAAAACAAAAATCTCCAGATATAAAAATTACAAACAGTGTAACTGATAAGTAAATAGTAAAAATATTTCTGAAAATTTTACAAATGTTCTAAAAATATCACAGAAGCCAGTGTTATAATATTTTGAATTATAATTCAAAATGCTGATATTAAAATATGTATGGAACTGTTTCCATAAGTTAAGATTAAAGCAATTTTCCTTTCATTATATAAATGAGTGATTTGAAAAACAATCATGAACTGAAAAATAATTCCTTAAATCATTGGTAGCATTTTGCATCTATTTAATACTTTCTGGAAACTGGAAGCAGAAGTGTTATGTGAATGAAGCCATAAAATACACTTGAGATATTTTTTCCAAGTGCTTACACCCTGATGTGTGGACTAATGCTCACACCCTGGTAGGTGATAGCCAGTTAAAACAGAGCTATAGAATCAAGAGAGAATGGTTGCTAGTTGGGAGGTGTTCTGGACATCCCTGGGCAAAAGCAAATAAATAAATAAATAAATAAATAAATAAATAAATAAATAAATAAATAAATAAATAAAAATTAAAAAAGAAAGCCTCCTACTTTTATAGTTTGATGAGGCAAACTTTAAAGCATCACTTTGAAGCATCATTTTGATAGGATATGCTGAGGTCAGCACTGATACTATACTTGTGAGAGAGTGGTTATACGACCAACAACCAGTTCTCCACAAAGACTCTGTTCCCCTGAAGCTTCTATTGACATATTTCTCCATGCAAGTTTTATATCCAAACTCACAGCCAATGTTCTTCAATTTTGAAAGAATAAGCAGAAAGGTTTTTGATACTGTTTATACACACAGAGGATAGTGGGCTTCCTTTGTATTTTATTTTATTTTTTTTTTACTAAATATTTCTCAATCATTTTTACCTTAAGTAGAATTACTTACTTCAAAGGTTCCAGAAAGCCTCCTGTGTCCTTGAATCCCCAATGTCTTCCAAAAAGCTTTATCTAGCTTGCACACATGGTCACATTTGCACATAAAGGAATTCTTCCCCCTCCCTCCTATCTACTCATCCCAAGACACATCCAGGGAAACTTTGTGTGGTTTATTTTTTCATTGTCAACATGAAAGTTAGCCCATTGATGTTTTTGAGCTTTGGAGAAGTAAACTTCAGAAGTTGTCATGGAGAAATCAGACAGCAAGAATACATTTGGATCAAGTAAAGGACATGTACAAACTTCTCAAGAATTGCTTCATAACAACTTAAACAATTTTCTATTTGAGAGATGTAAGGTTTTTCTTCTTGCTTTCCTCATATTACATAAACCTACCCACAAGGAAGATTGTTTATGGTACATTTAAATGTAGTGGGACATGATGGGTCTTGAAGTTTCATTTTGGTGAAGTAGAATGCTAACAGTTTCTAGCTTTGTAGAATGTAAGTTTTAAATAGATATTATGGTAAAGATCTATTTGCAAAGCTACATGATTTGTAAAGAATATGGATTTTTACAGGTTGACTAAATAGCTAGATCTGGTTGAATGTATGAAGATATTTATATTCAAGATCTTATTTTTTTTCTCTTAACATATCTTACCTCTCATATGGAAAATTTGTAGGTTAAACTTGACCAAATGACATACAGTCTTCTTATTAACTAGTCAATGCTCTCAATGATGGAAAAATAATCAAAAAGGCAAGTTTTGGCTTTTAATTTTGTAATCTAATTTTCACACATGGATTCCCTTTATTATTTAATTTACCATATTGTATCATAAAAATCCTACTTGTATTTCTCTTGGGTTGACTAATCATTTGAAATTAATTTTTCAAAGAAGTCTTAATATTTAATAAAAACAAGACTAAGAAATGGTAACTTTTCATATATTTCTGCAC
Source organism: Sigmodon hispidus (assembly GCA_004025045.1). NCBI lineage: Eukaryota > Metazoa > Chordata > Mammalia > Rodentia > Cricetidae > Sigmodon > Sigmodon hispidus. The sequence continues at coordinate 51,584 of PVIH01001231.1, forward strand.
ATTCCAAATGTGAACATTTTCCTGGGTGTGTCTCTGTAAGTCACCTATGTATTTGATGTGAGTTTTTCATAATCAATAGCAATGCATCTTATGACAATGGAGTTAGGCTCCCCTAAAAAGCTTCTAGGAACATTTCTAAATTCTCATACTGCTTTCAATACCATAGGTCCTGTGCAGTATCTCCATTACCTCTTATTGGTATTTTACTTTTAATGGTAGATTATGGAATATCATCATAAAAGTAAATTTTACATTTCTAATGTATGTAAGATAATTCCTTTTATGCGGTTTGTGTAAAATATTTATGTAAAAATTTATGTAAAATATTTCTGATTGTGTCTTACATAAGTGATGTAAGATAGTCATTTTACGGAGCTGACATTTCTATACAGTGTAACAACAAATTGCTCTTTTTAAAGATGACAAATAATCATTATCCAATATTTCCTATCAAAACCTTACAAATGACTTCTCCCAAACAATAGTATTTTTCTAGGCTTCTGATTTTATCTACTTTGTATCATGATTGGGTGTCATGGCATGAAATCTGCACCATTAAACACAACTAGCCTTTGCACTTTGCTGCAGACCCCTTCAGCTGTATATTATCCTCTTCTCAAGCTCCCACAAGCTCCTCCCACAACCCAAGAAACATCTACACACCACCTAGCATGAGGTGCACCAGAGCAAGTAGAAGACTACAAACTGTTTAGCTTATTTCAACAGAGACAGAATCCTACAGACTTAGGAACAAAAACATCACATTTCAGTCCCCAGAGCTCAGCTGTCACCACCTCCTTCCCCCATTAACTTTTGTGATTATCGAAATCACCTGATTCCTTTAAAATCTTTAAACAAAGACTGATTAAACTTGTGACAGTTTTAAAGAAAATTTCTGGCAGTCGGTGCTGAGCAAACCCAGGCATGTGAGCTCATATCTGATGAACAAATACAACTTAAAAAAAATTCTTCTTTTATAGGAGCAAGATAAGGAGAATGGCAGTGAGTACATCTTGGGGCCATAACCCCCATGAGCTGGCTTAATTGGTTTCTAAGACTTTGCTGACCTCTCTAGATGAAAAGTGCTGGTCCAGCAGTCTCTCTGTGATTAGCTGAACTGAGAACACATAGCACCCTGTTAAAGGATGAATTACTATGTAGACATCTCCCATGCTGGACTCAGTATAAGGGTAGAAATGGAGATGGGGGATGCCCAATGAACTTCTGAGTCTTCACTTCCTTTAATGGTGTCTCTGACACTGAGAAAGCTGCAATCAGTATTTTCTCACATCAACTACACCTGCCACAGTGGGCCATTCATGATTCTTTTTCTCTTCCAACTGAAAGAATTTTTCAATATACACAATTAATCTGTTTTAAATGGTTAGTTCTGCAATACTTTTTTTAATCACAGGGGGTTTTCTTTTAAATAAGTTGTATTATAAACCAACTACCACATGTGTCACTCACACAGAGAAAAGATAAATTTATAAAAATGAGATCACAGTTCAGTTTCTAACTCTGTTCCCCTCAGAGTAGCCATATCCTGCTATGGTTATGGTTGTGTCTGCCCAATTGAACAGTGCTTGAGAAGACATCTCCTTTAATTTCTCTTTACAAATTACACACCCTTGGGCCTAGAGAGATGGCTCAGAGGTTAAGCGCATCGACTGTTCTTCCAGAGGTCCTGAGTTCAACTCCCAGCAACCACATGGTGGCTCACAACCATCTATCTGAAGATCTGGTACCCTCTTCTGGCACAGGCATAGTGGAGGCAGAGCGTTGTATAAATAATAAATCTGAAAAAAAAATTACACACCCAGATCTGTTCACTGGTTTTAGATAGCTGGACTTTCCTGAGTTATCCTTTTTTCCTGTTTCACATCTCTACTCCCTTAATGAATCTATACTGGATGTCTCCTGGGGCTGAGTACACCTGTTCTCATCTCACATCAACACACCTAGTCCCCCTATGTGGTGCCCACTCCTCTATCTCCCTAGGCAGGCTATTTTATCAGTGAGCATAATATGATCAGAGCCGATCAGATGCATTCCTAAAATTTTCTGCTTAGATGAGGAATAGATTCAATCACATTTTTCAGACTATAAAGCACAGGAACATGCGGAGACACAGAGTTATGACAAAGCCATCTTCCTGTCAAGCAAGAAAACTCCCTTGAGACTGAAACTAACATCTGTAGCAAAGCAAAGCCCAAAGACTGAGGACCGGCTGATGACCTCAGCTGAGTCTCAGGAACAAACTGAGCCAGTATATTCTTTATATTTATGGTCTTTGGAATAGCATTACTGCCACTTGCTACTGGGAAATTGCTGCCCTAAATCTCCCTCTATATTTCTAATTTTGCTTGTATGTTTGGTACTCAGAATTTCTCCCAGCTTCTTTTGCTTTTCTCTTAGTTTAACATTTAAAGAAATGTCTTTCCTATATTCTACTTTTTGGATTCCTTGATCACAGGAAAGCCACTGAGTTTGGCTTACACAGATGTCACAATCATGCTTATTCTGCCCCCACTGATACTGTCTTGGGAGATGTCTCTGTCTCCATCGTCTTGTCTCCATGTAACCTTTCAGACATTAAAAAAAAAGTTTATATAAAAACATATTTCACTGTTTTAGTGGTAAAGATTTAAAATGCCACAGTTTTAACACTTCTATGAAAACAAAACAGTGAAATAGTAATTGTTCAGTGCCTGGCTATGGTAGAGGAAAGAGCTGGGGGAGGAGGCTGGAATAATGAGTTCTGCACCATTAGCAAAGTGTTCTAGTGTTCTAGAACATAAGGGACAAGAGCTTACAGTAACTTAGAATGGTGCTGGATGGCTCCAACAATAAATTATAAAGAGACATGAAATGCTGGATTGTGATGAGTTTCATAATAGGATGAGTATAGGTATACACAAACATAATCCTGTGTTCTGTAAATGTGCAAAGTGATAACTAAAAAGAATAAAATCTAAAATCAGGCACAATAAAGATAGCTTTACCTCTCCAAGTTGATAGTCAAAACCAGATTTTAGTGAAAAGTTGAAGCATATGTCCCACTAAAAGACACCAAAAATAATAAAATACAGGGCTATAACCACTCCATATCTGATAAATGGCTACCAGTGAACTTAACTATTATACAGATAATTTCAAGATTTATGAGTGTGTAATTAGCTATCACTTGGCTTTGGAGAGGCCATGTATCTCTAAGGACTAAACTTACCAGACTAATATTCCCACAATTAGGGGATCAGACTTCCCTTAACATAGCACCTCTATGGGGAACAGAACATTGTAAAGTAGATCCATATTATTAACAAAAACAAAACAAAACAAAAAAGCCAACTAACGAAACAAAACAAAAATCAAGCCTTTCAAATGTTCTAGGCCAACCATTTTTATCTAATTTTATAATACAAAAGCCTTGAATGGCTCTACCACTAACCAGAGATTCTGCTAACTACTTCATTACTTGGTTGATTGTGGAGAATGTACTTTTTCATAAAATTTTGCTTTGAGCTAACAAGGGTAAATATGAGTATTTTCTTGAGTCTTCATAACAATTCTATTTTGAAGATTTTAAAAAGCAAAAGATCTCCCCTCAAGCTAGTGTTATGGATCTCATAAAGTTTTTATTAAAAGCCCAAGATCTGAAGTCAAAAAAATCAGCTTCAATTTCTTCTCTTCTATCTACTTATTCTTTGAATTTGGACCAATCCCAAGTATCTGAGTGACAGCCCTGTGTTTGCTTACAGCAGTGATTCTCAACCTGTGGGTCACAAACCCTGTGGGGAGTCACACACCAGACAGCCATGACAGTAACAAAATTACAGTTATGAAATAGCAATGGAACAATTTTATGACTGGGGGTCATTACAACATGGGGAACTATATTAAAGGGTCACAGCATTAGGAAGGCTGGGAACCACTGCCTTACAGGATAAATCAAAGCCATAGAGTTCTGTGCATCAGTGACTCAATTTATGAAACTGTGCCTTGTACAAAAAAATGTATGCTGCAATAGCCATCGTATATATGGGTCACACATGTGTGAGTGTGCGCACATATCTTTTGGGTTTAAAAAGAATAATTTTGTGCAGGATTAATTTCTCAATCAAACGCAAAAAGTTAATCTTGATCAAAATGGGAGGGGACTCTTCTGGCAGTGGGATCCAAAGAGAGGGCCTGAGGGACTATGGGAAGTAACACAAAATTCAAGAACAGTGGCAGACGGGACTACAAGAAAAAAATTAGTGTACAATAACACAATGTAAAACAAAAAGAGGAAGTGAACATGAAGGCAATAACTTGTCTATATTGTGAATGATGGACCATACATGTCCTCACTCTTGTTCAAGTCACTCACTGCAGTGCCCTGAAACTTTTCACTCTAAGCAATCAGAAAGAATGAAATTATGCCAGTTGCCAACTTCCCTTTTAAATTATTATTTCATTGGTATATGTGCCACAGTCATTTTTCATTTTCCACAGTGGGCATAGCTACCATGCCCTTGAATATGCCATGTTTGAAGAAACCTGAGCACCATTAGCACTCAGTCAAAAGTAGCTCTCCACGTGACAAGATCTCAACTCACTACTATACTACCATAGATCTGGAAATACAATCCAATTTTTCCACCTGAAAAATCATTTAGCCAAGATCAGAGCAGTTCTCTTTACCTTTAAAGCGACTATGTTGGTTATAGCAAAGGTGGAAAGTAAGAAGTATAACTCAAATGCCTCCATGGACCAGGCAGACATGTCTCCATCATCTAGTCAACATATATCATTGTGCTAACTGCAAATGCTAAAGCTGTATTTCATTAACATAAAGACAGAAGACCTCCCCACCTCCAGCTAGCTCATTTAGGTGCCAAATCGAAAACTGAATTGTTCATTTCTTTCAGAGACTTCAGAGGACTTCCTGGACATATTCCTTTAAAATGCAGCCTTTGCTGAGAATGCATAATGTGTTGAAATGGCAGAGATTTCCTGGCAAAGGAACTCCAGCATCATTGTTGAGGCTGAAAATCACAAACTCATTTCCTTCCCCAGCTGGAAGAATAAAATTTCTCTAACTCATTTCAAAGAAAATGCAAGGATTCCCTGGTTTTCCTCCTCAATCCAGAGTGACATTCATCCTTCAGTCTAGCTCTCTCTTCCACATGTTTAAGTGACCACCCATAAGTCCAGCTGTGCAGAACCATTTATATCTGTTTTCTCTCATTACCCTTCCCAATGTGTACTTAAAACACATAGCACATTGAGTCTCAGGGAGTTAGGTAACCTGCCTAAGATCATACTATGATCACTGACAAGAATTTGTACTCAGAGCAAAAATCCATGTAAAGTGCTTCCTTTCTATTTTGTTCTCCTGCTACACTTCCATGGAAGTTGTTATGATTGTAAAAACTCAGTCAGTCTAAGGCAACCCCAGTTACCTTCATCTACCACCTTTGCACTCTGTATTAAAGGCTACATTCCAATCCCATTGTAGAATCACAATCCTTTAAATAAGAAAGGCTTTTGCTTTGAGACAACAAAAACCTCAGGCTGAGCAGTATGTTGTCTGGATTTAAATCCTGCTGATGTAGCTTTGGAAGAGGCTTTAGGAGCACCATGAACTGCCACAGAGAACAGGAGGGCCCATTAACTAGCACATAATAATAACTAATAATAATAGCTAATAATAATAACCAATAATGCTGCTGTTACCATTTTTTGAAATATATCTTGTGATTTAACACTGTTTACCAGGAGCACATATTTTCTTCTCTTTCTTGTGACTGTTCATGAACCTTCTCATTATTATTTGTCTCACTTATGCATTAAATTGGAATGGGCAACACTTAAATGAAGAAAGCCTTTGTTGTAAAAATTACACTTTTTATAGCATTGAGAGAATTGTCTGCAAAATGGGGTCAATGGCAGCTGGCACTTCCCAGAAGTCATTAAGACTGCTCTAAACAATCCATTTACATTTTTTTCTGAGTGTCTGTAAGAGGGAACAAGCTAGTTCTACTGACTGTAGAGCAAAGTTCAAGCTGCCCTTCAAAAATCTGCCACTACCTGTAACAGGACACTTATGGAGCCATCCACCTACAACTCTCTAGTCAAATAGGCCTCATTTGTATAAAATAAATAAATGTAAAGGGATTAGGCTCATTATTAGAATAATTTTTCTAAGAAAACATCAGAATATGTAAGAAATCTAAATACAGCAACCCTGCAATGCATGTTCTCAGTTTTACAAAAAGGAATAGTTAAAAAAAAAGTTGTCTTATAAGAGGAAGAGATAGTATCTTAGATATTCCACTCATGTTATTGAAATCCCATAATAAAAAAGGAGGAACTAAAGGAATATGCAGAAGAAAAATAAAACTCATAAAATATTCAGTCAAAAAATATTTAATTGCTGTAATTTAAAAAAAATGCCCTAGAGGACGAGGGGTAGAGATTGTATAGCAGGACCATAGGTTTGATATGTCCTATAGGAAAAAACCCAACCTGGGTCTGTCTAGCTAGTATGAGAACAGTGTGTGCGGTGTGCTCAGTGCACTGAGGGATGGAGGGTAAAGGACAGGCAGAAATGGAACACCGACCCAAGATAGAGTAGGAAGCCTGTAGAGGAAGTAAGCACCAATGCTATTCCTTCCCAAAATGACTCAGACAGCTTTCAGCTGCTCTTTCTTGTCCCTAATCCATTCAGATAATAGAAGCAAGGACTGCTGTGGGTCTGGAATAGTCAGAGAAGGCATCTGGAATAGATAGAATCCAGGGAACAAGCAGACAGCAACCCAGGCAGGTTCTGAGTATGGGTAAGAATACGAACCAGCAGGGGCTAGATAGTTCAGGCACCAAAGTGTTTATGATTCAAATATGAGGATCTTTAGCTCTGTCTGAGTGCAGTGGTTTACTCTAAATCACAGAACAGAGGAGGGAGAGACACGTGGCTCTCTGGGTTCCCCTGTCCAGTCACCCTGACCTACCTGGTAAGTTTCAGGCCAGCAAAAGACCTCATCTCAGAAATAAAGGTGACCACTAAAGAACAAAACTCAAATCCATATGCACTGACACATACAACTATGTGCACCACCCACCCCCACACAGGGGCACTCACACTTGCACAAAGATGCTCACAATGGTCCTAGTACATCTCTTTCCTGAAAGAGCATCCATTCACACAGACAGAACTGAATGAAAGGGAACTTAGATTATCTTTTCGTTTGATGCTAACCCCCCAAATCACATGAAACTGTCCCAATATACAAAATGCTTACTGGACCCACATTCCAAAAGAAAGCTTTTCCAGATTTTACCTTAAAAAAATATCAGTGTCAACCATTAAAAAATGGAGTCCACACAGGCATGATTTAATTTGAAAGCAAAGTTCACTTTTCAAACTCATGGATTTACTAATATCTCCCTGCTGGCTAAATAAAATGGAGGAAGGAGAGGTTGTATTCTTCAGGCATGATGATTTTTGGCACATGTGACCTTTCCCATAGATTTTTACAATAACAAAAACACAATTTGAATTCTTAAATCCAACTCACTAATGCTGCCTTGAAATGAGTCCTATGGTCCTCCCTGTTCTAAGGGAGCCTAGAATCCTGCACTTGGCTTATATATTTCCAAATTATAGAGCCTATTTTCATGAGATTGAAAAAACATTAACTAATTAGTTCAATAATAATGACGTGCTAAGAACAGAGCGTGATGCAGGAAAATGGCACACAAATAAAAAGAAGTCAGATTTCAAACTTCTTTCTCTCTCCACAGCTCTGTAATGAACAAAAGTGTAAACTGGAAGAAGAGTCAGTCATTCCAATTCCCTGGATTCCTGCAAGTGTGAGTGCCCCTGTGTGGGGGTGGGTGGTGCACATAGTTGTATGTGTCAGTGCATATGGATTTGAGTTTTGTTCTTTAGTGGTCACCTTTATTTCTGAGATGAGGTCTTTTGCTGGCCTGAAACTTACCAGGTAGGTAATTACAACAATTACAACCAAAAGAAGTAATTCTTCCATTCCAAAAGTGCTTACATGTGCTTTTAAGGACAATAACCACTACCACCCTATCCATGACAGTATGAAGAGATTCAGTCCCAAGGGTTTCAATGGTGTCTGTCATTCAAATGAACCATATAAAGAAAAATCATTTTCAGAAAACTGTGCCAAACAGAAAAATCCAGTATTTTCCTTTTGGCACTATTTTTTTAAAGCAAAGTTCAATATGACTCCTTAGGGTTAGTTTTGTAAATTCCATACATTTGTCCTAATGTTTCCATAAAAACAAATATTGTAAGCATGCCAGCAAGAATTATCAATTGAATATGTAACAAGGGGCCTGAGGAAGCTTATTAGCTCGCCTAGATTTTCATTTCCTGTTTGAGATTCTTAGATTGCTGCAATAAAGTCTGTTATATGTTGTTCTGTATAGGTAAAACAACAATTCTGGCAATGATAGATTTTTTTTTTTTCTTATTTTGTTTGTTTTGAGTGCTGGGGATGAAACCTAGGGATCCACCTACCCCAAACATTACTCCTATATTGGAGCTACACTCCTATTAAATAACGCTTCATACCATATAGTTACAGTTTGTGTTCCGCTAATCCAGAGGGAAAAGCTTTACTATGTCTATGTCTATGAAAACACATTGACAGAACAAGGTAAGTTATAATAAGTACCAACTACCTTTGGGATTTCTGCCCCTGCTGCTAAGTAGAAAAGATACTGTCTCTTCAACACATTCTGTAAACTGGGGGAGGAACATGAACATGTATTTATTGAAGAGCTTATCAAAGAAATGCCTTCTATTAAGACCTAACTTAAAGAGAATATCTCTAAGTTTTATTGTCAGTGAATAACATGCCCTTGTTTTATATCAAAATTTAATTCAATGCTTTCAATTAATAAATATCAGAAGCTAGTTTTACTAATTCTTGCTAATTTTTTTAAGTTCCCTTGACATTGCACACACCACCAATCAATCTAGTTGTGGAGGAAACCGGCCACCAAAGCACATTTCACATTAAGCAGGTGAAACTCATCTGGGATCATGCCTAGAGACGCGCCTTCAAACGTTTTCATAATTACTCACGAACTATCAAATCTGAATTAAGGGCATCAACATATAGTTTCCCCACTCTATCACAGCAGACTGAAATTGAGGAAATTTGGAATAAGTCTCAAACAGCTGAGTATGGTGCCTTTGGCAGTTGCTGAAGATATCAAGACAAGCTGAAAATAAACTCACAAACACATACCCCAAAGTAGGTCTCAGACACTATGCAATTATTTTTTAACATTCAAGGGTACCAGATTATCCTAAAACCAATACATATGTCGCATCACAGTATATTCTTACGTGTATTTGGCAGGGAGGAGGTATCTAGTTAATCTGAAGCACAGTAAGAGAGCATTTCTATTGCAAACACAAGTCTCATTCTGTCCAGCCTCATTACACCACATCTCAATATATCACACATAAAGGTCCATGGGCACATGTGAACCTGCTCATTGGGAGAAATTATTACCTTGGGTTAAAAACTAGTAAGCAGAAGTATGTATACTTACATGAAGAAGTGTTTGCGCCTTCTGTTGATACTGATATTCTAATAGGAGACTCTATAAAACATAAAAATGGAGTGAAGCTTTATTGAGTCGTGCTACTTGGAAATTAGAAAGTTGTCAGGTTCTGGAATTGCCCTGAAAGGCTGTGCTAAAGGCAATGCGAGAGGCAGACAGAGGCACCCATAAAACACGAAGACTCAGGCATTGTGCAAGGATGGCAGAGAGACACCTCTGCTCTGAAGACTTCTCAAAGGGACAGGAAAGCAGAGAGCCCAGCTGGAAAGGCATCCACATACCAGCTGTGACATGATCTTTGGAGAGAGATTATTCTTCGAAAGCCACACTACAGGTGAAATGGATCACTCCCTAGGTATAGGCTTAAAGTCAGGAAGAGAATAAAACTGCAACAGAAGGGTCAGCTTGCAAATATTCCACCTTGAAGAGTGAAAGTATTTCCAGGCAGTTGGGATCTTCATAAGCATCCTGAGCAACAGTGCCAAACAAAGTCCATGCAGGTCCCACTGCTGCTGTCACACAGGAGCCAACAGAACATGCTGAATGAGCAAGAGAGTTAGAGATGTACAAGACTGCTTAGGTAGCAAGGACGGAGGAAGGAAAAAAAAGAGCATTTTAGTATTGATGGAGCATTAGGAATGCAGGGAGGAATAAAATGAGACCTAAAGATTTTAAACCCTAGGAAATCAGAAGAAAAAAAACCTTAGTATTAAAGAAAGTTGACATTCAACAGCTAGAATATCATATTTGGGTCACATTTCAGGAAATATTAAAGAGAGTCCAACTTCCCTAAAGAAGCACCATAGAACTTTAAAAGCCCAGTTCCCTAACTGTTCTACTGGTCTTGATAATAAAGCCCTTACATTGTATTCATGTCTGTATGAAAGGTAAAAAATTTACTTATTTCTTGGTCACCTCTTCCTGCCCCCAACCCCACCATGCATGCCTCTCTGGGATTCTGAACAGTGGTTTTGAAGAAAAGAGAATATACTACGCAGGATATAGGAAAAGGCTATACAGGGTTCTCTGGACTACTATAGCTTTAAAAAGAAATGGTCAAGGTGAGGAATGCCATCTGTGGCAAACCCTGAATAGGGTAGAGAGCTGTGCAGACGCTCTGGGCTCAGGAACCTGCCCTTCTCCTTCCTGAGACACACAACTTAATGTGCTGGCACTTAGGTTGTCTTCATCTGTAAAATGAGGAAAAATAATGACTTGTCTTGTGATTTTGTTAAAACTGGCAAATGAAATCACCATCTTGATAAACTGAAAGGGATCAGGTAAAAGCAAGTTATCTCTATAATGAAGGAGGGGGATTTGAAAGAGAGAAAGGAGATGTGTATTGGAGACATTGGAGGGAAAGAGGGAGAAATTATATAATTATATTATGTATAAAATATAAAGGAAATTACAAAAAGGAAATGAGTTTTCAATCTCTATTGTCTACAAATTTACTGCCAAATAAATATTAATTCGTTTAATTTCCTAAAGTTCTCTTAACCATAAAATCATAGAAAATAAAGTTAAGTGTACTTTTCAGCCCTCATAAGAAAATTTCTCACTGTAGTAGATGGAAATCATTTTGGAAAAACACAACCAATTAAAACGCAGAGTTGAGACACTCAGTTCCAATGCATGAATCTACAAAACACTCCCATTCCTAAGGCTGAGGGGGAACATTGAGAAAGCAGGGGGGGAAAGATTGTAAAAGCCAAAAGATCAGAGAGTGTGGTGAGACTATCTAGCCTAGCAATTCGAGAAACAACACCCATGAAGTCTCAGCATCATGGCTGCCTAAACATGAGCTGAACAGGGACAATAACAGATATACCAAAGTGGACCCGGGAAAGGCCATAAGTCCTCAACCCTACACAAAAAACTAGGAAATATTGAGAGTGGAAGAAATAGTCTTCCCCATTAAAAAAAAGTATACCAACTGGTTATCCAATACCAAATTGTCAGCCCTGAAAAAATATATATATAAACAACATTATACAGACTGAGCACTGTATTTAGGAAAAAATATATGTGTATATATATATATATATATATAAATGATTAATGAAAAAGGCTACACATTTGAAAGAGAGCAAAGAGGGGCATATGGGTATATGAGAGGATTTGGGGAGGGGAGGAAAGAAATAATGTAATTATTTATAACCTCAAAAACTAAAGAGCTGGGCATGGTGGTGAATGGCTTCAACCCTAGGTCTAGGGAGGCAGATGAGTTCCCAAGAGAGATTCTGGGGTGAGCCACATAGCAAGTATCTGTCTCAAAACCATTAAAAACACAGCAGACTAAGCATTCCACAACTAGTGGACAAACCAGTGAATTCTGATTACATATGAATTTGTAAAGCTGGGGGACAATTAGCTTGTGTCTTCCCAGACTGTAACTATCACCAGTAAATACTACAGGTAAAAAATAAAAAGAAATAGAACATTACAATAACAGTTTATAAAACAAGGTTTTTGTTGTTATTGTTCCAAATATAGTGAACCAGAACTTGCAAGTAGCATCCCAATGGTCAGACATAAGATACTGGGTCCACTGTCTTGGTACATAGTCTCATTCTAATGAGTTGCCCAAGCAACTAAAAGAAGGACATCCAAAAGACAGAAAATCTAATCTTGCCCTCTAAGGTTTCTTTTCTATTTGTCTAATATCACCAAGTACTCTGTGGATATAATCTCTCTGTCTATTTGTATCTTGAGCCACCATTCAGGCATATAGCAGAGAAACCTCCTGCTTTACGTAAAATCCAAAAAGGCAGAAGAAGGCTGAGAAGCAAACACTGGAGCAGAACCCAGGAACAGCTGAAAGTTGGATGCAAAGAAAGAGCTGATTAGTATGAAGAGCAGCCAGCAGCTAAGCCTCTCACAGTGGTTAGTAAAACTTGCCAGGCTCTTTTCCTTACCTGAAGACACATATGCTCTTTCAGTTGAGGCTGGCATGCCAGTGATGAACTCTGCAAAAAAGAAAAGGTGACAGACGATTATGGTATAGAGCAGGAGGCTAGGATCTGGGGCCATTGCCTGCCTTCCAACTGCAGATGACCGTGAGGAAAGAGTTCTGCATGAGGACAGCCAAATAAATAGTTCTCCTTTTGTGAGGGAAGAGCATGAGATGAATTATGCTAAGTAATTATGAGGAACCGTTTGCTCCCCCCTGGGGTAAATGAGGAAGAAAGCACCAGGAAGACAGACTGTGGGTTTCTTGGAAAGGAAAAAGAAATGGGGACTAAAGAGCCTCAAAGCCATTGTCATACCAAACCAAGGTAATTTCTAACACTGAAGAGTTTGGAAAATAACTCGTTTGTTAAAAACGAAAGCAAGTAGTGTTTTTTTTATTTTTTGTCAGGATTGGCAAGCAACATCAAGTTCAGCCATGGAAGTCTTCAAATTCACATAGTTAAATCAAGCTGGGAACATTATCATCTGATACATGTTGGCTACTCAGGACAGGGCATACGAGAACAGGTAATTCCCTGAAGGAATGAAGAATAGATAAACTTGCATAGTAGGAAACACCATTATTCTGAGAATTATGAGATTTATTTAAGAATCTAAAATTGCTTTCTTAAAGCTCTATGAATTTAATAAAAGGTAGTTACACTGTCTACATAGCTCAGTATTTAATTCTAATATTTTTTAAAGGCAGTTTCATGATACTAGGATGATACAAAGGTAAAATAATGGAATCATTCAAGGTTTACGTGTGTAAGAAGAAAAAGTCTCATGAGATTAAGGAGAGATGGTCGAGTATCATAGACCAGAAATGTGTGTCTTTTTGTAAAGCCCAGATCTTAACCTCTAGTGCAAAGTCGGGTGGGTGACTGATCTTCCTTCATCAAGGGTTCTAAAGTCCATCATTCACAAAAGAAGACTGTGTTGTTCATGACATCTAAGGTTCCTACACCAGTCCTTAAATATGTAAGTGGATGTGAAATTCCAATAACACTGAAAACAAACAAGTTTTTTTTGTTTGTTTGTTTGTTTTTTGTTGTTTTTTTTTTTTTTAATCCTTGAACCCTGCCGTCAGAGGGGGGAGGAAACTTTGTGTGTAGTAGTACTAATCAGTAAGATTAAGGGAAAAGGGATTTGAATAAGAGGATGTATGACTTCCTTGGAACTTTCTCATGCCTCTCATGCAGTAGAGAGGATGTTTATAGCTAGACCAGTCAGGAGCAAGTAGCTTTATTGAGTTAGGCTCTAGAAAAGAAAAGAAAATTGTTCTTCTTTGAAAACATGTAATCTTAGGAAACTTTTTTTAGTCCAAGATTTACAGTAGTTGTTCTGTAGAATCTCCTGGAATGCTTTCAAAGCAATGCTTTCAAACCTTGCACCCACATTCAAACATGACTCCTCATTCTGACCTTCAGAATGCATCAATGATTTGACCACCACATTGCCTAACAAGGGTTGGGCCAAGACCCAAGCCCAACCTGGTATCAAAATTATCTTTGCATTTATTTTTGGCAACCAAATAATTGCCTACTGTGACCTTCCAAGAAGATTTTAAAAAGACCTCAGAATGGAGGACAGGTTAACCGTAACTTCCTTTGTGACTGAGTGCTGCATTAGACCAATCTGCATAGTAACAAATGACTGCGGCACTTGGGCCCGCACATGGAGGCTCCTGAAAATAACACACTTCCTAAATTAGATATTTCTCCTAGAGATCATTAAAACCTCTTTAATGACTGTGGCTTCAGTAAAAATACTTCCTGAATTAATGTTGAGGAAATGTAAGCTCAGAGCTTAACAAATAACTTATATTTAAAAAATGGTGATTACTTAAAAAAGGTCTTTGCTATTAAGAAACCTTAATCCTACCGATTGATACTACTACACATGAAGTTTTTTTTTTCCTCCTGAGGGGCAGGGTTTAAGGATTAAAAAAAAAAAAAACTTGTTTGTTCGCAGTGTTATTGGAATTTTACATCCACTTACATATTTAAAAACTGAAGTCTTACAATCCCCTTGGTTAGCAGCTAAGTAATATTTTAGCACAGTAAGTTTGCATATTGCATTTACAAATGTCTACTTGATGGTGTAAACAGCCTTTAGAATCATCAGGAATTGAATGAACGCTGCTGACCAACTCATGCTCAGTAGACATGAAAACATAACATTGCCAAATTTTTCATGTTTGAATAACTATTTTAATAAACTGAATCCAGTCTCAAGTTGCAATGACTGATTAATGTCTTCTGGAGAATAATTTTTCTAATGAATATGATTATATGACTTGAGACTTTGCCATGAGCATAATGAAAACATATACATATGTAATCTCTCTGTGCAGATTTAAGATACATTATGTAATTATTTATTTCACCCAAACTTCTAAGTCTCTACTATGTATACAAAAATAGTGATTAAAAAAAAAAAAGATTTTAAAAGTAGGTACACTTGTTTACTAACAATGGTAAAACATGAACTCAGGAACATCTTTGAGTATCTGAATTTTTATTGTTCTTTATGAATACATAAGCGGCTGAAAAGTTTTCAAATTAATAAATGCTTTAGAAATGCTACAATTTGTCATATTTTAATCATATTATTAATGTATATTAGCTTTTATGAGCACCTTACATAATAAAATATACAAGGAGAATGATAAGCAAATTTTAAAATCTATTTGACTTCATGTTTGGTGGTATATGCCATTAGTCAGGAGGCAGAAGCAATTATTCTCTTCGAGTTCCAGGCCATTCTAGTCCATATAATAAGTTCTAGGCCAGCCAGGGCTATACAGTAGACCCTCTCTCAAAACAATAAATACATAAATAAAAATAAATAAAACCTAATTAACATTCTCAGTGTGACTCCACAAACTATTCACCAATATATTTCCCACAACACTATGTTTGGGGAAGGTGGTAAGGGCTAACTAAGGCCATGACCCATGTGAGCCAAAATTTTAAAATATTAATTTAAACTTTATTAAAAATATTTTTTCTGTTTCTCAAATGCCACAGCAATGGCTATGAGCCCAATTATTCCTATGGGAGCTTGAATCCCACATAATTTTTCTCCTGATTAAAACAGAAAACTCAAGATATGATTGAGTAGTTGTATATTCTCCCGTGGTAACCTTTGAAAAGACAGCATTACTTAATTAATGTGCAAACCAATTATGTCTCAAGTTCTCTTCTTTGTCTCTTTATTCTAATATCCAAGTGTTCTCCTGGAGCTTGTTAGCTAAGAATTAATTGTGAAATTAGGATTTCTTAGAGACAGACCAAGCCAAATAACTAGATAAAAATGAGCCAGAGTGTATGGGCTGAAAGAAAATATGTATGGCCCTTTCCCGTGCCATTATGCATTTTGTAATTCACCACAGGAAGATTATAACCTGCCATAAAGTTTCTATGAAATTCAACACCACACAATAGCAGGTTACATAGGTTTACACATGTTTACACATGCAAGTTCTCTTGTCCAATTCCACAAAGCAGTGGAGAGGAATCAGAAGGCAAAAGATAAGCAAATTCCTCAGATGTAGCTTAATGAATGAGTGATTGCACATGTGTTCTTTTAAATATAGCAATATGCTCAGTATTTCACTAAAGCAAATTAAAAATAAACAGAGAATTTTTTTGGACTACTCATCATGCCTAACTTTTTATTTCCTATAACATGAGAAAAATAAACTCTATTTTGAGCAAAATTGCAATTATCAAAGTTTTTACTGAATAAAAATACATATAATATAAATTTGGTCATCTTATTTTTTTTAACACTTTATTTATAAAATAAATACTTTTTTATCCATTTATTCCCTTGCTCCCCATCCTAATCCTTTCCAGTCAGTCTTCAGCCTCCCTCTTCCCCATCCCCTCCCCCAAAAGGGCAAGAAGTCCCAAGGTGGGTCATCTCAATGACACATCCACTCCAGGCAAGTTGGATTTCCTCGTCCTGTTATCAGAACTGGGTTAGGTATTCCTCTGAAGGGAATGGCCTTGAGGTGCCAGCCCACACACAGAAACACAGTCTAATCCCACCCCTGAGGGTCCACATACTGCCCATGGCAATGGATAGTTGCCTACACCTCTATTCATTGTTGGATGTAGGTTCTATGATGACACTTAGGGTGGTTATTCATTTGATTATAGGCGAAGTCCTAGCTAAGGCCCCACCTTCACTATTGGTTGGTGACCTAGCCAGGGACATCCTGTGAGATCTTGGAGGTTTCTCTAGCACCTGGTCTCTTTCCAACCCCATACTGGCTTCCTCTATTAAGATCTCCATCTCTTTTTCTTTTTTTTTCCTCCCTCTTTGTTGCTCCTCTCACTCAATCATCTCCTTCTCTCACAATTTGTTCCTACCTCTTCTTGGTTGGAACCCCTTATGCTCCCAATTTGCTAAGGAGATCTTCTCTATTTTCTCTTCCTAGAAGAATCCCTGGATGTCTCTCTTAAATTCCTTCTGATCCCAAGCTGTTCAAGGGTTGTGGTTTGCAGCTTGGGTATTCATTGCTTTTTATCTAAAGTCCACTAATGAGTGTGTACATCCCTTGCTTATCTTTCTGGGCTTATGATATCTTGCTCAGGAGGATATTCTCCAAATCCATCCATTTGCCTGCAAATTTCGGAATGTCATTTTTTTTTTTTAATTCTACTGAGTAGATTTACCAGTTTGTTAATCCATTCGTCAGTTGAGTGGCATTCTAGGTTGTTTTCAGGTTCTTTGCTATTATGAATAATGCTGCTATGAACATAGTTGAGCTAATGCCTTTGGAGTGCGAATGTGCATCCTTTGCCCAATAGTGGTATTGCTGAATCTTTGGGGAGACTGATTCCCAGTTTTCTGAGGAACCACCATACTCCATTCCAAAGCACCTGTATAAGTTTACACTCCCACCAACAATGGAGGTATATTCCTCTTGCTCTGCATCCTCTCCAGCATCGGCTGTCATGGCACAAAGAATTTCTTAAAATTTTATATTTTACTTTATATCTATCTAAATAAGTCTAATAGCCACCTGTGGATGGGGCTTCACCTCTACTGGTGAAGCAGTGGAATCAGACATATGGCCAGGAGTAAATCCTCTGTAAATTCTCTGGGTCCTATGGCATGCTGTGGCACATCCCCTGCTAATCATATCTTTCCAGCACAAATTTTGTTGGGAGATTAAGGACACAGCCATAGGAAACTCTTGAGTTAAACTCAAAAAGTACTTTAAAGAGCCCTGGGGGAAAATTCATCAATGTAGGAGGAGCATAAACCTAGGAATTACACAGAAGCAGAGATGAAGGCATGAGGAGTGAGGGATGGTTGAAGCAAAGAGTGGGTGGTGGTGGCCATTTCATTTTAAAACATCTGAAGCAGTTTAAAGGTAGGAGAACCAGAAAACAGTCATGTGATCCCATTGTTTAAACTCTTTGAGATGACAGTTTACAAGCTCATCTCCCCAAGGCCAAGCTCTTCCCCTTGGGCCCCCTCTCTCTGCCTGGCACCCTTTCTCCTCCCTGCTCCTGACAAGTTAAAGAATCTGCCTTAACTATCTGTCATATTCAGACATACAAGGAGCTACTGTGTGCTAGGAAGTAAAGGCAGGTTTATGTTGCCTTTACCTAGTACTTTTCTGACTCTAAAATGGTTTATTTCCCATTCTAAGAATCACATTTCTTTTCTTTCAGGGGAGGAAAACAAACTTATTTCATGCAACTTATTCTAATCATGTTCCCCCCCCCCTTCTCCCAAATCCTTCTCCATATTCCATGCCTTTGAAGGGGTTGAATGATGGCCTCCTCCTCACATCACACTGCTGTTAGGGTTCTATACTCTCCCACTCAGATCCCTTAAGTGATTAAGAGCCAGCACTGGGTTGAGGAAGAGGCTCATTTGGTAGAGTATTCAACTAGCATGAACAGAGTCTGGTTCTAATTTCCAGAGCCACTGTATTAACTGCGCATAATGGCGCAAGCCTATAACCTCAACACTCCAGAGGCAGAGGCAAATGGATCCCAAATAAATAGCATCCTCTACAGTGTAGGAAGTCCAAGGACTACCTGGGCTACAGATACTGTCAGAAAAACAAACAAGCAAGAGAATATTGCAATAAAATAGTCCATGAACTTTATTTTTTTAGGTTAAGAAAAAAGACTCAATATCATAAATACCTCTAACTTTCACTTTTCAAAAGTGAAATTTATCAATACTATATATTCAAATTTCAGGACTAGACCATGACTTGAAAATTAATTGGATGGTTCTTTTGTGAAAATAAACATCAAACTTTTGCTAACTCCAAAGCTAATAATATAAAAGGACCCTATAGATTTTTTCCAATAATAATAAAACAATGTTAGATTATTTCTGTTTAATCCTACAAATCAGAAGCCATGAGATAATCAATATAAGCATACTATAAACAGCAATAACACTCAAATTTTATTTATTTGAAAGTATAGAGTATGTCTACAAAAATCCAACCTGAATGTCACAATCATAATTCACCATTTACCATAAAAAGACATTAAAATACACTGATGAGAACTTTCAAAACATGAGAGCTCATAATGTAGTGACAAAAAAAATGACAAAAGTGTTATTTTCAAAAATCATGACCTAAACCAAAAGAGTAAAGAGTAAGCTACTGAAATTAATTAATCCTTAAATTTTGAGTTTTGTGTGGCAATTTTATAAAATTCCATGTAGAATTAAGTAATAAGAGCAAAACATTCTGTCTAACCTGTGTTGATTAAAACCAAAGCCAAGTGGCATTGTACTTGCTGGTATCCATGTTAAATGGCATTTGCATTTTAAGAATCATTAAGCATGGCTTCTGAGACTAGTAATTGAAGCTACTTTTCCTTTTTTTTTCCCCCCTTTACTCCCAATATAGGGAAATATCTAAAGTGAAGAGTAATAGACTTTGGTTATGCCATTCTAGAACTTTTTTGGGCAGTCCAGAGAACAGGCACTAAACTGGATTGTACTGAGTCTGCTCTTCATTTTTTATTCCACTCCCTTTTCCCTGCCATAATGTGTCATGTGAGGATCAAGAGATATAAACCAACTTGGTCTCTTAGAGAATCAACCTTCCTGTTACTTCCCATGATGATCTGGCATTTTCACCTTATTCCTCCAAAAGACCATTCATTCCCTGCCATAGATAGCTTCTCACCTCTACCAAGAAGCACAGCAATCAGGATTGGGTTCCTAAAAATTCACAATCATCTCAAACCACAATAGACACAGGTTTTTGAAAGGGCATCAGACAGTTCCAAGGTTTGAAGGACATTATGAGGCTATCATCAGCTCCTAGACATGACCTTCAGAGGCCATGAGCTATTGAAGACACAAACCAGAAGCTCCCACCTTCTGATTTCCTAAGAGAACTGAGGGAGGTTGTTAATTGGAAGGTAGTACTTCCTGCTTCTGGGCTCATCCCTTTGTTAAGCAAATCCTCCCTGGAGCAGCTCTCCAGAGGCTCAGTGAGAAGCTTGAAGCCTTTGCAAAGTAGGAAATTCACTGCCCCTCAGATGTTCCTAATTTCGAAACTAAAAGCTCTAGAAAGTCAATGTGTCTTTCTATTAGCTTGGTGTAAGCTCCTACAAATGCACACCAAACAATAAAACTTTTCAAGACTTGCAGATAAATAAAACAGATGCATTCATTTATGTGTATGTATACACATATAGGTATACTTATATATGTGTGTGTGTAATATAGTATTTATATAAAACTATCTAATTGTATTCTGTGTTAATAGAAACAAAATCTTGATTGCCCCTTTTAACCAACTTAAGCATGTATGTGTGTGTGTGTGTGTGTGTGTGTGTGTATGTGTGTGTGTGTGTGATGCCTATAATGTCTGGCTTCCTTTCTAGTGTCTTTTTATTTGTGCACAATGAGGTTAACCCATCCATCTATCACACATCTCTGTTGCTCCTTTCACAGACTGAGAAACAGGAGGCAGCTGGTGTCTTACCATTTGAATCAACAATGGTGATGTTGGCAGAGGCGCTGTCATTTCCTAACTTGCTGATCACTTTGCACATATACTCTCCAGAATCAGCCAGTGATGCTTTGTTAATTCGAAGTTCTGACTTCCTGTAGGACCAAAACCAAAGTAGTGTAAGTGTGTTGCAGAAATTCATCCTTAGTGCTGGTAAGTAATAAAACACACTTTTCTGGGTTCAGAATCCTCAAACTCCCCCGTCCTACCCTATACATACAATATCACTCACTATAACATCACTTCAGTTTTATGTTTCAGCCAAACCAAACATACAGTATCATAGTAAATTACCATTTTGTTTTGTTTTGAGATAGCGTTTCTCTGTGCAACAGCCCTGTCTATCATGGACCTCTGTAGACCAGGCTGGACTTGAGCTCTCAGAAATCAAAATCTCCTGCCTCTGCCTCTGCACAGCTGTAATTGCCTTTGACATAATCGTAATCTTAATACACAGATAGTGAAGTTGGTTCTCTGATTGTGTTCTTCATTCCTTGGCTACCACTGCTGACTGTGTTCTACTTTAGTTCTTTTTCTTTTAATTAGTTAGTAAACTTTATATCCTCCCAACATCTCAATGTCACCCTGAGAACATGCATACAAGTTAACATTATATAGACTGACCAGCAATGTCTCTGTGTGTGTGTGTGTGTGTGTGTGTGAGCAAGCATGTGCACGCATGCTAGAATAATTAAAAACAAGAAAAACGAAAGAGGCCATGAATTTGAAGAGAGTGGGGAGGGTAATTGAAGAAGGTTTAGGGGTTGGGGGGAGGCAAGAGAGGGATGTTATAATTAAATTATAATCTTAGAAGTTTGAAAATAAATTTTGGGAAGAGAAAAAAATGTTTAAAATGATTTCTTATAAGCCTAGTAGAAAGAAGCCTTTGATGAAGTTTATGATAAATAAGAATGCTCTACACTTCTCAGTGAAGTAACATCGAATATTAAGATGATTTCTATGGGGTACACTTATCATTTCTAGAGACAGGAAAGGTGTCCTCCCTCCAGATTCCAATTGCTGGGTACAACGTGTCACTCAAATGGTTCTTGACACTGGAATAAATGTCCCTGCTACAGCATCACCCTTTAATAAGACTCTCAATATTAAACCAATAATAATCATTTCTTAGGGTTACCATTGAGATGTGCATGCTTGCCTCCTTTATTGTTACACATGGCCTGAAATTTAAACTATCCCTGACTGACAAAGGCTCAGAACTACTAGAATGGGCTCAGTGTTTACAAAGAGATTTGTATGGTGGTGGTAAGGGGCTTCTCAGCTTGGTGGTAGGAGGCTTCTCAACCTGGTGGTAGTGGGCTTCTCAAACTAGCCAAGGCTGGCGCAAAAGTCACTGCAACAAGGATAGCTTGAATTCATGGCAAACCTCCTGCCTCAGTCTCCCAAGTGATGACAATATTGTGGTTGCTTTCATGTTTTACTATTTTCTTATATTTTATGCTCTTCTGCATTCCACATGGTATTACTCATCAGGTAGAAAGTATAGTGTAGTTAGAAGTTTTCTTGTTCAGTCTGGGCCCCTCAGTCCAGACAAAACTCTCCCACCCATGGTTCTGCAGCTACTTATAAAATAATCACCCAGAGGCTTATATTAACTATAAACTGTTTGACCTATGGCTCAGGCATATTACTGGCTAACTCTTAAACTAACACATGATTCTTATCCATGTTTAACCACATAGCTTGATACCTTTCTTTAGTGCAGCATTTTTGTCTTCCTTCCTCTGGGTCTACCTGGCCTCTCCTTTCCTCTTTCTCTTCCCAGAATTCTTAGCTGATTGCCCCGCCTATACTCCTGTCTAACTACCTTCTGGCCAGTCAGCATTTTATTAAACCAATATTTACAGTGACAAATATTTACATTGTACAAGAGCATAATCCCACAGCAATATGATTCCATACCTCCTCTTCTTCTCCATCCTAGTAGATGGCATCAAACAAAATCCCACATACATGCCTCATGGTCTTCTACTCTTGTGCCACGGGTCATAATTTGCCTTATGTTTCTACAGTAATGATCTTACTGATCTTCAAAAGCCATCTTGAGTATCAAGCCCTTGGTTAAGCTTTTCATTATCAAACCATGCAACTAGAGTTTCTCCTCATCCAGATCCCTGCCATCTCTGCTGCCACTATTGTGAACCCCTTTCACTATAGTTCTCTGTTGTGATATTTTGTTTGTGCTCTAACAAAAATAGCTTGTCAAGAGGGCAAAGCCAGCCCCTAGTTAATCATAAAAGCCAGGCAGTGGCGGCACACACATTTAATTCCAGCACTTGGGAGAAGGAAGCAGGAAGATCACCCTGGGCTACAGGAGATTGAATGTGTCTAAAAAAGCATCAGGTGGTGGGGGTGGCTCACACATTTTATCCCAGCACTAGGGAGGTGAAGACAGGAATACAAAGTGGGTGGAGATAGGATCTCAGCCATTCAGTCTGATAATTTGTAGACACAGGAGTGCTCCCACTTTTGGCCTGAGGATTTGGTAGTGGTAAGGAATTGTCTCTCTGATCTTCCAGCATTTACTATAATATCTGGCTCAGGGCTTTTATTACTAGACCAATTAGGATTCCTGCTACATTTCTTTCACTATGTCTTCTGTCTAGACCCAACACATATACTTTAGAGCAGGCCAACTGTAATTTAAAACTTCTGGTGTTCTCACAAGGGCACACCACACTGTGCTGCCCCTGGAATGTCCTCAGGCAATATTAGATACATGTATGAATGGTTCAAAAGTAGTATTTGGATGTTACTCCTTATGCTGTCACAGGACCTAATATCCCTGATACAGAAAGCAGAAAGTGAGGTACAATATGAAATGGGTAGTAATAATTCTGGGAGGTGCAGACGAAGAGCAGCCACGACCATGTCAATTTGTTAGCTGTGCAGTTACCTCTATCAGCTTTAACTTCCAACAAAACAACAGTAAAACTTACCAGACATAGGGGGAGTCTTATAACCATAACAACTAGGTTCTATTCAAAACACTGGAAAATATTAAAGCCCCAGCAAATTCCTCAAAACTTTTAATATAACAGACTGTGAATGTCTAGTAAAATAATATATATAGTTTCGCTTCTTTCAGCTTTCTTAACTTTCTTCCTTTCACATAGCACACCTATTCACACAGAAGAAGTTGTCAGAAAGATTTACTGGTAATAGTCTTGTTTATCTAAGTACTGAAAGCAGCCAGGGCTATTTACAGAACAGCTGTGCATTAACCACAAAGGCTATGCAAAGAAAACTTTCCCTAAACACCAAAATGGACCATATTCACAGCAAACATCATGACAAGTAGATATTTGGTGTTAATAATATGTAACAGTCCCTAAAATTACCAAAATGAAACAATATTAGAATATTGCTTCTTAAGTTCTTCTGAGACCATCCCAGACTTTGGGACATCCAAACATATATTTTCTAATGAATTATCACCTTTTTATAGACTTAGTATATCTGTGAAATCTGTTTCATACCACAAAAAAAGAAACATAAGAATAAACACTGTAATTAAGGCTTTTCACCTGAAAACATAGCAAAGTGTTCCAAAAGAATTTTGCTGTCTGATTGTAAAATAACAGATGGTTAGTTAGAAAGAAAACTAAAAACTCTTGATCCTCAATATCAGAGAAAAAGCAAATTTCGAACATATATCTGTGTGTGTATGTTTGTGTGTATAATGAAGGTACTTTTAATGTTAAGACCCAAAATTCCGAAGTCAGGCAATTAGAGCAATATTCCAAGAATGTACACCAACTAAGAAGCCCTGATCTTCACAATTTATGAATCTAGAAACAATCCTATACTCATATATAAAGACCTCTTTCTTGACCCTGCACAATTTAATATTTTAACAATTGAACTGGACTGAACTATAAGAAGCAGGGTAATTAAATTTCCAGTTGGCATAATCTTCAAAGGATACTTCTAAAATCTAAATTCTCCTAAAAGCCCTGGCCTATGCTTTCTGGAATACAAACCCAAGTAATACAATAAAATGCTAAGATAGATGGAAGATTAGGGGGTGGGGTAGGGAACTGGTCTATGTTCAAACAAATTTCACTAAAAAAATGGAAAAGGGGTTTCTTTCCATGAGTGCTTCTCAGGAGTTTTATACAAGCCTCTAAGGTGCATTTCCAAGCGTTAGATGAGATCATGCAATCACCATGGCAGAGACTGCTCTCTGGGAATTCAGGACAGAACAGTGGTCCAAGACCAAAGTTGAGCTTAATGGAGACACTTGTTACAGATACAACCGAATTCAGGAACCAGTGTAGAAATACACCAGGGGCAAGAGATGCATCAATTACAATGCACAGAGAAAAGGAGGTTTTCCAGTAGCACATCTTTTAACACCATATAAGCTATTAAAAAAAAACAACTGAGAAAATGAAAGAAAACTACATTTACTCACGGCTTAAATTAGTGTTAAGACACAACACAAAATCAAATTGGCTAGAAGTCCCAGTACATTTAGAACTAGCTGGGGCAGAGCTGGGACACTGCAGTATATTTTCGAGTGGCAACTGATAAAAAACATTAACTAGAAGACTTTAGAAGACAGTGATTACAATTGGAGAGTCTAGAAACCCTAACAAGAGAAAGAATTTTATTAAACAGTCCTACAAGCACACACCTATGAATGGAGCATAATGACTTTTAAATACATCACTGGACTGCTACCTGGAAAAAAAAAAAAAAGAGAGAGAGAGGAAAAGTACAAGGTGTAAGTATTCCTGGCATGGCTCTGGTGGGATGCACCTAGTACAGAGGCACGCCCCTGGGCGTAGCTGCGTAAACCCGTGCACACCCCTTCTCTCAAAAAGAGTCACCCATGTTTTGGTTGCTCTCTTGTTATCTCCTTCTGTCCTGCTTCTGTTTCTGTACCCGTCTGGGAACTCTCTTAAATAAATCCTTGTGTGGCCTTACTAGTGTGTGTGTGTCTTCTCACTCTCCAAAACCAACACAAGGTAGTCTCACATAAGAGAATCTTGGGAATCCAGACCCAGATAAGAAATCCATAAAAGAGTTAGGTGTTCTTCATTGCTGAGATACAAGACTGGGGAACCCTTCGTCAAGCACGCTCCTACAAGGTCTCTATGTATGCAGCTCATGAATGTGGGGATGTGAGTGTGTTTGTGTATGCATGTCTTCTGTATCAGATGCCAACTGGCTTTCTGTGAGAAAGATGCAGAAAAAGAAGAGGAACTTCTCAGACAACAGAATCAGGCACCATTCTGAATATCCACATTAAAAAAAAAATACAGAATGACCATTCATTATAATAGGGAAATTGTGATCCCTTACATACCATTCCCATGGCCTGCCAAAGTGCTTCTGCAGCTAAGAACTATACATGAACTTGTCTGATATAGAGCTCTTTGTCTAAATTATGGCCTCTGAAAGCAACAGAATATCCTTTAATCAATTAATTCATCTCAGTGTGTATGGGGAGCTCTTCCCACCACCCATATGTGAAAGTCAAAGGATAATCTGTGAGAGGTGATTCTCTCCTTCTACTTGTATATGGCTTCTATGAGTGAATCACAGATCACCAGGCTTTGTGGCAAGCATCGAGATCATGCTCAGCCATCTCACCAAATCTTCAAAAGGTTTTTGCATAAGCCAAACCACTTCCAGATCAAATTAAAATACAAGCTGAAATGAAAAGCTGAAGTCAAACTAGGGTAATATAAACATGTATGAAAAGGACAAGAAAGAAATGTTTGTCGATCTCAAGGCTGATCCAGAACAGATATTTCAGTGAGGCCAATCTCACAGGCCCAAAACCCTTTAACTAGTTTCCTTGATCCAAATCATCCACCAAGCACAGACAACAAGAACAGAGGGATAAACAGATACACACCACGGAGTGGTTCCCATTTCCTTTAATGGGTCCCATACATGACTTATCAAATAAAACAAACAAAGGCATAAATGTGAATTCAAACTCATAGAAAGAACATGTAGGAGAGCTGTTTCTTAAGAGGAGGTAGGGGTCCAAGAGGGCAAGGAGTTTACACAAAGACAAAAACCATCTATCGGTATAAAATCTTTCCATAATATGAAAGGATTAAAGGAAAATTGGGCTGCCATGTACAATCTAAATAATAAAAGAGGAAAAAAGCTTAGACTAAGGACTGAAAGAGTCAGCATTTGATTTATACAATCACCTAGGGAAATCCTACACCTCAAATTAAAATTCACCACTGCTTACTTGTTTACGGCCAAACAGTAAGTTTAAGTCATATGACCAGCTAACCACGGCAACATATTCCTAGTATCCAGATCTAGGTAACAAGTATTATGTGTATTTGAACATGAAAAGTAACAATAGGTTTTACTGAAGCTGATACCAACCCCTGTATTCTGTCTGACTTCATATATTAAAATCACAAGAACTAGTGAAATTAACATGAATGTTGGAGCCAGACCTATTTACATTCTAGGTTTATTTAAATATTACAACTTATATAAAGAAACTTACATAAATGTAACCTCAAGAGGATTATGTTTTTAAAACAGTGTAATAATATTCCTTTTATTTATTTATCATTTAAATAGAATAACAGAACATTCTGTAATGTTAACTTGGATCTTGTTGGCTATTCCAAAATCTGACAACACTAATTTTGAAGAGCTTTAGAAATGACAGATCTTCTGATTGTGAAAATCAATGAGCTGATCTCCTAAGCAGTGGCCTACTATACACAAAGCATGTCTTATTTTTAGCTCAAATACATAAACTCTTTTTGTGCCAAGAGTAATTTACAATCACATAGCTTGAATGAATTTCTCCCCATTTACTTCTTTGCAGTAAGGCTGGAATTAAAGTGAGTAATTTCTGAACAGTGGCCTTTCTGATATGGTAGGAATTATATTAGTATGTAGACAGTGCTCAGAGCTGTCTGGACCTATGCAGTCAATATGAAAATGCCTTCCTGAATGATAATGATACTTTATATGCGATCCCAGTCAGACAAATGAAAAAGCCTTTAAAGAGTGCATGTGTCCTGTTCAGAAACACACTCAGGTTCATCATCTCACATTCTTCTTTGGTGATATATTCAGTAAAACCAGTATGGAATATCAGAGAACAGATCCACCCACAGTCAAACCAGGAGGGTCAGAGAGTGGTAACTCAAGCCTTTAATCCCATAACTCAGAGACAGAGATCTTTCTGTGTTTCTGTGAGTTCAAAACCAACCTACCAAATAGTAGTAGCTCACACCTTTAATCTTAACTCTAGAATATGATGCAGAGCTGAACCTTGAAGAGAAATGACTGGGCTGGGTGAAGAAAGTATTTAAGGGGGCATAGGAAGACAGAATTATTCTGTAGAAGTGACAAAGAGCAAGGCTGAGGACTCTGGAAGATAGCTTTCACCTTGAGAAGTTAGCTGGGTGAGAGTTGACTGTGGTCTGTTTCCTTGCTCTGTTATTCCAGCTTTTCCCTGAGTTTTCATTTAATAACAACTAGAATTAGCATTACATTTTTGGTTTTTTGCCCTATTTACCCAATTTTACTTGCTTCTTCCCACATATGAGACAGAGTACATGTGTTCTTCAATAAATTTGTGCTTTCAGCCCACATCAACCTGAGCAAGCACCAGCTCCAACAGTGTGTTTCAGCACACAGTCTGGAATCCCCATGTTGTATTAGTATAAGGATTCCTGGCACTCCAAGTGGTGAAGCCAACAAGGCTGCAGCAGGATGCACGGTATACGGAGGCACGCCACTAAATGTGGCTACGTAAACCCGTGCCCACCTCCTGTTAAAAAGAGGCACCATCCCTGGACTGACTCCTTGGATCCCACTCCCCCTAGAGGAACATCTGACTCAGTCTTGAGGTTTGGGGGAGAAAACTGGATCTGCCAGGAGTGGAGGCTGAACTAAGCAATATTGGGACAGTGGGAACATGGGACTGCCTGCCGCCTGCCCAGGGAGGGGATGGAGAGTTGTGGAGAAGAGAGAATGAACTGATGTGTTGGGAGGGGGAAGGGACCTTGAATAAGGATATACAAGGATAGAAAGTGTGACTTCTTTGTTAATAATAATAATAATAATAATAATAATAATAATAAAAGAAAAAAAAAGAAAAAACAAAACTTTAAAAAAAGAGGCACCATGTTGTGGTATGTTTCTTCTCTTCTTCTGCATCTCTGCTCCTGTACCCCCCTGGCAACCCTGCTAAATAAGCTCTCATATGGCCTTGGTAGTGTGTGTGTGTGTGTGTGTGTGTGTGTGTGTGTGTGTTCTCATGCGCAAAACCAACAATTAGGACTAAATTAGATCATCTCTATACAGTCATACGACTGCCTATGCACAGAAATGAGGCCTCCTATCTCTTAAATTTGCTTATATCCCTGACACAAAGCTCCTCACAAACTATTTATCCTATAAAGAAGTAGAATAAATATTATTATTGTTATTATTATACTGTTTTAAAAAACGATCACCCTTTTAAGGTTGACCTTTGTAAGTTTCTTTCTATAGGCTGTAATGTTGATAAATAATCCTAGAATTTAAAGAGGTCTGACTCCAACACTCATTTATATGGCAGCTCACAGCTATAAACAAGAAGTCGCTGGGCATGTCTATATAACTTAATTTGCCTAATTGATGAAATCAGAACAAACAGCAAAACCTGTTCAATTCAGTATCTGCAAATATTTTTTTTTTGGCTTAACCTCCATTAAAAGTCTTGCTTATCTTCTCAAACCTTCCAGTGTTTTTCCTCCTTTCTGCATGATTGTGACTTTCAAAGACAGTAGGGCATAAGAAATCAAAAATGAATCAATCTGTGTTTAATCTGAACTCTTTGAAAGTTCCATGATTCCAGGTAAAATGCTATATAATACATTTGACTCTCAATCTTTCTTTCCTTTTTTTAAAATTTGTTTCTGAACAGAATCATGCTATGGAGCTCTGCTAGTCTCAACCGTGGTGATCTTGCTGCCTCAGCTTTCCAAGTCTGGGGTTACAGGCGTGCACCAGGCTTTACTCTCAGTTTTCTGATCTATGAAATTAGTCATTACAGGCCAACTGCTCATCTGCTCTTTCTCTCCGTTGGAATTCTGTTGTTGTTTCTAACTTGGCTCTGTACAGTATTATGTGTTGTATCTCTGAAATATCACCTGCTACCAAATGCCATACCATCCCCTTTTTCTCATACTTTATATTTCAGATATAAAGCAGATCTTGCTGACATGATCAGTAATGATGGTAAGTGGTATAATTAATAAAGCCATAAGAACAAGGAAAAATCCCTAATTATTATCATCAGAGTAATTAGACGTTTGATAACATTCAATTACATTCCCATTAGAATCATTTAGTTCTCCCTTGCTCATAAATATGTAGCAACTTTATGGTAGACAGCTTATGACATCTAAAGGAAGAAGTGGGAGGGTTCTTCTGATGTTGATTTTGTTATAAAAGCCTTGTCTTCAGGAGTCTTCTGAGATGTCAGGGAATAAAACTGCTCAGAGCTGAGAACCACATTAAAGGTGTCATGTCAATTAGTGAATTGGTCAAGGAAAAAAAAAAACACATTATTCTCTTCCTTGATTTCTTTAAAATGTATTTTAATCCTTGTGGAAACAATTCTTCTTCTTTTTTTTTTTTTTAAATGTGTATTGGTGGCTTTGCTTCGATGTATGCGTATAAGAGAATGTCTCCTGGAACTAGAGTTATAGTCATTGTAGGCTGTTAATGGATGCTGGGAACTGAACTTGAGTCCTCTGGAAAAGCAGTCAGTGCTCTTAACTGCTAAGTCATCTCTCCAGTTCAGTAAAAGCAATTCTTAAAGAAGAAAATACACTGAAACAAAGACTGATGGGATAATAGAAGCTGTGTTAGCTTAGAATAGACACCTAACTCAGACACTGAGGTGTCACAGGTTTCACATGGAATACTTCAAACATGGCCATGCTTCGGGAGGTAGCAAGCATATTGTTCTTGCTCCCAAAGACTACTGCATTGTCTAAATGTGCTATGGTGTGGATAGACTTTAATAGAATTGTTGGTTAAACATTCTCATTATATAATCACATAATTCTGTGTTTGAAAATAATACATACTCTCTGCATTACATTCCACAAACCAAAGTAATTGTTGAGCTTTATAATGATGTTGAAATTTTGACTGCATTGGACATTGGCACTAGGACACCATTTGTCTTATTTTAAAGAGACTGACTCTCTTGTCCCATGACATTACATCGGCTGCCACTAATCTCATCTTTCTCCTTCCCTTCCAGTCCCTCTGCTTTCCTATGTCTTGCTTTGTGGCTCTTCATTTCTTCATCCCAAAGTTGAGAATCATAAACTCCCAAGGTCTTTCCTATGTGATAGGACAAGCTCTGGTGACTATACAATCAAACATCTTTCCATTCATCACATATCAGTAAATTCAACACCAGGGTCTATGAAATTTCCTGTCCTATATGATCCTATTGCTGTTGGCACAGAATCCATTACTAAACGCACGCTACTTACCCTGGCTTTTTCTGAATCTTGATGTTTTGTGGTTTATTTTTTCGGTTCAGCTCATTCCCATTCTTAAACCATTTGAATCTGAGTGCAGAGGATTCGGAGCTGGTTTCACATCGAAGCACTAGCTTGGAGCCTGCAGCTGACTCCTGGCTTTTCATCTCTTTCAATCGGGGAGGCAAGGCTGGAAATGAGAAGGGAGAAGAAAAAAAGGTGATCATTCGGCCTTTCAGAAGGAAACATTAATGCAGAATGAGCTTGACCAGGTTCCATCACAAACGTTTTACTAAGCAAGGGAAAAAATAATAACAGTTATCATTTAAATGAATAGACTAAAATGGATCCCAATTAGGAGAAAAATAAAATGCCCCCATAAAATAACTCAGCACAGAGATGTGGACGGATGCAACCTGAATGATAAACTCATTCCTAAAACATATCTCAGGAGCTACTTCCTTGTTTGAACAAAAGCTGGTGATAAGACGGGCATGGGGCCAGGCTTTGTCTTCAGAGCTGCAAGGCTCCACATCACACATTCCCTTAATTCTGTAGAAAGGCACCAAGAGCAGCACATGCACTTTATCAGTTGGAAACTGACTTCTGAGTAAATGCTGTAAAGTCTGATTTTTTTTCTTTCCTCTTGGTTGTGACATTTGTAGAAAGTAGGATAAAACGCATCTTATTAAACATCACAGGTGTCCCGCAAAGCAAAGAAACACTGTTCCTTTCTGTAAGACACAAGTCCTTTGGCCATATAAGGCCTGACTAGGCCTGCAGTTGCTTGCTACCCCAGAGATATTGTTTGACCACTCCAAATGACTACCACTGCCATGCCCTGGACACTGCATGAATTTAGCATTTCCAAATCTTCAGAACAGAAGCTGTGAATAGCTACATTGTGCTATACTTTACATTAGCCTGCAAAGGATAGATATTATTTTGGCTTATACAAAACAGCCTATGTGCTAGAATGTATATGGATAAAATCATATAGTAATGAATAAGAAATAAGTTAGCATAGATACAAAACTAGACTACCAAGAAACTGTGTGACAGGTATATGAGGTGGCTTGTCATGTTTCTACAAGGTGTATTTAATTTTTATATTAAAATATTTCCCATTAAAGAATAATCAGATGGCTTTTCATCTACACACACAAATTTACTTAATGATCAACCATTACAGAACCCGAGACACCTCAACAGCTCATAGTTTCCGCTGAGTCTCGCAAAGGCCAGCGACAAAGTCTACTTTTCTGCTCAGTTCAGGAATTACCAGGAAACAAACCAAGTAAATGAGACTCTACCTCCCTGGCCCAGTGCATAATTATTCCCTGGGTAAGGACCCAGAGTCCAGGGACACAGTCAAGGTCGCCTTAACATGAACAGAAAGTGGATACCTTGCACACTCGCCCTATTTGTTTTTTCTGCAACTCTGCCCTTATGAGGCAAATCCCAAAACTGTCAGAAGCGAGCACAGTAATGAAGTCCAAACCTTTGAAAGCTGCCCTTTCTTACAGCACCCCTGTAGGCACACCCCTCCCCCCACTTATTTGGGAGCTGATAGTGCTGCAGGAACATACTGAGGCTGACAGAGGAGCAGGGTAGAAGACTCAGCTGTTCCCAGCTTTCAGGACTTGAAAATTATTTCTCTCTCTCTCTCTCTCTCTCTCTTGTTTTGTTTTCTGGCCATCATCACCTGCTTTTCTTGACAGCTTCAAAATAAGACTTGCTTTCTGAACAAATTCCATAGGACTTTTGCTTTTGAGGTTCTGCTTCAAAAGTTTTAAAAAACACTAAATTTTAATTTATCTGACAAGTGCCTATATTTATCTCCGTTAGATCCTTAAGAGCATTTTATAATTTTCTGACTCTGTGGAAAGATTTAGAATGAAACAAACAGGGGAAAGCCGGAGTGACATCAAAGAAACTGACTTGTATATATTAAGTAAAATAAATTGCAGCTCATACACACAAACTAAGCAGGCGAGTGTGTGCTTTACAACTGGATTTTAAATTAAAGTTGAAACTCCACCGAAATTCTCAAGGTCTGGTCCTTTGCTTTAATAAGCAAAGTTCCCTATATAGTTAGATATACTTAAATCTCAGCACATCTCTGTCCCCTCTTCTAGCATTAAAGGCTTATAGATTCCAAACACAAGTCCCAACACAAACTGTTGTCTCTCATTTGCATAAATGCTTCCTCATGAAAAAAGTGTCTAGTTGTCGCCCTCCCTTCATTGTATCCTTTTCTCTCACTTAACTTTCTCCTTAGACTTCTCCATTTATTCCTTTCTTATTCCTTCACCGTCTTGATATCAAACACAAACAAACAGATCAGTTCAAGAAGGGCTATTCTATACAACTGTCCTAAGATGCCATGAATGACAAAAGAAGACTATAAAGCCAACCTAGATTAAAAGGAAATTAAACATGAGTAACTAGGGAAGAGTGTATCTCCAAGGGACATTACTGAGCTACTAGGGGAAATCCATAAGTACAGAAGCTGAGTGTCTCTGGTGGAATTGCTCCACTGTGGTTGGGCAAAAGAGTCTTGTTCTTAGACACTATCTGTGGACATCTTAGGAGAAATCAGCAAGAAATATACACAAATATACAAGGGGAAGGAGGGAAAGAAACTTCTCTTTGCCTTTGTGCCTTTTTCTTCTGGTCTTTCTGACATTCAATGAAAGGTCCAGCTTTCAGTAAGCAGGTGTTTCTTTTGCCCTACAGTGCTGGGGATGAACCCAGGCCTCATCTGTATTGGGAAACCATGCTACCATGGAACCGCATCCCCAGCAGTTGAATTCCTTAAGTATGTTTTACATTTCCTTTCCTCTTTGAGGCCTGGTCTTCCTATGTGGTCCAAGCTGACACAGAACTCACCACCTTCCTCCCACTGGGATTGCAAGAACACTTACCTCCTGTCACTTTTACCTCATTTACTGACTTGGCTGAGTTTGCAATCCTGAAGGTAAATTTTGCAAAAAACCATCATTGATGCCATCTCATTCTGAGCAGTGTTAGACTGAAATTGTTATGTGGGTCAATGTCACAACCTCAACTTTGGGGCCAATCCCATTAGTTCCCTTGGTGAAAAGAAATACTGTCTATACCTTTCCTATCCTTACCAAATGGTCCCTAAGGGCACACATACCTTCCCTTAAGAGAAGGTACACAATGTACAGAGACAAAGGCCTTCAGATAAATACATCTGCTCCCCAGCTGACCCAGCTATATAAATATGTATCTATGAGAGCACCATTTGTTTAAGAGAATCTAGAGTTTCTCTCTGTGTGTCAGGCATTTCCAATTCCCACAGAAGAGTTTCTATCTTCTCTCTTATTTTACATTCCTAAAACTTATACATAACAGACTTATCTGTCCTGTGTATATTCGCCATGATATGAATGACCTTTAAGACATAAAGACTTCCTCTTTGTCAGGTCTTAAGGAACTAAATAAGAAGTATCCATAGTGTAAATGTAAAAGCAAAATCCCAGATTCTGGATGGAGCAATGCACCTTCATGCCCAACCAATATGTACTGTTGCTAGTAGCAACCACTAGAGGAGCAGCCAACAATGCCCCTGCTCACACTTGGAAGAGCCCAAACTCAAGTACACAGAACACATCAAAACAATAGAAGTCCTTCCTTTCAATTTCAAATCAACAGCCTGGAATGTTCCTCTGATGTGTCACAAAAATACAAAGCAATATTTGAAACCCAGATGGTTTGTGTGATTTCTCAGTCATCCATAGAGACAATTTTCAGTGAATAAATTTTGCCAAAGATTATTAAAATAGTTTACTGTAAGTGGATTATATTTAAATATATCTCTCAGACATATGTTTTATTGAATATTGAATATTCAAATGATATACCCCTACCTCTTTCATGAAAAAAATAAACAAGGGTTGAAGAGAGTTTAGTTATTAAGAGCAATTGCTGCTCTTGCAGGGGGCCCTAGTTTGGTTTCCAGTACTGGCATGGTGGCTCACAATTATCTGTAACTCTAGTTCCAGGTGATCTGATGTCATCCTCTGGCATCTGAGAACAGTGTGCATACAGTGTGCATATAGCATGTACGCACATATGGTGTGAATACATATATGCAGGCAAAACACTCAACCACGTAAAATTAAATACATCTAAAAGTAGCTTGAAACTCTACGTTACCCCACCAACTACTTTTTAATACATACGTATTAAACTACAATTAATTAGATTGCATTAAACTACAATCCCAGGGGTAGTTGCTAAATTTAGAATGAAAATCTTTAAATACTTGAAATTTGGAATTTAAAAAAAAATGCCTTTCAATTCTGATCCTAAGAGTAAATGCCCTGTTAATTTTCTCGGGGGGGGGGGTGTGTGTGTGATGAAGGCAAAACAAACTCAATGTCAGCATTTTTGTTTGGCTGGTTTTTTTGTTGTTATTGTTGCTGTTATAAATGTGAGTATCCAGAGCATCTTAGGCCTGATAGATTTGGGTCTGGTCTACCACAGCTCATAATTGTGCTTTGAAAGTGTTCCTAAGAAAGTGATGGCTCCACACTTTGCAATCATCCAATGACAGAGCAGGAGAACAGGTTGTAAGCAAACTCTTCCAAAATTTCTTTCTTCCTAAACTTACACGAACATATCCACACCCTTAGAAATAAACGCATTGACAGAGACTAATGATCAAGCCAAAGGGAAAGATTATGAACTCTAACTCAATGTACGCAGGTATCCTAAGTGCCTACCTGCTTTTCCATTTTCTATAATTGATATGTCACATACGGGGGGGGGGGAATGGTAACATACATCCAAAATATATAGTTATCTTTTTGATCATAGGAAGGCATAAGGGCATATGTTCATTCCTCCGATAATTTAATTAGTAATTAAATATTCATGGTAGAGGCAAAAATGAATTAGTGAAAAGGAAAAAGAGCCATTCATCACAGGCAGTGGTTCTCAATCTTTCTAATGCTCTGACCCTTTAATATAATTCCTCATGCTGTGATGACCCCAACCATAAAATTATTTTCATTGCTATTTCATAATTTTAACTTTGCTATTGTTATGAATAGTAATGTAAATATCTGTGTTTTCTGTTAGTCTTAGGTCAGTGACCCTTTTGAAAGGGTCATTCGACACCCCTTTCCTGCAAAGGGTCAAGACTCACAGATTGAGAACCTCTTTCCTAAGGGACCCTACGTCAGCTTTCTTCTGCATCTCTCCATTCTGCCCAGTGCTGCTGTTTCAGGAAGAACACTGTACTGTTAAAAGCAGGAAAACTATGTATATGTGAGATACATCACTGCAGGTGACTCTATTCCAAGCAGTATCTGACTGTCAAGAATTAGCTTGTACCACTGTGCTCCTGGTTTGTGCAGCCGATCTGAAGAGCCTTAAAATGCTGACCAAATTAAATAGGGATCCTGAAAAATTACTATCAAACAGCAATGGTGCTTTGATTGTAGTCCAAGGGAAGTTATTTCTGCGTAAAAGAAAGCTTGTCCCTAAACAGTGTGTGTGTGTGTGTGTGTGTGTATGTACACATGCATGCGTGCATAAATCTAAGCATGAAAGTTGGAAGATGAATAAGTATCGTGCTCACCATACAAGCATGGAAACATTGAGTTGGGAATGCCCACATAAAAAACCAGGCATAGTGATCCACAGCTGAAATTCCAATTCTGGGGACAGTTGATTACATGCGACGCTAGACTAGCCCAATGGTGAGCCTCAGGTTCACTGAGACCATGTCTTAAAAAACAGAATGAAGAGACATTGAGGGAGACACTGATATCCACCCCTGGCTTCCATGGGCATGCATACACATGTATACAGACATGCACACAAAAATATGCACAAACAAAGGATAAAAACAGAAATCAGAAGAGGAAGGAGAAAGAATCAGAAAGACACTCATAAGGAAGAGACCAAGAAAGCACATAAACTTCTCAGAACAGTATATTAATGTGGATTAAGGGGCTGTTTGGCAATGTTTTGTGTTTTTGTGTGCTCTGTGGGACCCAGGCTTCTATATACTGCACTGTTATATACCAAGATAAATAAAGTATTCTTTTTTACTCTGAGTTCCTTGTATTCTTCTGAACTTCCCATATGTGGTCATTATTATTAGAGACCTGCCCTGCCTCAGCTAAGACCCTTGTCCTGCACTTCCCACAAATGTATCTCAGCATCCTGCAGAGTATTCTTCTCAATGTACACAAACCACCTTCCATGCTGCAAGAACACTGACAAGCCTCCCTCATCCCTCGGCTGTCAGGTCTCAGATGCTCGCTCCTCTCTCCATCAGCCAACCCCATTCTATGTGGCTTTCACCTACTCCCTGCCTTCCACCTGAAATGAACTTTGGTGCCACATATCCCCAAATGTATCATTTGTGTCTGATTCCCTTTTCTCTGAGCAGCCCTGGTTCAGACAGCACTGAGGTAGATGTTAACTATGTCCACCTGCTGCTGGTGAGGAAATGTCCACTTGTTCTCAAGAACCATCACTGAACTCAGCACATTTCCCTACCCTGTGTCACCTTCGCCAGGCTTGAAATAGATGGAAAAGGATCCTTTCTCCAAAGGATGGTGACTGAGAATTAGAAAATATCATTTCACTTTCATGTCATAGCAACTACAATCATTTTAAAATTATTATGATGAACTATAAAAGCAAAATTACTTCTCCACAGACACCTATAAGAGATTTATAACACTGTTAGATTTCTCCAAAGAAAAATGCATGCAAATTTATAAGAGCAAGTTTTCAGACTCAACATTGATGTTATGTTTGTTGCAATTATTCTCCCTTCTTTCCTCTATTGTTCAAAGCCTGATCCACCTATGTCACCAAGTTCATATTACAGATGTGTACCACCCTACACACCTCACAATGAGAGCTGCTTATAAAACTTACCTACTCTCAATAATTCATTTGAAGATAACATTATAGTGTGCTCCAAAGCAACAGAATGGTGTTACAGTAAGTTCTCTTTAATACCATCCACAATAAATCCCCTTAGAATGGCAACAGCTAATTGAACATCTGCTAGTGCCAGGCTCTGGACTAAGAGTTTCATACTCATATTTCTTGTTATATAGCAATGTCAGGGATCAGGCATTATTATTCTTACACCTAATATTCAGATGAAAAAATGTCTGTCATTACACAGCTGGTAATCAATAGTGAGTATGTTTTCAAATAAATAAATAAATAAATAGATAGATAGATAGATAGATAGATAGATAGATAGATCTGGGTCATAGTGAGTGGTAGATTACTATGAGTATTCCTGTACTCATTTCAAATGCCAAAGATAGTCTGGGGACCAAAAAGGTAATATGCACAATTGCTACATTATCTGAGCAATCTTAAAGAAAATGGGAAAATAAAAGAAAGCAGAACACTTGAAATCACTATGATTAAAAGGATAAATGCTCTAGACTCCGTAGTTGCCCATCTGTCATACAGACAGGGGTCAAGGAGCTTGTGTTCACTGAAACTCGATAACCCCAAGTGAGGACACAGTAACAAAGGGGTCCCAACAGATTAATGTCACTCTGTCAAGGTGTAAAGGCAATACACCAGGACAATGGAGTACTGGATTAAGTCATGGCCAGGTTGTCAACAGCTTGGAGGTTGAGTGTTCAACAGGCCTGGCTAATTAGAGCTGTGGCCACAGCTACCCCCAATTAGAGACCCTCTCACTCAGCTCAACAAAGACTTCTAGCAGGCTTCTTGGCAAGATGTCCAATCGGTGTGCATGTACCAGGGAGGACTTCAATTTCTGGTGATGTAATCTTATAAATTCTAACTTTTCTGTGGTCAAAGTAAATTTTCTTCCCTTATTTGTCATACAGACCTGTGGCATCACTGAAAAAGAAGCCAAACAAATAGGAAAACTGATGTAGATAGTAAATAACTGTCATGTTTATTTTTTCCCATTTCTAGTAATTGTTTATTCCCCCCACCCCGTCAGCTCCCCCTTTTCTTTCCATGATCTCATGCACTTCCCACTTGAATATTCAGGTAAGTATGGCTTCAACATGCTAATATATATCTTTATATTCACTTTGGCACATTACCATAACTTTGAGATGCTAACTTTTGCCTTTTTAACCATTTTTTCTTGGTTCAAATTGAACGCCATTTAGTTCATTGATGTCACTAAACTACTTCTTTCACACTTGAAAGAGAAAATTTATTTACATTTTCTAAGCTGAGGCTTTCTGAGGATGTTTAAAGATGGTTTGGCTCCAGCCGTTACCATAACCCTTTGGACAGCTGAACAAAAGGACCCTTATCAATTTACTTCCGCCCCATGGGGAAGGCCAGAAGGAGAAAGTTTTATATCTTCAGATTCTTAGGGATGGGGATTTGTTGAACAGGTGGCAATTACTTAAAAGGGCACTTAAACAGTCAAAAGTTAGGGCAGCAAGTTTAAAAAAATAGATTGAAGTTGGTGAAATCCTAAAGGACAGGAGTAGAAACAACTGGGGTCCTTTAAAGTCATACTCACAAAAAACCAAGGCCCTTTTTTTTTTTTTTTTAAATAGAGTCATAAGACAATGTAAATCATAAAAAACTTTTGACATACAAAGCAAATAGCTTTGGGATAAAAAGGGAAATGAAGCTTTGCATAAT
The DNA here is from genome assembly GCA_004025045.1 of Sigmodon hispidus. Taxonomy (NCBI): domain Eukaryota; kingdom Metazoa; phylum Chordata; class Mammalia; order Rodentia; family Cricetidae; genus Sigmodon; species Sigmodon hispidus. Next base: position 91,319 of record PVIH01001231.1, read on the forward strand.
AAGTATAATTTGGAAAATGCTTATTCTGGGAGTCTATACGGGAAAGTGACGCAGCATATGGGGGGGTGTGGTGTAGAAAAATTTAAAAGTACAGGCTTTGAGAGCCAGTCAGACAGACTCAGGTTTCAGTTCTTCATTTCCCACTGAGCACTCTATCACTGGATGGATTTTCTTGATGGAGCCTTATTCTGTTGACCTACAAAGAAGATTTTAATGTCATGGAAGCTGAGGAGAATCAAGGTACCATGTCCTGCTTTGAATGGGATGTTTCCAGCACTCGGACAACATTGCTAAGGAAGCTTGGCTTCTTTTAGAAGGCACAGGGCTAGTGTGATACAAAGCTATCTTGTCAACATGAAGCCCTGAGTCCCATCCCTGGTACCATACAAAAAGAGAAATAGCCCATTGGTAAAGAATGAAGAGAAGTGATGATCTATGAGCTTACTTTACTGGGACTTTAAATACAGACTTCAGGTTTAGATGGTAAAAGCTGCACTCAGAGAGGACAACTTGACTGTGAGTAGCTGATCCCAGGAGTATCCAGGCGGCACTGTATAGCCTACTGACCAGGATGGAGTTTTCCACACCATCTCATTTCAGTGCTAAAAGGTGGTGAGATCTAAGTAAAGGTCTACAATTTAGCCAATAGGCCTGTACCTTCTTTTGAGCAATGTAATAGGATTACAGAACATTATAGGAACTCTGTCTTATCTTTGTAACCTGTCTATAAATCTAAAATGATTTCCCCCAGAACTCATGGTGACAAAGTTCAATTTTACAGTAAGCATCTCTGTCTGTGTTCCCATAAAACCATTACCATTCAATTTGATTCAATGCTTGCTATCGTTAAAGGTTTTTGTTCCAAGATTTGCTCTTTGTCATCTACAATACTCTTTTATCCTTTGTAACTAGCATAGTAATGTATGCTCAGTGCAAGAATAAATAGTGTTGTACTGTGGCCCAAATACTCTATAGCTAACAAGCTACCAGTTTCCTTTGAATGCACAGGATGTATATAAAAACACACTGCATTTACTGGGTCTATCTCTACCTTTCCCACTCATGACATATTAACACTATATACTCTATTCTTAGCATAAGACATTGGAATGTTCTGGGTTGATCTATAAGGCCTCCTTTTGACCTCTGCCTAGCATCCAGATCCCAGCTCGTGCAAATAAATAACTCCATTTTTCTTAGGCATTGCATGCTTTCCAACCTCCATGCAAATGATATTGTGTATTCTTCTAGACTTTAGGTCCTCAACATCCAGACATAAATAAGACTAACATGGCCCCCAGGATCCTGAAACTTCCCTCCTGGTTATGGAGAAACAGATAAAGATCCCACTAACTAATTACACTGTAATCTGATTTCTAAAATAAATCTTTCATCAGCACAATTTGAGAACACGAGAGTTATATTCAAATAGTTATGTTCATACAGCTTAGATCTGAAGCTTGCTTTTCTACTCATATTGATCTGGAAAGTTGATCATTAAATCTACATACAATCTTAACTGACTAATTATTATTAAGTAGGTAGGTGCAGCTATATTGATACGAAGTCACTTTGAAAGCCTACAGTAACAATTATTTTTGGCAAATTTTAGCAATTTATGAAGCTTTGTAAACTAATATAAGTTTTTAAGTATCAGCCTTCTTAGAGCTAGGACCAAAGAAAGAACATTTCATTCCTGTGGCAGGCAGAATAATGACTAGCAAAGATACTTAAATCGTAATGCCCAAAGGTCACAACACATCACCTTACAGGCAGAGATTTCACACTACATCTTGGCCAGAAGGCCTAGAAGCTGTGCAAAGGAGACCTGAGAGACGTGTGATTAAGGTTAAAGACCTGAAGAAGGGCAGAGGATGCTGCCCTCCACGGTGCTCCAATCTAGTCACGTGAACTCAAAGGAAAACAGTCTCTCCTCCTTAGTGTAATAAAAACTACCAGTGTTAATGGAGAGGAGGCCCCAAGCCAAGGAATTTAGGCCACCTCAAGAAGCAAAGGCAAGATGGATCCTCAGTAAGTACAGGCTTGCCCCCAACACCTCTTTTAGTCCAGTGAGTCTCACCTTTAAGTTCTAACATTTAGAACTGAAAGGCCACTTTGAATTAACCCTTTCATTACAAGTCTGTTACAAAAGCAACAGAGAATGAGCATAGTTCTCCACACCAAGTGTGTTGATTTTTAGCATCAGCAACTATGAGATGCTTATTTCATTAATATATGTAGGGCTTTAGCTTATTAAAAAAAACTAACAGATAAATCTGGATGCAGTTAAACAAAAGTTCATCTTTTCATTTTCCCAATATCTACTCATAAAAACTCTACACTACACCGTCTACAGATGCCAAGGAACAAAGGGTTAAAAAAAAAAACCCACTGGATACTCAGGAAATGCAGTTCAGCCCAGACACAGACCCCAGCAACCATTTCATTTCCTTCACCTCAATTTCCTGAGAAGGGATCATTATTCAAGCTCCCAGACCTCAAAGGCAGCCATAAGAACCAACTCATATTCCAGTACATTATGATCAGGACATAGGAGCAAAATCACTGGCATAATTTTATATTTCAAGCATGATTGCTGCATATATATTATCATCCTAGTAACAAACAGCGTACAGTTTTTTAAATCAAGGAAGAACTCCTGCCAACATTTCCAAGTTCTGGAAAGGTTTGGGTGTCAAGAAACCAAGTGAGGAATGTGCTTCAATCTTTTAATTTAACAAACCAATGTTTTTCCTAATGATTATGCAATTTACACACCAGTAGAGTTTGTCAGTTTTGAAAAATACCACTTACTAACCAAATTTTAATCAATAGGACAATGTACACAAAATTCCCAAATGAAGACTTCAGAAATTAGCATTCCATTCAACTCCAGGTTATGTCTAATGAAATCCCTCACTAATTTCTATTTAAACTATTTCTCTAGCAAGCTCTTTCTTGCATAACTTTGATATACCTCAGATATCTTACATAACACAGGGGAACACTGTGAAACAGAAGGACTCAGCAAGCCTAGAGAAGTGTGAGCAAACCTATTTGTAATGAGGAAAATCCTCCTAAAATAATTCAAAAGCTGTAGAAATATAAACACTTGAGAACTCAGCCCAGCCCAGCTTACAGGCAGGATCTGAGGGCTGTTCTTAAACAACTACAGGGCTAACACTCTGAGCAACATCACTTGGATTTCAGCATCCAAAAAGACTCAAGAGGGTACATCCATAATGATAGCAAAAACAGAGGAAGAAGTAACTGAGAGTCTGCAATCCCCTCATACACATGCTCTGTGCATGAGACATGTGGTCAGTACGCTGAGGGTGGGAAGCCATAAGAGACAACATAGTCTGTCTAAAGAGAAAGCCTTTGTAATCCAGGAAGATCTTATAGAAAAAGTTGACAATGGACCTCTAGATATACCTTCCATGCTACCTTAGTGCACAATTCAATCTTCATAAGGAAGAAGACCACCCCCTCACCCTTATATTTACTCCCAAGGAACCAAGAATATTAATGCCTACAGGGACCTTAAGAGCATCAGCATTGATTTGCCCTTTGAGACCCTGACCTTTGTTAAGAGTTGCTTCACTCAAAAATGGCACAAACATCTATCCATCTGAGAAATGTAAAACATCATTTCCCCGTGTGTGCACACGCCATCTCTGCACCACCTACATTTCAGTTCATTGTATTGTCATTGCCCACTCGCAAACCCCCACCCCGCTTCTATCCTCAGATCTTCCAGGAAAGGGAACTGCCACAGTATTAAGCAACCAGCAGAGACAACATAACCACTCAATTACCAAGTGACCACAGAAGTTGGAAAGCAGGGGAGGGGGGTTCAGAGTGCAGGCAGAGGGAGGAGTAAGGGGGTGGGGCTGGGGTGTCAGTCATCCACAGAGGCAAAGCAGCGCACATCACAGGAAAAGAGGAAGCACTCAGAAGAACCATATGCCATGAGGTGGCAGTGTTCCTCATGGACTTCCATGTCAGGGGCAATGTTCAGCAGGAATGAATCCTGTCAAAAGCTGACTGCAACATTTGAGGGAAGGATTAGATCACCAACAGGAAGAAGACATATTCCTAGGAAGCAAGGAGAGGGACTTAGAATGTATCATTAGCTTTAGTCTCTTAGCCCTGGGTGTGTCCAGGGTTCAGTCTGTTCAGGGGACATCTTTCCCCTAGCAACAAGAACAGCCAGCTCTTTAAGATGGAAGCATAAACTGGTTTTCTCCAGTGTTGGCATTCTGAGCGGTGTTTGGGGCTCCACAGGTCCTGAAGTAGCTGGCAAACATACAGGATAAAAATATGTCAAGCACAGATTACAAATTGAATGGCTGAACTTGGAGTAGCCTTAACATATATACTTAGGTATATTTATCAAAAAAGAAAGCCGTTTTTGAAAAGTACATTAAAAACAAAACAAGATGTATGTGTTATTCTTCACATACTGTTCTTCCCAACTTTGAGACAGAGTCTCTCCCTGGCCTAGAAATGGCCAGGTAAGTAAGCTGATTGACCAGTGAGCCTTGGAGACCTGCCAGTCTCTGCCTCTCCAGCTGTAGTATTAAGTGCAACCACCAGAACCAACCGAGGCTAGTAGAATGTAAAATTAAATATATAACCATGGACTACCATCACCATTTGGAATCAAAACAACCTTATCTACCCAATACAGGAAAATGATTTTGTTTTGTTACTACAACAGTCATTTATGAAATGTCCTTTTGGGGGTTGGAGAGATGGTTTAGGGGTTAAGAACTTTTGCTGCTATTGCAGAGGACCCAAGTTCAATTCCTAGAACTGATACTGCATCTTATGACCACCCGTAACTCCAGTTACAGGGGATCTGTTGTCTCTTCCGGTCTCTAGACACTAGGCATTCATGTGATACAGACATACATGTAGGCAAAACATGTACACTTATGAAGTAAAAATAAGTAAATCTTTTTTAAAAAATTTCCTTTTCTGTTGAAATTTTGTAAGTTATGGCATCATGATCCTAATGGTTGTTAATGATTTTCCAATAATAAAGATAGATGGGATTAAAAAGGCAACATAAACTGTACTATATAATAATACACTACAGTTGAACAGAAAACTATGCTGACATCAGAAAGAAATTATTCTAGAAATAAAATTTGGGTACAATGAAGGAAATTCATACAACAATAGTATCATATTATATATTGAATTTTTTAATATTATATAACATGATACCATACTATGTTAAGACTTGACCATATTCTTTGCTTATGCTGTATGGATAATACTACAAATAATAACCTTTGATGACTCTGAGATCATTTTCACTGCTTATAAATCTGTGCTGGAATTCTATGACAGGAACTACTCATAAGCTATTCAATCCAAATTGAAACGTAGAGGAAATTAACTCTAGAGAGACTTAGGGAGTATGCCACTTACACTGTGATACTCAAATATGTTAAATTATTTCTATGAAAAGAAGTGTAAGTGATGAATGTAGAGCAGGATGAAATACTTTGGAATAGAAGTCGGACACACAAAATTTTAAATGTCGTCAAATTGAGACTCTAAGAAAATGGAAGATAAAAAGAATATCAAAAGGGCTTAGCAGCGAACCACATAAAACACCTGAATGGATTTTGGAATCATAATTTAGAAGCTGGACTCCAGCTCTGGTCCTGACTTTTTAGACAGAGATCTACAATTTGAGGGCATACATTGTGATATATCTTAACTGTTTATTTTTATCATCTCACAAGCAATTGAGTTGTCAGTTCAACTGTTACTTGGAATGACAATTATTCCATTTATCCCCACCAGCAACACTGAGAAAAAAAGTTGGGCTGATCTTACAAATCAAGCAAAATAAAAATCATGGGCAAGAGGGCAAGAGGCGTATACAGGAGAGCCTGGGAAAGGCTCATACAGGAGGTGAGTGAAAATGAATCTAGACCTGGTCCCTGTCTGGTTGTGTGAAGTCAAAGGTGTCATGAAGGCCATGCTGAGAACAAGAGAAGGCAAGAAGAAGACCTGAGCCGAAGATGGACCAGTCAATGCCCCCAGGCTAAGACCTGAAAGTGAGCAGTGCTCTCCCGACTATCAATTGGTGATGGCCCTGGAAACAGAGCCCAATCTGAGGTGAGGGGGTGGTACGGAAGATCTTCCATGTACATTATTTACAGCCAAGCAAAATGAATTTATAAGCATCTCAAACTGCCTGGGAGCTATGATCCTAAAACAATTCCAGTGAGTAAGGAATGCTAACTAGGGATTTATGACACAGCCTAGCATCTATTATTACTGGTTTCAAGCATGTTATTGTTGTACCTTTAATTAGAAGCACTGTCCTTACTAACTTACTTTATTGTCCATGAGATAGTATAAAAACTGTACTACATTCATTCCTAATGCCAACCGTCTGAATCCACTTTCTTTACCATAGTCTTTTCTAGGCCCTCCTAAGCATGGCTCATATGTATATGTACAGAATTCCTGCCCAGATCACCACAAGTAAACTGCTCTCTTCTTCGGTGAACAGTAAGAACTAAGAAAAGCACTCCATAGAGTTTTGGGTCAGAGTATCTTTCTGAGCATGATGAACTCACGCACTGTATCACTTGGCTGTACACCATTAACCATAGTCATTATTCACATTAGCATGATGACCTTATCATTGACTAGCTAAACAGTCCACAATCATCAATAATTCAGTGATACTTTATCTTAAAGAAATGTTTCCTTTCAAAGCAAAGATCAATTTTCAGCTAACTCCTAACTAGAACTTTTAATTAGCAATGATCCTGCATATAAGTCTTTGAGTTTTAACATTTATCTTAAAATTTTGAAAAATAGAGTAGAGCTAATATGCATTTAGAAGTGCCACCAGTTAAGGAATGGAATCCACGTTAGTTGGTAGAGTACTTGCCTAGCACCCAAGAAGTCCTGGATTAGGTCCCCAGCAGATAGATGAGACATGGTGGTACCTATCTGCAACCCCTGCACTCACCAAATTGGAGCAGGAAGATCAGGAGTTCAAGTCGAAGGCCAGCATTGGCTACATGAGACTCAAAAAATAATAAAAAGAAAAAGAAATGCCATTTAAGATTTTCTCTGATGCACTGAATGAAGTACAAGTAGAAAACAAATTTTAAAAGTGGAAGGCAAGGCGTACTCTTTTTGAAGGTTTGTATATCAAACCTTGTGTATATATAAACTAACACAGTATATGATCCTTGTGGGTAAGAATTCTATCTGTTCTATACACTCCCCACCCCACCCCCCACCCCCACCCCCACCCCCGGGCACATAGCACAGGATAAAAAAGCAGATTTCTGTAAGTCTGAGGCTAGCATGGTCTATTTGCTCATGAGAATTCGTCTCAAGAACCTACTTGGTTTGGCTAGCTGGCAAGATTCTCTAGAATTACAAAGGTCATGCTCATACCCTGTGCCCTGTTAAGTCTCTTCCATGTCTGTCACCAAGCTAAGAGTCTCTGACTCCTTTATTTCATATTTTTAATTCACACTCAAGCTGTAATAGTTTCTAATTAGGTAACCAAAATGTTTAGGCTTTCTCAACTTTAGCTTAGAAATATAATGGTACATCCGTGGCTATAAGCATCTGTTCTGTCTCCTGGGAGTAAGTTAATTTTACCTACACTTCTCAGCCTGGCACTGCAAGGCCCTCGTAATATAACCTGCCCAACTTGCTGTGGACCCTTCACCCCCACCCCTGCTCCCAGCCGTTCTTTCCTCAGCTCTACTCATGTGCTGTAGCTGCATAACTGTTTTGTGTTTTGATCACACAGTTCTGCTTCATACCTGTCCATATCTTGCTTTTCTTGAAAAACCAATTCTCCTCCAAAGACCCTTTTCACATTTCTGTGTTTTGTTTATGGTTTTCTCAGTACCATCTTTTCTGTAGCCCTACTATGATTCTTCTTGTTTTATATTAATTTTTTAAAAATCTATTTCAACATTCCTCTCTGCTCAGAAGTAATTGTCATGCAGAATGGTGTCATTGTTGGGTGGAGCTGAAAAGGTGTTGAACAGTTTACACATCACACTTCTGAGAAACTCAAATTTAGTAATAATGGGAATCAAGATCCTCTTTCCTTTGTTTTTTAAAACACATTTTCTGTTTTGAAAATCCTTTTCCTTTCTACTTCCTTGATGTTTAAAATATTTTAAGGGTTTTAACATTATAATATATCCTGCTTTGAGCATACAATGGAGATCTGGCACACAGTAGAGTGGAAGGAGAGAAAAAGAGACCTGTATCTAGAACTTTGTAAAGTCTGATCCTTTTAGTGCCTATTATCCAAGGTACCATATTTTCTCTAAGGAAACTTAGGGTACCAAAGAAATACCAGAATAGTGTATCTAAGAAAGTCATTTTTCATTATCTTACTAGATATTTGTTACGAGTTTAGTTTACCCCAATTTTTATATAAGCTATTTATCTGAAACATTCTATATCCATCACATGAGACATTTATCTAGCCAGTGTCAGATTCAAATTAATGAATTCTTGTTGTGGAATGAAAAAAAAAAAAACAGAGAAAGAAATTTAAGATAAAAGGTTAAGTATGTAAAGTGGAGTTAAGAATGCCTTCTAAGTGGAGGACTGCTGTGGTCCAAGTCAAATGTTACAGGGTGACTAACTTTGCACAGCATAGAGAATGGACTAACAGTGGGGAGAAAGCCGAGGAAAACCGGGAGATCAGGGACTAGAGCAAAGAGCTCAACAGAGAAGTGGGAGGCAGTGAAGCTTGGGACTTTGCTATGGACCATTGGGGGTAATCAGAGATACAGCCTGGTCTACTGCAGGAAGGAAAACACAGTATAAAGTAAAAGATTTGTCTTAATATAATTGCATTCATTTAGAACATGTGACTTGCAAACCCACTACCATGGTTAATACTAACCAAGCTATGATTACACACGAGACACAGTCACAAAAACGTACTGCCTCCAAGACAATGCTTACCGTCCAATCTCACCTTGGCTTATGTGTCAGGCCCTTTCCCATCCAGAAACTTGTTCTTGGAGAAATAATAAACAAGATCACAAGCTTCCCTAACAGGAGATGAAAACCTAGCTTAGGATTTGTAAAAGGGTAAGAAGTGGTAGACATTGGAGAAGGAAAAGAATGGTACTGTCATGGGACAATTGTAGGCTGCCAACCTGAAGGACTCCAAGACAGAGAAAGATGTAAGCTATCCTAGAGAACCAGGTCAAAAGGTTCTTAGCTATTGAGGAAAAACATCCTCTATGTAGAGAGGGCAATCCCACCACACAAGGAGTTTCAGTGACACTTTTATCCTTGTCTTTTGCCACCACCAGAAGTGGTTCCTCTAAAACAGCTGTTCTAACACCTATCTTGTAGACTTGGGTAATATTTCTAGCACTGGTCCCTCAGAAACAGCTGAGGTGTTTCAAACTAAGGACCATGACTCAGGGCTTTTTCCGTCTATGTCTACAATTAACTTAGGAATGTGTGGTTTCTTTCAACAACACAAAGTCCAGACTTTCCAGTGTAAATGAAGCTCACTTGGGACACTCAAAGAAACCCAGTGAGTTAGCATTCTTTCAAAGACAAGGGTGATAACAGCTAGCTTGTAAGAAATGGGACTATTGAAAGAAACACAACTATCAAGAGAAAATGAGCTCTTTTAGAAGTAAGTGATTCCCAGTGGGGCAGGACTGATTCCCTCCTGCTCATAATCCTGAAACACATTTTCGTTTTTGCTTTAATAATACTCCCACACTAAGACTAACGGAAACACCTGGAATTAATTTTAACACTACTTTAACCCAGGATATAGTCCAAATCCCAGCAGGCTAAGCTCACCTTTGACCTGCCAAATATGATTACTTGAGTCCAGCAATTTCTCTGGGCTCTACAGCTGTTCTTACTCCCCCTTCAGCATATCTAAGTCTCCAGCCAGAACTCCAGCAACAGCAAGAGCATCCATGGCCCGACTCAAGTGGAATGTCTGTCAAGGTCTTCAGCAGACTGTGCAGTACACATGCCTCAAGAGATGACAGCAAGGAGGTCTGTAATACTGACAACCTGACATAGTCACTGCCATGGAAAGCAGCAACCTACAAGTGCTCCAGCATTTGACACAAGTTTGGAACCAAAGGATATCAAAGTTTGCAAGTCATAGGTGAGACACAAAGTAGAGGATCAAGCCTATTTGTGGAGAAACTGTGGCAGCAGACAAAAGACACATAGGTTAGAAGCTGGCTCCACTCTGATTGGAAAAACTTAGTCCATGATCTTACAGCATATTTCCTCTTTAAGACCAAAAACTGGGAAAAGCAAAAGACATTGGAGACTAAACGTTGGGCCTTTCTTAGTCACTCTTCTATTGCTTTGAAGAGACACCATGACCCATGCATCTCTCATAAAAAAAAAAAAAAAAAAAAAAAAAAAAGCATTTAATTGGGGATTTGCTTACAGTTTCAAAGGTTTAGTCCATTATCACCATGACGAAGAACATAGAATGGATGCCACAGAGAAGTGCTAAGAGCTACATGTGGGTCAAAAGAAACACTGGGCCTAGCATGGGCTTTGGAAAACTCAAAGCTTGTTCCCAGTGACACACTTCCTCCAGCGTGGCCACACCTCCTAATCCTGGAAATCCTTTCCAACAGTTCCACTCCCTAATGACCACACATTTAAATATATGAGTCTATGGGGCTGTATTCTTCCTCAAAATGCCCACCTTCTGAAAACCCTTCACATGAGTACCCTTCAGGTCAGCAGATCGTCAGCAGATCTTTTTGGAGGCATTTAATACTGCCCTGAAGAGCCAGCCACTAAGCCATGAGTGAATCCGTCTACTGGAGGGTAAGTTTTTCCACAATAACCTTCTGGAAAGAACCAAGGAAATGAAATATAATAAATATTACCATGAAAAGATTTGACTAGAGAACTCTAGAAACAAATCCTGAAAAAAAACTTCAATTTTAAACATATAATCAAAATTCCCAATGCAGTCTATGTTTCAGTGCCCAGGACTGAAACCAGGGCCTCGGTCTGCATGATGGGAAAAGAATCAACCACCAAGTTACACCACCAGCCCTGCAACCACTGCGCTATACAACCTGCCATGCAGCCACTGAGCTATCCCAACAGTCATGCAGCCACTGAGCTATCCCAACAGTCATGCAGCCACTGAGCTATACCACCACCATGCAGCCTCTGAGCTATCCCAACAGTCATGCAGCCACTGAGCTATCCCAACAGTCATGCAGCCACTGAGCTATCCCAACAGTCATGCAGCCACTGAGCTATACCAACAGTCATGCAGCCACTGAGCTATCCCAACAGTCATGCAGTCTCTGGGCTATACCACCACCATGCAGCCACTGAGCTGTACAACCTGCCATGCAGCCACTGAGCTATACCAACAGTCATGCAGCCACTGAGCTATACCAACAGTCATGCAGCCACTGAGCTATCCCAACAGTCATGCAGCCACTGAGCTATCCCAACAGTCATGCAGCCACTGAGCTATCCCAACAGTCATGCAGCCACTGAGCTATCCCAACAGTCATGCAGCCACTGAGCTATACCAACAGTCATGCAGTCACTGGGCTATACCACCACCATGCAGCCTCTGAGCTGTACAACCAGTCATGTAGCCACTGAGCTGTACCACCAGCCATGAAGTCATTGAACTGCACTACAATCTATATAGCCACTGAGCTTTGAGTACTATAAATTGGGATTCCTAGGGGCTGTATCTGTGAAGAACTCAGACAAAGCTGTAGCCACAGATAGCCAAGGCTAAGCTTATTCATCTTCCAGCTCCAGAAAATGAAACAAATTGTCCTAACCACCTAATCCAAGGGAACGTCTAGGCGACAGATAAGTTCTTTGAAGCTCTTGTAAGCATAGCTAGTAGACACAGACCCTCACATTTAGAAGTGTTCAGCAATAAGATAGCAATCTCTGGAGAAATGTGCCTTTATTCCATGACATAAAGAAGGCCTCTGGTCATTTTTAACCAGAAATGATCAGCAGATTCATAAAAGTAAAAAAAAGACAGCAAAAAGCAAAACCCCGAGAAGGAAGCCAGCACAGGTTAAAACTCACAAGAAAACACAAAACAGTTCTGCTTATCTGCCTAAATAAATAAATACCACACTGGAAAGTGTCTCCAGATATCAGGATCACAAAACAGAAAACACCTGACTTGAAGACAAATGAAATGACTGGAAGTGGAGGAGGTTAGGGCAGCCAGGGAGATGTCTCAGTGGTTAAGAGCACTCCGCTCTTGCAGAAGGCCCCAGAGTTCTGTCCCCAGCACCAGTTCGGCTTATAGCCATCTCTAGGTATGTCCAGCTTCAGAGTAGCCAACACTCTGTTCTGACTTTTTCAGGGACCTGCAAGTACGTGCTCACATACACCCATACACATAAATATAATAAAATAAATCTTCCTGTTGGTGTTAAGTGAAGTATGGGCTGTAACTGAGATAAAGAACTTGGCCCAGTGGTGATGACGCACCCCTTTAGTCCTAGCACTCAGAAGGCAGAGGCAGGGGAATCCCTGTGAGTTCTAGGCCAGCCTGGTCTACAAAGTGAGTTCCAGCACAGCCAGAGGTACATGGAGAAACTTTGTCTCAAAATACCAAAAATAAAACAAAGGACTTGAAGTCTTAACAACAGACTTCCCAGAGCCATGTAAATGAGGTGGAACACAGATCAGGAGAAACAGCAAAATCAGGTGAAACAGCAAAATCAGGTGAAAAAAAATGGCAAATTTGGAGGAAGCGAGTGGGGATTAATCTAGTGAACAGAGCAAGATGGCCCAGCATACTTTAAGTTTAAGAGAGAGGAGAATAAGAAATCTGTGAAAATAAATGGATGAGAATTTTCCAGAATGAAGCAAAATCTCATGCCCAGGATGCCCTGGTGTACTCAGGTGATCCTGAGTAAAGAAAAGGAAACCCACACCTGAACACATCAGAGTGAAACTGCAGGGCTGGGATCCCAGAGAACAAAGTCTGGGATGCTCCCAGAGAAGAAAGTCGGTGTCTTCAAAAGGCAGTGGTCAGAGCAGCAGCTGGTTCCTCAATGCCTTCTGATTAGGAAGCCCAGTGAGAAACAGCCTCATCTCAGTTCTAGACCCAGCTCTGGGCTTTACTTAATACCATAATTGCATGCTGACTAAGTTCTTTGTCTCAACTCTTTCTCAAGGTAATGGCAATAAAGAGGATATAAATTTCTGAAAATAATTCTGAAACATTCGGCAGCTTTTAGCTTTATTACCCAATAATGTGGTAAAGGCATTGTCCTAGAAATAATGGTACTTGCCTTGTCAGTTCTGTGTGCCTTAGAAATCTTCCCACCAATCAATTAAAATACCTTCCTGGATCTGGGCCATGGAGAAAGAAAGGAAAAGGAAGAATTGATTCTTTCCTGGTGACAAACAGGGCTGGAGATGCAGCATCTAAAAACATCTCTGGACCACTGATGAAACACCTGACTCTTGCTCATTTTACGTGTGTGGACGTGTATGTGTGTGTGTGGTCAACTTTTTTCTTTAGTTCTTCTTTGATCTTTTATTTGTATACTATATCTTGTTAATACACATTTAGAATTGTCATTATAGAGAACATCTTATGCTTTGGAATAGGTACACACAGTGATTTTTTTTTTAAATGGTAAAAAAGCAATCAAAATAATTCCTCAGGGCTAGATGTAGGTTAGTGGTAGAGTAATGCCTAGCATACACAAGGCCTATATTCCCTCCAAGCCCTATCAAAAAAAAAAAAAAAGAAGGAAAAAATGAATTTCCCATGTATCACTGAAGGGTAATAAGCATCAATGTCTAAGCCACTTCAGCCATTTGCAGCTTATCAAATGAAATACCAGCTCTATCAATAGGAAAACAGATGCATTGGGGGGTTAGGTGTGGCAATCTGAAAGGTGCCTTTTCACCAAAGAGCTTAATGACAACTCAGTTACAACATATGAAGAATATGGTATTGTAAATCAGCTGAATACTGTGTTTGCTCGGTGAAGATGATCACCAGAGGGCTGGGTGTAGCTCAGTAGTTGACTAGAATGTGTAAGCCCTGGGTCCTACGCCCAGGGCAGTAAGAAAAATTATAATTCTAAAGGTTTAAAAGAAAACTCCCTTGATGAAAGGAAGCCTAACCTCTCTGGAAAAAAATCAAATAAACCATATATATATATATATATATATATATATATATATATATATAAAATGTATATATATATATAAGAATGTAATGTGTAGAAATTAAGAATAAGAAGTTTATATCTAAAGACAATATATAACTAAAGGAGAAAATGTCAAATGTTAAGAATTTCTCATCCAGCAAGACTGAGACTCCCTACTCACCAGCTGTACATGGAATTCAAGCCCTGAGACAAGACTGGGGCGGGGGGGGGGGGGAGACAGACAGAGAGGGAGGGAGGGGAGGAAGAAGAAAAAAAATAGGAGGGGAAGGAAAGGGAGGAGGGGGAGGAAGAGGAGGAGGAGGGTAAAGAACAAACAAAACCCAGAACCCCAGATACTTTCTTGGGTCTGAAGATGGGATGTTGGATTAGGGCTGGGTTCCAGTACCCATATTAGAAAAATAATTGCTACTAAAAAGTAGTTTCTGGAGGGTGCTTCCTGGCCTATGATTTTTACCTCTTTGTGTGTTCCCAGAGTTCTGGAAGCATAAATTCCATAATGCTCTAGTTATATAACATGCTTGGAGAGAATAAGCAAAATAAGGGTAGCCAAGTGACTGCAATTCACAGTCAGTACGCAATTGCACAGAGAATCTCTGAATAATACCTTCCAGATTTTATAGTAGATGCACTTAATGGTATACTAACAATTTATTTCCCATATTTCCTCTAAATTATTCACATCCACTAATAAACTGAGGTGGTTGCTAAGATGAATCATATTTCATTATGTATCGCTCACCAATAGTTGTTCCATAGGATACAAACTGTTTTCCCCACAACACAATTTGGTGTTTGCCTAGATGGTTATAGCGGCCATTTCCAAATAACTTCAGCTTCCCAAGTAGATATTCATCACTGAAGACTCCAGGTGACAGCACACCAGAAGCATGCTACATAGAAGGAGACACAATTGCGCTAATAGAATCAGATTTGGGAACATAATGTTCTACTACATCTAAGATTGTTGTACTTGTTACTTTCTAGAGAAGAGAACAATGCCTAAATATTTAAATGATGGCTAAAGTCACAGAAACAGAGTTGACTTTCTTCTTATTTGTTGCCCAGAACACTGTCCTAACTGTGCCATCATATGGGGCTCTTTCATCAAGGCTCCTGTTTCACCTCCCAGAAGGAGGAGGAGGTTGCTTATCAATCTCTTTGTCTCTGTCTCTCTCACATACAAGCACACGCGCGCGCGCACACACACACACACACACACACACACACACACACTCTCACTCACAAGCCTTTCACCCTCTTGCACTCTCAGCCGGGGTCTAGAAGCTCTTCCTGTTTATGACCCACAAGTCCTTCCAGTCCATGCAGGTCTGGAAAGTGGTAGCTGCCCTCTCACTTCCCTGGATGCACTCCCAGTGGACTGACTCCTCCAGTCCCTTTCTAGCCACTCTTCAATGCCCTCATTAATGAAGCTGGCTGAGCGTGAGTCAGCAATCCTTATGTGTCTCTACTAGCCTCAAAGGAGCTACATTATCCTCAAGGCAAAGCTCCTCCCCATGCTCCAACCCATGAAGTGTCATAATCCTGGGAAGTTCCAGCTAAAGACTTATTCCCTCCATTCCTTAGGAAAATTCCATTTGAGGCACAGACAAAAACCACAATATGCTGAGTCTTTAGTTTTAGTATATTTGCCAAATTCTATGAATAATGACCCCAGCTAAACAATCATCCTCTAAAGACAGGAAAAAAAAATTACTGTATCTCTCACCTCTACCAAGGTCCTCCAATAATAATAATGATAATAATAATAAATAGTGGTAGCAGTAACAACCTAACCACCTAAATAAATAATAAGTCCCCTCAATAAAAACTGAACTTTTACTCTGCAAAGCCAGTGATGGCTTTCTCTGACTGAGCTCTGAGTTGTTGGTAGTAAAATGTCACATCTCATCAGAGCATCTTCAGAAGCTAACACTCCCAAAATAGCTCAGTGTCTCAGTAGTTGTCTAGGTACAGAGGCTCTTGGCCCTTTTGGACAAAGATACTATTTCTGACAAAGAACATTTATAGCACACCCATATATCTCTGAGGGTCCCCTGCATTAAGAACTTTCAGAGTGTAGCAGCTCACACCTGTATCACATAGGAATTCCATTCATACGCACACTCCCAGTATCATTATTTCCTATGTTATGACATCAATGACCATATTCTCAAATGAAACTGACTGTATCATGTAAGATACTATAATAAGGAACATAGAGATATAAAGGTTTGCTTGATTTAAATTTACTGCAGGTGTTGAAATAAAATCCTATCAACCATGCCTCCAAAGTTTACTTAGTAGCATAGAAATAATTCTAAGCCTCTTAGCTAGAAGCCTAATATGTCCAAACCACTAGAAAGAGAAGGTGAATTCATATCCAGAATTAATTCCTTAGATTTAAAACTATAATAATATAATAATTAAACTCTCTATACTAAAACCCAAAGATCTAACTTCTAGAACCCATGTTTTAATTGGACACAAAACGTACTTTATCAAAAATAATAATAACAAACAATAACAGTAATACAAGTTGGTGACCACTGAGGTTACCTGTCAGGCTTTAACTCTTGAGTTTTCTCAAGACTGATGGCATATGACCTTCATGTTCTAGCTTGATTTTCTATTGCTATGAAAAAGAAATGATCAAAAGCATCTTGGGCAGGTAAAGGCTTATTTGTCTTACTGGTTATAGTCCATCATCAGAAACATAAGTGTCAGAAACTGAGGCAGAGCCCATGGAGAAACACTGTTTAGGGGCTTGCCCCCCATGCCTTGTTCAGTCTACTATTTTATACAGTTCAGGCTCACCTGCACAAGATGGAACTGACCAGAGAGTGCTGGACCCCCTACATTAATTAGCAGTTAAGAAAATGCCTTATACTCTGGCCCACCCTCCAATAGAGGCAATTCTTCAACTCAGGCTCCCTCTTCTCTGGTTCATCAAGCTGACAACTGGTGTTAGCTCTATCTGGCAGATTTTAATATTGATTACTTAATTACTTAACCATCATGTATTTATATGGCAAACTGATAACGTAGCAAACTTTATGTGCAGACAATAGTCAAAGTAATCTATGACTATTAACTCCATACATTGCACCTGTCTATGTCTTAACTGCCTCTAAATACTTACAATAAAAATGAGACAAAAGTATTTTAGAATGGGTAAGACTTTTAGATGAAAAAACTTCAGAATCCTATTCATTGGGCAGAATAATTAAGCAGTGGTTAAATACTTAATGAGAGTTTTTAAATAAATTATGCAAATTTAAACTACAAAAAAGTAGTGACTGGTTTTTTCAGGGCCTGGTGATCCGCACTGACATTTTCCAGGTGGCTGAGAGTGGTATAAGAGTCAAACTGCTGCTACAACTAACAGTTATAAACAAGCCACTACCACTTCTACACTCCAGAGTATGTCCCCAGCTCTACACTGCCCTTTGGTGACATCCTGCTGTGCAAGGAAGACTTAGCCCTAGGGAAATAGCAACCTCCACTAAAAATTAGGGAGATACAGTATATAAACACACACACCTAAAACTACTCAAAAATTCTAAATGGGAATGGGTTATTTATCTGTCTTATAGTCTAGCTTAATAGTTCAGTATTTATACAAGCTCTAACATATCATTTCAGTGAGTAATTATAAAAAGCAATCATATAGAAAAGTAAATCTAACACCTTAGAAAGGAGCTCTGTCAATTACAAATATTAATGGTAATTATTAATACTTATTTTGTGGTGCTGGAAGCAAATCCAGGGGACTGTGCCTTCCACCACAGAGCTACACTTTCAGTCCTATGGATTACTTTTAAAAGTAAACATAAAGAAAGCTTATGGTCATAAAAACTATGTAATCACATGTTTGAGAATATACAAATTCATGTATAAAATTATTTCTCTCTCTCTCTCTCTCTCTCTCTCTCTCTCTCTCTCTCTCTCTCTCCTCTCTCTTTTTGGTCCAGGTAATGTGAAGTTTTTCCATAAAGCCATCAGTAACAAGATAGAAGTTTCTGGTTACAAATGTCCCCTGCAATAGGATGTTAAAATGGATATCCAAGTCCTTGCTTATCTAGAAAATGTTCAACAAAGAACTTTTCTGTGTATAAGCAAATATCAGATTCTTATAAGATCTCCATGGGAATTTTTATACTTAGATAACATATTGATAATATTAGCATAACACTGGGGATCTTTCATTTTCTTTTGTGTCTTGGGAGAACTGAGATAACTTAGGAGTGATGAACTGTTTCCTTGATACATCTGTATCTTTTTTATTTTATTTTATTTTATTTTTGATACATCTGTATCTTGATCAAGCTGATGCATTCAGCTGTGGAACTGTGCAAACATGAATGCCAATGTGGTGTTTGTGTTAAAGTTGACAGTAGCTTTTAAACATTTCTGATATAAAATGACACAAGAAGTATTCAAGTACCTCTCTTTGGCTGGGTCCTGTCCCATTAGAGGCACAGACAGGCACTCTGAAGTTTTCCAAAACAACATGTCCTAATGTCCTGAGAGACCAAGACCAATGTCATTTGTCTTTGTAGAGTATCATCCCCAGACTACTAAATTTTATCCTGCAACAAGTGGTTTTCTTCTCTTTCTATCACTGTCCATAGGAAGAATGGAGTCAACACTGAAAACACTTCTCTTTTTACATCACGTGGTTGCATTCTCAAAAAACAGCAGTGCTTTCACGGGGAGGAAACTGGTAAAACTTCTAATGCTCCACATTTATTCTGTAAACGGCAGAACACTGTGAGAAATCACATGCTTTTGCTTTTGTACTGTCCAAATTAAAGGCCCTTGCTGGTCTTACATCCATCAGATCTGGAGATCATAAATTTGACACTCTATCTCTCCCTCCAGATTGGTCCTTCCCTGTCTTTCTCACTTTCCAAAAATGGGTCATAGTCTCCTTTGAGAGACAGTAAATATAATGTATACAACACTTAAAATGCAGTATTTCTCTCCACATATCAAAATATAATAAGTAACTATTTATACAGATACTTCTTTTCCTGTCAGATTGAGGAAAAGTGGGAACATACAATGTAATCAATATGCTTAAAAAAAAAAATCAAACCCTCAAGACATAAGTCCCCCATCCCCCCCATTACTATTGAATTTAATATATGGAAAAGCATGTATTTCATTTTCATTCAACTCAGCATTCAAATAATTGGTTTTCTCCTGACAAACCCACCAGCTCATTTCCATAATTTCTATAAGTATAACTCTTTCCCAAAGTGGATAATGCATAAGCTGTTTCCCCCAGGGAAGAGTCCAAGTACAGGGCCAGGTGACCTCACTACAAGCCATAATCACAATCTATTGTTTGTATTTGATCTAATCCTTCTGAGGACAATGTATAGTACTTCAATATTTTTTCCCAGAAATAGATGGTAATAATTTTCAGTATTACTGAAATTATAGCTGTTTATAAAAATCTACCATCTCATGGGCCTCAGTGCAGTTATTAAAAATACATGCATGCAATAAAGATTGATGAAAACAGGAGACCACAGATTTGAAGGAGAGTGAAGTGGGATATATGGGCTGGAGGGGGTAAGGGAGGAAAGTGAAGGAAGAAATGTTGTAATTCAAATATAACCTAAAAAATTAAAAATAAAATTTTTGAGTGAAAACATGCATCAAAAATTTTGACAGTAAAATGCTGTCCTTAGTATCAATATATTTCTCCTTCACTGATGACAGAGAATCAAGAATATACCAGCAGAATATAGCAGCAGATCTAATACCTATGCACAAAATTAGGATCTACTTACTCTACTAATGAAAAGCTACTTCAGAAAATGGATACACTATGTCTCATAACACAAATGCCTATCAAATAAATTCACAGAATATAATCATTCATCCTTTTGTTTCTGCAAACAGCATAGAGTGGTACATACATTCATTTTTATGTGCATTTAAGATATCTAATATGTAAATGCATATATAACCATTTGTTAGTTTTGTTCATTTAATTTGCAAACTCATATGCAAAGTACAGTACTAGGCACAGTATGCAGGAAAATTATCTAAACACTATCCTTGACTTCAAACCATGGGACATTATGAATGGAAGCATTATATATAAGGAAAGGAATATGTTTTGAAAGATTGTGAACATGGGTGTGTGTATTTAAAACATATGAATAAGATGACAGGCTATAGTGGGCTCAATGGCTGCTGAACGGAGAATCAGTTTCCTCCGGGATCAAAGTCCTGTATAGTTTATATAATTTTAACTGTCAGCCTGGGACATGTGTCCATATAAGCAGTACTAAATGGACTAGTAGGTGGTGGTATATACATGTGTGTATATGTCTGTATATGTATATATATATAAACATAACAATATTAATTAAAGAGGTGGTAAAGAATTGGGGACAAGGGAGATGGGAAGGGTAGGGGTAATGCAGAAACAGTGTTCACATATGAAGTTCATAAATGCTTAAAGAATAAAATGCAGGAGCATGCTTTACAGCACCAAACAATTCAGACAACACCTACCATGGGTTACTGTACCTACTGAAAAGGAGTTCACCTATGCATGCTAAAGTTAAACCTGCATCTTAAATTAAGAATGTCCAGTTGTCCTTCATGCAAAGTGTATTACAAATTTATATACCAATCCTCAAACTTTCAAGTTTCAGGAATTATGCCAAAACCATACTTCACAAGTGATGCTAGTATAATTATTTGCCAATAACCTATATGTATAAGACCCTGTAAAAAGACATACAATGTTGATAAAGTTATCTCCTTAGACATGTGTAACCACATGAAGTAAAAGCAAAACATTGAAGAAAAAGAAGTTGAAAAACAATACTTAGTATGTTTTATTATAAAGTTGGTATTTAAATAAAACTTACATTTTAGCTTTGCTTCTACTTCAAGCACAATATAAAGAAACCTTAACCCCAGGACTGTCACATTATCTCAAAGATTACTATCCACTATTCATGTATATAAGAGCTGAAATCGAGGCTTACAGAAACCTCACACCAAACAATGAGAGACAGAGCTGGGACCTTGTCCATTAATCACTGTTCTGTGTTAATGTTCAATGAAATCTCTGCCACAATCAAGATTAATACAGGGAAATTTTCTTTCCTAAAACTAAAGGCAGTCCCCAAGACAGACTATCACTGATGTGTCACAGAAATATCTGATGGGTTATGTTCAAAGTCAGATTTTTATGATGTGCTCAGAAATGCACTGTACACTAAGATAACAAATTTGGGGGGTGGGGCGCAACTGAGAAACCCATGGCTTTGTGCACATGACTCAAGTGTTCCACCACTGCACTGTATCTCCAGCCATCTTTTTATTTTTAATTTTAAGAAAAGGCCTCATTAAGTGAATCCTGAACTCACTCTGTATTCCAGGCAGACCTTTAAATGTGATCCTCCTGCCTCAGCTTTTTGAGTAACTGGGATGACATGTTACTATGCTACCCCATTAGACTCAAAGACAAGAATCCTTGGTGACAAGGCATACCTCATAACTCAACAGCCAAATGCTTCCTGGTTGCATGTTCAAGACGCTGAGTTTAATTTTTCAGCACCGTGAGTTTGTGTGCACAGATGTTTACTCTTATAGCAACACTATAGACTGTTTTATTTAGACTGCGTCATATGTTAGTGAACACATTTCAGGTGAGAGAGCTTCACTTTAAGGTGACTAGGACAGATAAATTTGGAAGAATACAAAGACCTGTTTATCTCTAGAATGATGTAAGTGTTGTTATAATCCTTGGGTAGACAGGATTGGATCAAGTGTCAGGTAAGGGTGATGACACCAGCATATGAACCAAAAAAATATCTTTTTTTAGGGAAACTTTGTTCTACCCAACAATGTAGGAATCTGCAATGGCTCATTGGCTAAAGATGCTGACTGCCATGCCTGACAACCTGAGCTGGATCACTAGAACCCACATATATGATAGAGAAAAAAAAACAATCCCCACAATTCGTTCCCTACCCACTCCATAGGGTGGCAAGTGTTCATTCACAGCTTCTAACACACACAAACACATGCACACACACAAATGAAAAACAGTATCACCCATATTTCCCTCACTCTAATGAATTGGAGAGATATAAAACTATGCTACTTAGCATAAACATCATTTAAGTTTATAATAGTCATTAAGTGATTTAAAATGTTCTGTCTTTAATTCCATATGAACTGCTGACTGGAAGTTCATGTTTTAGCCTACAGTTGACCCCAAAAGAGCTTACAAATGGCTGGCATCCAGAAATCTGCATGCATAGATACAAAAGCTAAAGACATACAATCCTTTTTACTTATTACCCATAATCCTTCATGTAGTGTTAACTCATACTGAGAAAGTAAATCCTCCAAGTTGAAAATGGAAAAAGGACAGAAAAGGAGGGAGAGAGCAATAAAAATATTATAACAGACTCTGTAAAATTTAATACAAATAACCACACTGTGGGTTCTAAATTATATGATATCCTAAATAACTTCTCTTATTTTGAAGCCTACACTATGTCAATTATGATTAGAGAGAGGACCAACCCCTCACTGTCCACATGTGTGTCTGAGGGAAGGGGGGAAGGGACACACTCACTGATGACTAGAAAACTTTCCAAGTACAGACAAACCTGAAAAGAGAAAAAAAATTAATGTAATGATTCATAACAGCATATGCCCTTGTTTCTATAAAACAGTGCTTCTTAACCTTCCTAACACTGTGATGTTTTAATACAGTCTCATGTTGGGAAGAGCACTAACCATAAAGTTATTTTCCTTGCTACTTCATATTTGTTATTTTGCTACTGAGTGGTGTCTTGGTTTCTAAAACCATTGGAAAGATGTGTTTTCCAATGGTGGCGACCCACAGGTTGAGAACTGCTGCTATAAAAGAAACCTTCTCATTGTGAATGGTACTTTTCTACCAAATACCTTTTACCTGACACTTGCTATTCTTCAGCTCCACATGCCTTTTGATGACCTTACATATTAACTGCAATTTCCTCTTAATATAGTCAAGGAAAAATTCTGAAATTGATGACATGAAACAGTTAAATGAAACAAACATTTTTAAGTATAAAATTGGGAGACCTTTTTAAAAATAAAATCTCTTCATTCTAATTAATTCATGAGAGAGGGTATATGGATACGTTTCTCCAACTCTGTTTTCTTTTTGTTTCTATCTCTCTCTCTCTCTCTCTCTCTCTGTGTGTGTGTGTGTGTGTGTGTGTGTGTGTGTAGGATAACTGAATTAAAAATGTAACTACTAGTCAAAATGTAAAACACCAAGCAATGCTCCATGGCTCCAGACAGTCCAATCTAACCTATAGAAGGTCAAACAGATGTACAGAGTTTGAGTTTTAAGTTGCTTCCTTAAATCAGTGTGTGGCATTCTTCCTTGTATAGACTTAGCCTAGAAAGGTGGCTGAGTGGTCAAGAGCACTTGCTGCTCCTGTAGAGGACCCAGGTCCAGTTTTTAGCAACTAAGATCAGGTGACTTAAAAGTACCTGTAACTCTAGTTCCAGGAGATCTAATACTATCTCTGTCCTCATCAGGCATCAGGTATGTATGTATGTGGAACATAGACTCATATGCACATATGTAGTCAGAAGTTTCTCTGTCCTGCCTGGCCAGTCCCACAGCCATCTTGTCCCAAATAATCACAGAAAGGCCTATGTTAATTATAAACTGTTTGGCCTAGGGATCAGGCTGGTTACTTGCTAATTCTTACTTTCTGAAACTACCATGTTTTATCATATGGCTTGGTAGCTTTTCTCAAGGCAGCATTCTCATCTTTCTTCCTCTGTGTCTTGCTGGCATCTCTCTGTCCCTTTAACTTTCCAAAATTCTCCTTGTCTGGTTGCCCTGCTTATTTTCTGTCTGCCTTCTGGCCAATCAGCATTTTATTTTATTAAACCAGTACTTACAAATATTGACAGTGTACAAAAATATAACACATAAGATAAAAATAAATCCTTTTTAAAAATAAGAAAATTTTCCTAAGAATAACCAATATCCAAGTTGTATTATTAAATCAAACTGAAATACAAGTTTCAAAAGATATTAAATGTATGAAAATTTCAACTTTCTAATTTTGAGATCTTTAATATAAGAGAGTTAATATTCTAAACAGTTTACTATATATTTATAAAAGGCATTTTTTATTTAAGAAGAACAATCAAAATCAGAATTTTGGCAAATATTCTACAACTGAGTTACTGTCCAAACTCTCAAAATTGGGATGTAGATTTTCCATGCAATGACTGGCTTGAGATTATGCTCTACTTTAAAAATGTAACTTCAGTCTCTAAAATTGGGACATTTTCTGTATGACAACTTACAATCAGAAAAGTATATTTAAAAAAACTGACTTTTGAATTTATAAATATAACCATCTTATAGAAATATAAGTACATATGGGGCTGGAGAGATAGCTCAGTGGTTAAAAACACAGTTTTTGTTCTTAAAGAGGACCCGAGTTCAGTTCCCAGTATCTACACAGCAGCTAACAACCATCCATAACTCCAGTTCCAGAGGATCTTGATGTCTCTAACCTCCTAAATCTCCAAATATATAAGGTACACATACATACACTTAAAATTGAATGAATATATTTTAAAAATGTATATGTATCTATAAACATCAGAAAACATGTCTTCACTTGGTAGTAGGAAAAAAATCCAATCTGATGTAATAGCGTACAAGTGAATTGGCCCAGGCACTTATTCCCAGCACTGGAAATGCAAAGCTAGGTTATCTCTGTGAATTTGAGGCTAGCCTGGTTCATGCAGCCAAGTCCAGGCCAGACAGTGCTACAGAGAAAGGCCCTGTCTCAATACTTCTAAAGGTGATGTTGGGACAAAGGGCTTTTCTAGTTCCATATTATTCAATAAAATAAAGCCTGAGTTTATTTACCAGTCATCAATGTTCCCTACTGACACCTCTAGTATTTTGCTGTAGAAATCTGGTGACTAAGATATAGCATGGGGGGAAAAAAAGCATGCCAATAAGCCAAATAAGGCTTCAACTTCATAGTTAAAATTGCCACTTTTTTTCGTCATGTAAAAATTGCTAGTTGCCCAGCCCTCTAACTTTACACTGACTTCATCCTTCATGGGTATCTGAGGAGCCTAACCTACCAACTACAGAAAACACTACTTCTTCAGTTACTCCCTAGTATAGCTTTCCTACACGGCTTTAATCCTTTTTATTACTAAAACCTCTAAAATACTTCCAAAGTTATCAGCATCACTACATTATTTAAAATATATAAAAAATAAATAACTAAAAAAAAAATCTCTGATGCTGAACTCTATGACATTGAGGGTAATCACCCACGCATGGCATATAAAACCAACAATTTCCATAAAAGTGAGTATGAAACTGAGAGGACTGTTAACTGAGTTTGATGGGGTATATGATGTAAAATCACCAAATAATAAATAAAAATATTATGCTGAAAAAAAAAGCCCAACAATTGCATATGGGTCAGCCTACTCACATTCCTTGACTTAAACCAACATCACTAAACTAAATTTCAACAGCTGCCTTCCTGCTGAATCTGTGAGAGGAAAGGGTTACTGAGACAGCGCAAAGGCTATTACTATATTAGACTATATAAAAGGAAATGATACAATGTGGGAATCAAGGCAGATGTGGCCATTGCAGGGTGGAATAGATCATGAAAGAACAATTGAAGAGATGACTTGAAATTTAAGGTAGCTTTCTGAGTTTAGTCCCTTGTACCCACACTGGGCAGCTCATAAGCATCCATCACTCATGCTCCAAGATATGTGATGCCCTCTTTTGGCCTTCATGGGCACCTACACCCAAGTACACATACACAGACATCGACACACATACATAAAAATTATTCTTTAAAACCTCATGAAGAGGTGAACCATAAGTAACTGGAGTTATGGGTCCCTGCTACTATGACATTAGCCCATTATTCAGCACTCAAGCTAGATTTCAGAAATGTGTGTATCAGAGCAGCCTTCTTCAATAGGACCAGAGCTCATGACACAAACAACCCTATTGGCAAACACTTTTTGTTCAATGATGGTGCTTTCGGAGAAATGTTCAAGGTCAGAGTGAAACTTCCACACACAATTAAACTTCCTCATGAGTACTACTTGAACCTAACTGGCCAAGAAGTACCTAGAAAGACCTTATAGATGTCTGGCTCTCTGGGGAAAGATGCCAGAAAGAATTAATCTGGTCAAATGATTTTGCCTGGTGAGCACATCACTATGATATGTGATAGTATTCTGACTCAGAATTCTTAATAAATTAAAGCTACTGTTCAGTTAAGAAACAAAAATAACCTATCCAAATCAGTTAACCTTGATAAAATCAAGACTATATTGACCAGAATTCTGAAAAACAAAAAACTAAAAAGGAAAAGGCAGACATTATCTTTGGGGATTAGCAGTGTAATGCTCTAGGAGCACCCTCTGGAGGCCAGAGGAAGGCTTCGCTAGAAAGAAGAAGAAGGAAGAAAATGGCAATTATCTGACCTATCTCCCTTGAGGAAGACTCAAAAATGAACCTATATGCTATCAATGGAACATAAAAAATGGGCATAATTTACAGTTTGAAATACATGAGAAACTGAACTGATGTGCTGGAAATCCATCAGACGTGCTGGAAAATTCTCAAATAATTTTGCTACTTTATTTTTGAAAAGCATTAATTAGCAAGCTTTTGACTTCCATTCTGAATTCTTGGGGGAATTTAGTGCAGAGGCATTGTGTGTTTGTTCATATTCCTGTGTGTACAAGAATACATGCACATGTGTGGACATACATGTGAAGGACAGAAGGCAGTCCTCATAGGCCATACATGAGCCTCTCACCAGCTTGCAACTTGCCAAGAAGGCTGGGCTGACTGGCCGTCAAGGCTCTAGATTTGCCTATTCCTGCCTCCTTGTGATAGGTTGACATGCAGACACAACCAGGCTTTTTGTAAATGTGGACTCTGGGGAGCAAACAGAGGTCTTTGTACTCACAAGGTATTTTTAATGTTCAGAAGAACAGATTTAAACATGATTTTTCACTAGCAAAATATACTTTTGTAAACAAGATTATACAGTATAAGCAAAATCAAGCTTTAAAAAGCAGTTAGCTTCATATTTAATAAACAATGAATTAAGCTATGTATTTTTTTTCTAACACCTTACTTCTAAAGCAACAAACACTGACATCTATTGGTATTTTGGTAGCTTGTCTTTTGTTCTTCCATTTTAGTCAACTAAAATCCATGCAGATACAAATAGAATTATGATGGACAGAAATGTCACTTATTCCTTTAGGGAACCTTTGCTTTACTTTGGTAATTAGCATACTTAATAGGTATAATTTTCCCTTGGTTAAAATAAAGTACACCAATACGATTTAATGTTTGGTTTTATTTCTTCTATTTTCCAAGAAGAGTTTTAGGGTTAACTAACCAAGAAAACTATGACTATTACTTCTTGGAGGAAATTCAGTAAGTACCCCCAAAATACTGACACTTGTTGTGATTTCTTCTCTCTTATGAGAACCCAATATAAAAAAAAAAATCAGTACTTTTAAATTCATTTATTTTACTTTGGTAAAAGTAATAAAACTATGATCTGGTAAGAATCCATTATGCTCTCAAGAACCTAAGACATGACACGTAGCCATTCTAGTGAAAGAGAAGAAACGAACATATCAAGAAATGTGGATTTATTATATTCCTTGTTTTGATTCTATTTCAAAATACCTGCATCAGGGCCTATGAACTTTGCTGGCAATGCACTGTTACTTCTGATAAAAAAGATCTGAAAGGACATGTTGATGCATACTTTGTTTCTTAGTGGCTGTAATTTGCACAAGTCCCAGGAGAAAAGACTACATATTCTGTACTACAAAAGGAAGTTTAAACAGCCATTCTTAAAATGTTGCCAGCAAAAGAGTCAGGTTTCAAAATCTTGCAGCTTGAAACCTCAACATTTTCCTGCCAGAAAAAAATCCTGTTACACTTCACTCTACTTTCAATATTTAGATTGAGCTTAGCAATGTTTTCATAATATACATATGCAGTTATGAAACTTGATGTACTCACTTTTCTCTGTCTTTACAAGTAGTCCATATTAATATTTATACCCACTCTAATGTAAGGTCAGCAATGGGCTCTCCTTCCCATAAAAGGCAAATTCTGAAAATTATGCTATATTCTTATAGACAATTCCTTCCTCGAGTAATCTGATAAAGAATGCTTGTATTTGCTGGATATAGAGTCCCTTTGACCAATTGTCAGCATGCTTTCATGGGTTATCTTGTTCACACTCCAGAGGGTAAGGAATTATCTCCACTTACAAAAAAAGGAAACTTAGGCTCAGAAAGATTAAGTAACTTTCCCATGAATTTACAGCTGAAGGGTATTTGGTGGTGCTAGGGTTTAAATACAGGCCATGTCTAGAGAACTAAAGACTAGGGCATGCTGCCTAACATTCAGACACTTGTATTTTTTTTAAGATGATATAATATACAATGCATGTATTACACTGCCTGGAACACTAACAATATCTCTAATTAACAGTAATTTCTGTTACTCTGAATAGAAAAAGATTGAAGATGACAGTGAAATTATATATTCTGCTCATACAATGGTCTAATACTTTCATGTATTATACATATATGGATATATGTGCATATGTATACATATATATTCTCCTTAGTACCTTCTAATAATAAAATTATTGCTATCTTCATTAGTACACTTCATCACCTTGTACATATAAAAATAATATTCAAGCTTCTCTCACTTTCCATTATTTTAGTTCCTTATAACAAGTTCTATTTTGTTCTGTAAATAATCTTTAATGTTTTTTAATAATTACATAATGTAAGCAGTTACAAGTAACCAGGTTGAAACAGATCACTGGACATTCCTCCTTGTTCTGTAAACACAGACTGCCCTGTTAGTGACAGGGTACTTTATTTCCAAGAATGTTTACAGGCACTTCAGCCTTTGGAGCCATTTAGTTAAGGAAACAGGTGGGTGATATCATTTGAGGCACGTACAGCCTGTGCTTAGCTATTTGGGATACTACATTTCTTCTGTTTTCTGGTCACAAATACCCCATCCACCAGGCATGAAATAGCACATAATAGTTCCAGATCGGAACTAGGTATGATAGCAGATTCCTGCCAGGTAATTTAAGGGGCAAAACAATAACATAACGAATACAGGATTAAAAAAAAACACCAGCCATCTTAAGTAAGGTCTGAAGTCCACTGGAAAATTGATAGACTACAAAGAACTGGTTTTGTAATCCTGGCTTCAAAAAGAAAATACTAAACTGAAATGACACAGTTGGTGGCAGGATCTGGGAGGTCCTGCTTGCAGGAGGCTAGTGACATTATGGGGCCCTTGATACATGGATCTGTGATACAATGTCCAGAGTTTCACTGAGGCTGTTTATAGTGTGCAAAGAAGAAAAATCTATGACCTCAAGGGTATGGGGCCTATGATAGCCATTGTTACTGAATAAATAATTTAGTTGAACTGATAATTCAGTACGCAGATTGTAGCACCAATTTCGTACAATTTGGTATTTGTTAACTATACCTATGTTAGGAGACATTGCCAGGTACACTTGACACATCAAATGGACCTGTCATACAGCAAGTTAAAAGCTGTTTTTCTCCTGAAGAATTCCCACCAACAAATATGTTCATGCCTATGCATATGATACAAGTACACAACAAGACCCTCTGTTATCTCAACTGCTGCAAATCTAATGTGATAACATCCACAGAGAGGCCTCAACATTGCATATTCATCACCAAGGACACACATATGGCTTCAGTGGTTGTTTTAAGAAAAGGGAGAGAGGGCATTGAAGGTCATCAACATGGGAACAATTCAAGAGATGGCCATCCTTGTAAATCCTAAATGTGCTTGTATGGCAATCATGGAGGCTGTTGAGGATGCCACAGACCTACAGGTCAGAAAAAGGGGGGGGGGGCGGGAATCCAGAAAGAGTGTGGATTTTCCGGCATATCACATGGCTGTTAACTATTCATCCTCTTTAATAAAGAAAATTAGGGTGGCACTCAGCATTGGAGGGGAAGTGATAAAGAAAAGACAAACACTGATTCCTAAGCAGGACTCCGATGCCCTGTGATTCTACAATTCCAATTCCAAGGTGACCATTTACAAATCAAATGAATACTCTTAAACTGCTTTAATCTGTTGGCAGAGGATAAAAATTCTTTTGGAGAGGGTAGAATGTTTCTTTATCCACCCTCCCTCATATCATTCCGTGACAGGAAGCAAATACTAAAATCTAGCCCATAGACAAGTTCATCCCAAACTGGGTAAGGGAGGGGGGCTGAAAAATCACTTAATGTGTCTGGTTTAGGGAGTCTCAGCTGGGAGACTATAAAAACAAACTATAAAAATCAAGCAAGCTCTAGCATTCTCTCTTAAGAATATCAGGTAGACCTGAGACAGCTGCCCACCTGGTGAGTAAGGGCTCCTGGCAGAGTGGTGAAATTTCTAACCCAAAGTAATAAATAACTAAAACATCTGTGTTAGACGTGAATCTTTGACAAGAGGTAAACCTGTTCCTGATAGAGACTCTAATCAGGGACCTTAATGCAAAAAAGTATCTAAGACACTGGCTCCCAGCCTCCTGAATGCTACAATGAAGTTCCTCACTTTGGACTGATCCCCAACCATAAAATTCTTTCTTGCTACTTCATAACTGTAATTTTGCTACTGTCATGAATTGGGAATGTAAATATCTGACAGGCAGGATATCTGATGTGTGCGACTCCTATGAAAGAAAAAAAGCCGTTCTACCCCCAAGAGGGTCGCGACCCATACAAACTTCTGAAGAAAATAGACGCCACAAGTGGTTGACAAGAAAAAGAAAACAGTCTTTATATCTTAACATTATTTGTTAGGTCTGGATGTCTTTAACATACTACGATGATATTAATCCAGCTCCCCATTTCATACTTTGAGTACAATGTTATATTTAATCTCCAAAATATACAGTAAACATTAGGGAAACGTCAGTCTACCTTCAGGAAGGCTCAGGCGGGGTAATTAAGGTGAATCTCATGAGCAGTACCCTTTACGCAGACACAAGAACGGCCAGTGGCTAAACAATTGCCCTCTGTTCAGTTTCTGTTTTGTTCTAAACCTTGCTTAGGGTCTCTGCCAACAATCCAAGTTCTGAAATGCTGAGTGATTCCAAGGAGTGTACTAAGAAAATGCGGTTTGTTTTCTTCCTGCACGGAGCAGATATTTCGGCTATCTTCTTGAGGCACACAGAATGCACAAGTGTGGTTAATTTCCCAGAAGTGCTTTATAATATGTGTGCTGGGGATGCTCTAAGAGACACATGGCATGATCGACCTTAGGGGATTGAAAAAGGAGAGTAAAGACCCCTTATGCTTCGTCCCCCTAAGCGTCTATTTAGAAGCCAGTCAGTGCATTAGCCTTTCCTGGGGATATCTAGGGTGACATCCGTCATTGACCTTGTGCTCTGATGGTGGATTAAAAAGATCGCTTTACAAAAAGCCTTAACTCCTTTTTTTTTCTTCTTCCATTCTATATATAACTGGTAAACAACTGGGGCTCAAAATTTGGGTAAACTGCTTTCTGACATCTCCTGGGAAACTAAGCTATCCATATTTTATCAGGGTGACCCTGAAAACTAGAACCGCTAAAGCAAGAGTTCTTAGAATTTATTCACAGCTGACCTGAATCTTGGCACCCAGCTGGGTTCTGCGTGCTTCGCTGACCTTTAGGAATCCCTCTCAGCTGCTCTGGGTTTCCCTATCGCTGCACGCAATCAGGGCGAAGCGAGGCTCGCACTGCGGCTGTGCTCCGTTTTCCTCCGCCCACCGCACGGACGATGGGGCGCCCAACACCGCCCTCTCCCCCCTCGACCACCCTTCACGCAGCCGGGTACACAGAGTGGGGCGCAGGCTCTCGGACCCCGAGCCCGTTCCCGATTCTCTCGCTAGAGGGCAGGCGGGACCTGCGCAAAGCCCTCGGGCCGCATGGCACGCGCAACCGGCAGGGATCCCGCACTCGGAGCCGCAGTCCCGGGCTGAGCTCTGTGACGGACACGGGAACCGAGGACCAAGCCCGAGAGCAAGGCACACAGCGGACCCGGGAGGATACGCGCGGGACTGCCAAGCTCGCGATGCGCGCAGGGCGCGGGTGCCAGTTGGGGCGAGCCGCACAGAGAAACACGGAGGTTCCGTAACGCCGGGGCCAGGTCAGGCTCCCGGAGCGCTAGGCAGGGACACAGGGGGCCGGGCGAGGCGTCCGCCCGGGAATAGCGGGGCTGCAGGCACTCACCTGGGCTTGGCTCGCCCTCGGCTGGCGCTGGCTTCCCGCGGGATCCCCGGTCCTTCTTCTTGCCCTTCCCCTTGCCTTTGCCTTCTTTGCGCTCAGACATCTCGCCGAAGATGAGCGCTCTGCGCGGAACCAGCTGGGCGAGGGTGACGCGCGACAAGTTTGGTCCAAGAGCTTGGAGAAAAGTTTGTCCCCGAGGGAAAAAGCGAGCGACAGAGCTGCGTGGGGGCGTCGCCTGTCGCCTACGGGGAGCGGCGTGGACTCGGTCACCTGGAGCGTCCGCTCCGTCTGGGGTGATGACTTGGGGCTGCTCTAATGTCCCGGGTCCTGCTGCTGCCAGCTCCGGCGTGGCCTCACTCCGGTGGCCTCTGTCTCACAGCCCGAAGAAGGAAAGGTGATCACAGTCCGGTCTGCGCTCGCATCGCCAGGCTACCACTGCTGCTGCCGCCGCTCCGCTCGGGCAGTCCGCGCGGTCCGGAGTTCCCACAAGTTTTGGGGAAGTCCTACCCGGCTCTTTTTCAATTGCCCGCAGGTTGGACGCTGGCGCCTCCTTCGCACCCTCCCCTCGCCTCGCCCCCTCCCTCTTCCCCACCACACCCCCACCCCGAGGCGCAGACACGCCACCGGGAGGAGCCTGAGCTGGGCGATCGCGGCTCGGCCCCTTTCTTCTCGCAGCCCAGCCTGGCTGGGGGCGGCTGAGCCCAGCCGCTGCCTGGATCACCCAACAGGGGTCGCTGGAAGCTGCTGTGACCGTGCTGCCACCGCGGGACTAAACCGAGCCAGTCCCAAGAGGCTAGGAAGGGACCGTGGTGCTCACAACGTTCTCTGGTTGTAGCAGCCACCGAGCTGGTGCAAGCCTTGAAAAGTGGAGGGAGATGGAGAAAAGTTTGCAACCGTGGCACCTGCCCCACAATCAAGGCTTTGTAGATCTGGAGTTCCAGGGAGGGGGAGTTACAGTTGTTATTTCCCAGAAGGGTTCAGAATGTATTTATTTCTTACTTAAGGGGAGCTTCCTTCTGTCACTGAGGGCGAAGGTGAAGTATGGAAGGAGTTTGGAGGTATCCAGAAAGGGTTCTGTGAACTTCAAGCATGTATAGTTTGCACTTCTTGTAGCTGTTGCTTGAGCATGTGTCTGCCTTCGTGTGCTTAATCACATGCTTGTTGGATTTTCCCATCTCCAATTTCGCTTTTCAGATAGCCTATTCTAAGCACAGTAACTCTTCTTAAAAATTAATTTCCGAAGGAACT
This sequence comes from Sigmodon hispidus, assembly GCA_004025045.1. NCBI lineage: Eukaryota > Metazoa > Chordata > Mammalia > Rodentia > Cricetidae > Sigmodon > Sigmodon hispidus. Next base: position 125,168 of record PVIH01001231.1, read on the forward strand.
GATGGGCCATGGCTCACCATTGTCAGTAACATCTCTACGGCAACACTCCCCAACCCCACCCCCTGGACCTGAAAACTGAAGTGAAGTTCTGATTAAACTTTTTGGGAAGGGCGCTTGGATCCTAATTTTCCTGTATCCTCCCTCTGGTGGAGAAGGCTACAGAGCAGTTAAATCAAGGACAAAAGTCAAAGGCTAGAGTCACCTATAAAATGAGTGATACACAGTGGTCTCTGTGTAAGGTCTCCGTGTTATAGTAACACCACAGCCATGGCAACTTAGTCTGCCCATTTACCGTGACTGTGGTCGATAACCGAAGCACACACATGATCAATAGTCTACAGCTAGCCCACGTTCAGAATGACTTGGCTCCTGCCTTTCGCTTCCTGGAGTCAGGTCTAAAGGACCCATTGCTCTACAGCTTTCTCTAAGTTCTCTAGCTGCCACAATTTAAATTAAGGTGAAATCTGGAGTCCACTCTTTCATACATATGTCAGAAGGGTGAATGTGCAAAAGCATTCATTTTAAATTGTTTTAAAGATAATTTTATTTTACTTTTAATATGTACTGGACTAAGAATCAAACTCGGTAAGATGGGTGTAATTGTTAAATACCTCCTTCTTTATTATTAAATGTTAATGTCCATCCTGATAGCCTGCCGACAAACACCAGGTACAAATCTCACTCTGCCACACAAACAGCAAAAACTGAGAAAAAGATTCCTACTCTGAACAGCACTGCAGCGTCAGTCCACGGAGGGAAAGGAAGGTGGGCCCCAGGGCTGGCTGAAATAACTCTGCTTTCCCAGGAGGGGCCACTGCTCAGCCAGCAAAGGGCAGCAGGCTGCTGTAAGCTTCAACCCTTTCATTTCCTGAGGGTACTTAACCAGAAGAGTGGCAGGGCAAGGGCTTGAGAGTTACTAGCCACATGCTGTCAGACACCAGCATTTTAAAATCCAAGGACTTGTATTTTGGAGTTTAAGACAAAATATAAGCTCTTCTCAAATACATGGATAATAAAAATCCAAGCCTATGGGAATACTTTCTCCTGTCTCTTTTGTTTGGGGTCTAGACATCAGATTCTGAGTTAGTAGGAATATCTCCATGAAGGTAAAGGAGACTACACATTGTGAAATTTTTCTGTTTGAATAAAGCCATTGAGATAGTTAGCAAACCTCTCTAACTGAAATGACTAAGAAAGATGATTGATGTTCCACTACCTTTGAAATAAAACAGCAGTACCGTTCCCATGGAAATTATAGGCATGAGGAATGGGTGGGTATGATGAAGAAGTGTAAGAACATTACATGAATTTTTTTTAAAGCTTGGTTAGATGTTACAGGACGAGAAGGCAAGAGTTTCAGTTATCCATGTTTGAAGGAACTTTCAAGACATATAATGAAGTGGCAAGGCTGCATCCTAGAATTATGCCCAGATTCTGGAATCTGTCTTATTGTCAGTTGCAGCTGAATTAGCAACAAATTCATAGCAAAGTCATTTTTTTTTCTACTGATAGATTGTTCAAATCTTTGTTCTTTATGTTATTTTGTGTTAATTTCTTGAGTATATTTTACATTATTTACAAGCAAGTGAAAGATTAACCAAAAGTCGATTTCTTTGATAGTTAAAATATTTATAAGATTTGTCAAGACTTTGAAATTGTCCTTCAATTATTCATTTCTGTGGTCAGTAAGTGGCAAATGAAATGTTTTGGTGTTTTAAAAAATACCTTGGAACTGATTTAAGGACTGAAAAAGAAACATATTCTTTTTAGAAAAACAAAACACAAAACATAAAGCCAGGTGTGATGGTTCATCTTATACTCAGTTCAGAGGATGAGGCAAGAGTTTCACCAGGAACCCAAAGGCCAGCCTGGGCTTCAGAGTGAGACTCTGTCTCCATAAAAAAATAAAAGAAAAAAGTTAAACATAATATATTAAATGTAAACCTCAGTTGAAACATTTCAAATTAAATTCATGTTTTAATGAATTTGTATTTTTATTTGAATATGTATTGCTCAGCTCCTAGAATGGGTATCAGATATGATTTCTCAGCTCCCAGCTTACCTACTAAACTGTCAACATATGTCAAGTGGCCAAAAAGTAGAAAATTATGTAATCACTTTGAGAAATAAGGAAAAGTGAAATGTAGATCTTATATAAACTATCAGCTAATTTAAGAAGTGCCATCATGGACCACTGCAGATTTTTTGTTTTGTTTTTTGTTTTGTTTTGGTTTGGTTTTGCATCAACACTTACTTTTGAGAACTCATAAAACCTACAAAGTTGGTTAATTATATTCTTTTAACAACTCTTTTGGGGTCTAATCTAAGAAGAAAATTAAAGAGAAAAAACTAATGCGATTTTTATTTTTGCAAAATGCACATTCTTAACAAAAATGAGAATTAAAATTAAAATTCTGAGGATATTCACTTTTTAAAATAAGGCAACAAGGTAATATAAACAAAGATTATTTTTGAAAATTCTGTGACAAAGTTGATGTTAATAAAAACACATGAACTAATAGAAAGGAATGCTTTCAGAAATCAAGTCCAAATCTGTGTGATCCATTCATTTACCAAACATTTCCTGAAGAAATGGTGGACAATGGAGGAACAAATATTGGTCTGGTTTCTGTCAAACTAAAGTCTTGTGAGAAAGACATAAAAACAAGTTAATTATTCAACACAGCAAAACTAGATAAATTTTCTAAAGCCTGCAGCTCACAAAATTTAGAAAAACTTTTTGAAAGAAAATTCTGCAAATTTAGAAATACAAATTTGGAATGGAAATGAAATTTAGAGTGTGTGCTTTAGAACATGAGAAGCCATGAGTTGACTCCACATTACCCAGAACAAAACAGAAATATAGGCTAAAGAACACTAAAGGGGCCTGTGACAGTAAACAAGCTTTGAAATTTCATTAACTTCATGATAAATTCATATCTACTAATTGTAAGTGTATTCTGTCATCTCTAATATAATTATAGCAATGGTATAGGGCAGTTAGATAGTTACTAGGTGATACTCTCACTAACACTGTCCCTAGAAATAATGCATAATCAAAAATGTATAAGAAACTTCATGAAGTAAAAATGGTCCTGTTTCCAGAAGATATGAGAAGAAAGGAGCCTTAGGAAACAATGTGCTTTTGAAAAGCATGGTTTCCCTGCAAAAGTAGAGGTGATCTTCCCCCATTACACTTAGCAAGTAATTAATAGAATTGCTAATTAATGATATTCTGTTTGCTGTGAAGCAAGTCAGACTTATAACAAAGTTGTGAGTTTGTAATCTAAAACATTCTAAAAGGTGTGTCTGTGTTTCTGCTTGTGTGACTTGAAAAATTATGACACACTGATAATTATTTTTATGTGTCATTATTATTAATGATATGATTATTCATGGTTATACTCTCATGATTGCAGCTTGGAATAAATAGATGAGACTGCTAATATTATTTGTTTACTTCCTTCCCCAACCCTGCTCTCTCTTTCTGTTTGTTACCTTTTCTTTTACTTTCTCAGGAATTGAACTTAGAGCCACAAGTTCTGGGCAAGTGCCATCATTGAGTTATATTCTAAAGCATCTTTCTTTTATAAATTTAGGCAGCATCGTGTCTCTTTGGTAATAAGATAGATAAGTGAGACAACAATTTTTAAAAACACTTAATTCCTTTTGAGAAAAGAGTGGCACCTGTCTGAGTTTGCTTCCTATTGCTGTCAGAAAACATTGTCAATGCCACCATGGAGACAAAAGGGCTTATTTGGCTTGTATACCTCGTCATGGTTTATCACTAAGGGAAGTGAGTGTAGAAGCTACGAGGCAGAGCTAAAGCAGAATCACCATGGAGTGCTAGCCTGCTTACTATGGTTTGTTCATCTTGTTGTCTTATTCAACCCAGAACCAACCACCCTGGGATATCACTGCCCATAGCGGACTAAGCCCTCCCACATTAATCACTAATCAAGAAAATATCCCACAGACTTGCCTACAGGCCAGTCTGTTAGAAACAATTATTCAATCAAGGGTTCCTCTTTTCAGGTGACTCTAGATTGAGTCAAGTTGATAAAAAACAAAATGATAATTAGCACACTACCAAGTTTCACTGTTTATCTTTATCACACTTAGTCTCCTTGTTCCATGCCCTTAGGTCACATGTATGTTTGATGCAATTATCTTAAATTTACATACATATTTATGTACATAAACATATATGTATATATAGATATTCACATATCATACATTTGTTTGTATGTATGTGTATGTAGTGTGGCTTTATAGTTACCCTTTTTCTTCTTTTCATAGTGACATTGTATTTGAATATGAGCATATGAAAGACAGAGACTGTGTCCATTTGTGGTCTCTGCATGGCTCTCCATTAGAATTCTCAACACTATGCTTTGCACCTAGCAAGAACTAACTTTTGGATAGAATAAGTGGTGTGTGTTTGTTCTCTATGCAGCCCTGGCTTTCCTGGAACCTTCTGTGTAGACCAGGCCTCAAACTCAATGGTCCTCCTTATTCTACCCACCAAGTGCTGGGTATAAGGGTATGCATTACCACACCAGGTATACGATGAGTTTTAATGAAACAGATTGAGTATAAAAATGTCTTCTCTCCATCTACTACTAATTCTCACCAACAGTCATTTTGACACCCAGTTTTCTGCAGCCTGCCCACCCTCATGCCCTGTCATTTTGACTTAGGTCTTCTCTCTTCCTCTCTAAGTACCATGTAAACCCAAGCCACCAGGCTTCCTCTGCTGTGACTGTGGAGATGTTCGCAACATAAGAATCATTTCTATTTATTTTGCTCCCACACAGCAGTCAGAGGCACCTTTCTGAAATGTAATTCCAGCCCAGTCACTCTTGCAAAGCTAGGAATGCCTACCTCCAGCCCCCTCTCCCATGCACTGATGTATCTTTGCACAGTGTCCAAATCCTTGCCATTTCTCAGCCTCAGTGACTCTGTGTTTCTATTTACTCTGTCTGAAATTCTTCCATGCTTTGCCTACTTCTCATTATTGCTCAGGTCCAGGCTTACTTTCTTTGCCTGGAAAATATTTTTCTTGTCTTTCAAACCAATTTCATCAGATACTATGTTAATCTTCCATTATGCATTTGGTAATGCTTCGCTAACAATTCCCCCAATTTGTAATCATTTTCTTGTGAAATAGTTAATAATCTGCTTCTATTGCATATGAATCTCCTTGAGGACAGAGTATTTCATATTCAATCTTGTATGCCTCACCCTGCATTGATCTAATCTTTAAGTAATACGGTTTGTTAATTAGTGAATGAATTAAGACCAATACAATTTCTTTCTCACATACTAAAAGACAATAATACATAGATTTCTTTAAAAATGATAATCATGATAATGATACCAAGCATGCTTTGTGGTAACTTCTGTTAAAATAACCTATTGGTTGACTGATTTTTATTTATTGCAATCTGGGGTTGTAAGCTTGCATATACTAGAAAAACCCTCCATATATCCAACAAAGTAAGCCTTATAAAAAGAATTGAAAAAAAAAAAGTCTTGGTCTAGAGAGTTAGGTAGGCTACTAAGGGCATTTATTACTCTTGCAGAAGACGTAATTTTAATTTCCAACATTCACATGATGGTTTGCAATCACCTGTAACTCCAGTCCCAGAGAAACTGATGCCTCCCACTGACCTTTGTGGACACCAGGCAAACTCATACACATAAAACAATACAAAGAGAATTTAAAAATAAGAAGATTAAAAAATTCTCACTCTATCTCTCCGAACTATCTAATAGGTGAGATGGTGGCTTCTATACTATGACAAAATGTCAAGATAATTTCCTTAAATTGCCTTCCTGAGTTGTAGCTATGGATTATATTTACTGGCTTCATTTATTCCCTTGGTGTAAATCTACAAACAGCATCATTAGCAGAGTTAGTAAATTCTTCTTAATTTGAGCCTGGGATATAGGATTCTTTCCTTCCGAAGATTTACCACTCCACATAAGAGTGGTCTGCCCCCATCCAATTATCAAATCAAATTGCACTCACTCACCACCTTGGACCACACTTGGGCTATAGCTCATCTAAAAGCCCATTGTTCATATTCACACAGCAGATGAAAGTTGATTTCTCTGTATGTTCTCATATCTTAGACTCTTGTGTGCATAATATCCAAGAGAGAAATTAGAAGTCTTGATGATTTTTAAGCATCAGCCTACAAGATGCTCCCCAAGATGAATTTTCCTTGGAAATACACTTTCTCATGATTGGGGGAAAAAAAGTCATCCCTATTAAATTTATAATGATGCTAAAATATAAATTAAATGCTATGAGTGATGAATTGGTATGTCAAATATTTGAACAGCAAGAGTAATTTAGCCAGTCATTTTTTTTCTGTAAGTTCTATAAAAGACACCTGGTAGGAAGCCTTCTAAAGCAGATTATAGGAAATTACTTCATAATACCATTAGGATAGCTGGGCTGCACGACATGAAGTACTGACCTACACTATTATGCTCCTGGCCCAGGCAAGGAATAATACCATAAGCACTTTTTACCTTCTTTCACAAATTGTTCAAAGTTTCTTTCTATATCTTCATGAAAATTACCTTTCTGTTTTTGGGTTCCACCTCCTAGTACCCAGTACTTCAAGCATCTGACTTGATGAGGGATTTTTCAGTTCCAAGCTGAGCCAAGAGGAAAGTTCTCGGAGTATGTTCCAGTCATCTCCAGCCTGTATCTAAGCCTAGAAGTCAGCTTAGTCTACAACAGACTAACTTTTAACACTCTGTATATAAGGAATTCTTCTGTGTGAATATACTAAAAATATGTATACCTTCCAAACCTCATTCATTTGGGAAAGAATTTTACAACTATGAACAATTAAGAAAGGAAGCTATCTTTTAAGGTTGATTTGGTATAATAATTAACTAAAGTGACAGAAACCAAATAAATATCAAAAAAAAAAAAAGAAAAAAAAGAAAAGACAAACTAGTAAGCAGCTAAGGAGAAGATAGTACTCATATGAAAATTTTCGATGTGTTGTCTTTTCTCCTTGATCATGAAGACTGGGATTGTTCCAATTCTTTCCCAAAGGTAAAGGATAAAATCACCTGTGCACACATTTGTGCACGTGCATGCATGCATTCATGTGTGCATGCGTGTGTTGCTAGGGATTTGTACATAATGATAGGGCAAGCACTCTACCACTTAACTACATGCCTAGCCATGAATACACACACCTAAGTTATAAGGTAGAGTAAGTTTTAGTCTTATCTAAGACATTATCAGGTGTATAGACATCCAAAGGTTTACTCTGAGTCCTAGATATTCAAATGACTGTCAAAAACCATGCTCAGAATGAGTATTTCTCAGAGACATTTCTTTGGTTCCAGACTGCACTGTAATATTTAGGATCCCATAAAAAGTTATTCCTATATACCACAATCATTTTAATTCTGTGAGACTGACCCAGTCTCTTCCTGGTTTTGCAGTGGGCAAGAGAATGTTACTCGTTTCAGTCAGCTTTTCTCCTGTATTAGGATGACATAAACCCCTTTCCCCATTATTGCTGATGTTTCTTAGAGATGGTGGGTGGGACAGGATCACATGAAAAATCATTTTTATTTTCATGACAGCAAGCACACCCCAGAGACTGAAGGATGGTTTACTGTTAGGAGTGTACTTGCTCCTCTTCTATAGAACCAATCTTGTCTCCCAGAACCCATCTAGCAGCTCACAATTGACTGTAGTTCCCTTCTAGGGGGAATTTAACAGCCTCTTTTGGGCTCTGTGGACACAGATACTCACACAGACACACACACACACACAAACACACACACACACATTATTTTCAAAGCATATTTTGAGTCATCAATTTGCTAGGATTTGTACAGAATGTACCAGCATGTCTATCTTATAGGTGTTGAAGACATCTATGCAGTTCTCACATATATGGAACTTGACTACCTATATTAACTCACTTTAAAAATGGCCTTTTCCATCTAGTACCCAAGACTTTTTTATTAAAGCACTTCTGTTTCTTTCCTCCTTTGAAGCCATCTACCCTGCCCACTACAGCACCAGTTAACCCCAAATACCCATCTTCTCTGTTAACATTATCTTCTTTTTCTAAGCATAATTCCATAATAGGAAAATTTTCTTTGAGCCTTTTCTGTCTTTTCCACACTCAACCTTCTTTGTTCTTTCTTTTATCTCCTCAAGGAATCCATCGCCTCCTTCAACTACAACAAAGAGACTGCTCAATAGTCATGGGTCCTGCTTGACTTCCTCCTGCTTGAGGGATACTCATGTATACTCACTCATCTTCACCTTTCACCCATGGAACTCAGTGAGTAGCTCATCAAAATCCTTGTCTCTTTTCTCTAAGATTTTTTTTTTTATTTTGCAAGTTTTATGCATGCTGGCCCTTGGTCTAATATTTAAAATGCTTTTCTTCTTAACTACATGCTAATCCTATAAAATGTCACTCACTGTCAATGTTAATCTACAAATAGGTATCTACTACTCTAAATTTTGTCTAAATTCCAAGACTCTATTTCTAACTATTTCAAATTAGACACATCCAGAATAGAAGGCCAAGTTGAACTTGTTAGAAACAGTTTCCATTTCTCCTCTTACATCTTCCTTTCCTACCTACAGCCCAACAGTTGGTACCCCAGGCATTCTCTTGTGCAGTACCTCAACTGTAGGTTATTTTTTTTCTTTACCTCTACCTTTCTCTGGATCCTTTTGCATCCTTGACGTGAACTTGTAAGTCCTCATTTTACTGCTGTGGTTTCAATTCTCACACCCAACTATTCTTCCTCCTGCTACCAGAGTTAATCTTCTAAAATACAGTTATTATCATGTCAGTCCTTAGTGAAAAGACTATTGAGTTCTTGCTGCTGTAACTTTAAAAGTTCTCTACAGAACACCAGCATGTCTCTGTGAGAATAAATGCCCCCTCTTCTTCTTCCTCTCTAGCCACACCAAACTAAACATATCCTTACCACTGCAATGCCAATCACATTGTGAGGATATTGTAGAATAATCTTTTTGTACACTGTAAAGAAGTATCACTCAGATTGGTTTAATAAAAAGCTAAGTGGTTAATATCTAGGCAGGATCGGTGCGGGACGGGGGCAGAGAGAATACTGGGAAGAAGGAGGCAGAGTCATAAAGAGACACAGAGGAAGGATGACATGTGATCATAAGCCATGAGCCATGTGGCAGCCTGTAGACTAATAGAAATGAGTTAAGTTGTAAGAGCTAGTTAGCAACAAGCCTAGGCTATGACTGTACCTTTATAATTAATAATAAGTATATGCATCATTACTGGGGAGTCAGCAGTCCAACAAAAAAGGTCCAACTACAATAGGATTTTGTTTTCTACTTGGAATTTTTTTACCTTTTTGTGTGTGGTAGATGTCTATGCTACTCAAATTAAAACTCATGTCTTTTATTCTTTTCTAACATTCCCAATCAGAACTATTTGATGTCGTTTACCTCAAATCATATGTATATATGTATGTATTTATGTATATCTGTGTGATATTTAAATCAACTATATAGATGATAAATAGGTATTTACATAGACAGATGATTGACAGATGGATAGATAGATAGTAGAGCCCAATCTAAATGTAGGTAGATAATTTAATTTGTACTTTATTCTCCTTTACAAAAAATAGGCAGCAATTTATTTGCCAAATTCAGCTTTTTACTTCAATTAAGACTGTATATTCAGTTGCACCTACAACACTTCAACCAAAAAAAAAAAAAAACATGGTTTACAGAGGTTTCACAGCAAGGCCAATTTCTATTATCATACTTTCACATACTTAAATCAACTTTAGCCTTTTGCTTATGTAGTCTACATTTGATATCTTCATATTAACAAATTCTCACATAGCAAAACACTACTACTAATGAGCCATGATAGTTAAGTGTTACATAAAGTTTATGAAAAACTTTATCTGTAGAATTTTCTGTAAAAATTAAATTTATTGGGGTTGGGTGTTGGCGGTGTATGCCTTTAGTCCCAGCACTCAGGGAGCAGAGGCAGGCAGATCTCTATGAGTCTGAGACCAGCCTAGTCTACAAAGTGAGTTCTAGGACTACACAGAGAAACCCTGTCATGGAAAATAAACAAACAAGCAAAAAAAATTAAATTTATGTATTCAGTCTTGATCTTGATTTCTGAAAACTTCAAAGTAGTGAATAGTCACTTTATACACAGATATTGGTGAGGTAGGCTGCCTTCCAAAGAGTGTGTATCTCTTACATGATCTCAGCTTGAGCATCCAAGAGAGCAGGACAGTATCACTACCTTTACTGTGGACCTGGATGAAAACTTGACAAAGAAGAGCTGGTCCCTGGAAAAGCTCCAGGGACTCAATTTACTCCTATGAGGATCAAGTGAGTAAGTATAGTGCCCCAACCAAACCTGGCAGACTTTCTGGATGATGAGGCCCTCTCATTCCAGTGGCCTCTGTTCCTGTCAACCAGCATAGATGCCCCCAACATCACTTTATGAATTCAGACCAACATCACAAAAGAAGCTTTATGGTTAATGAATACATCATTTTACTATTTTAATTACTGACTTGATTTTGAGTGATCCCAAGCCATGCTATTGGTACTTACATCTGAGAATTAGTACAGTCAATGAAAACCATGCATCTATATAGATTTGAAATTCACCACACTGCTCCAATGTTCACTTCCTATTATGAACCATTTCTGAATTTTCTGACCTACAAAAATCTACCATATCACAGTAAAAGAAAACAGGGATAAAGAGGTTTTTAAAAGTTATTCAAATGAGTACAGTAGCATTTCTTCTTGATTCCAACAGGATTTATAGTCAAAGTGCAACCAGCCAAGGCTTAAAAATAATTAGAAGAAAAATAGCACCTGTACTGAGTATACATGGTCATTTTCCTTCTGTTATTCCATAAGTTGCACAGTATAACATCTATACATACAACATTTGCATTGGATTAAGTACAGCCAGTAAAACAGAGATGACTTCAAGTACACTGGAGAATCTGCATAGGTAATTTGCAAACACTATGCCATTTGGTGTAACAGATTTGAGTGTTTGCACTTTCCATATCCATCAGGCCCTAGAATCAAATATTTGTAGATACTGAAGGGTGATTATATTGTGGATGTGGCAAATAGAATTACAAGATGATGTGCACAATTCTTGTTCCCTTCTAGACATATTCTACATGATCCTCTCCCTGTGAGGGTGGTAAAGATTATCACCCACCCTATTCAAATGAGCTCTGAATAAAGGGAGTGGGCCTTTCATAAAGAGAAAATTTTTCCACTGGTGTGAAAAATATCTTCCCTGTAACCACATACCTTCAAATCTTTGGGGGCATAGAGCTATCTACAGATGGCAGCTGGCAAGAAAGCAGAGTCCTCCAGCCTGCTGCTCACATGAAACAGTCCTGCCAACACCTGAATGGGCTTCAAAGAGGACCTGAGATCTGGGTTACAATTAAAGCCAGGGAACATTCTGAGTTTAACCTTATCAGACCACAGGTAGCACACCCAAATATACTGTGTCCAGACTTCTCACCTCTGAACTATTTTTTCACATGCTGAAACTGAGTTGCCTTTAATAATTTATAGCACAGCAATAGCAAACTAATGAACCTTTGTAAACAGTTTGGCTTATATAGTGCCTCTGACTATAAGAGATGGGAGGGGGGTAACAAAAAGAAATAAAGGTTGTGATCTAAGGTGACTACCTCTATATTCTTCCAATTCCTAATTCTATGGGTGAGCCATAATTTAGTTTTCACAGACTTGGTTTTCCCTCATTTGACCAATGAATACTGTCACATCCCAGGGGCGTGCAGGTATCCTAAGTCCTGTTATAATACATTTTAATATTAATATTAAAATATAATAATTTTAATATATTCTGTTCAGTGGGACAGAACAAAGCACATGGAAACACAACTTGGCAATGTTCAGAAAGCAGAAGAGCAAGCCGGATGTGAAAATCCTAGCCCCTCCATAATCTCCTAGCCCCTCCGTGATCTGGAGACCAATGCTCCCAAGGCTTCCTATGAGGACCAGCAAGATTCACAGACATTCAAGATTCCAGAGAAGTTTCGGAAGCTTTAGGTTCCAAAAAGGGACCTAAAGAGTAACAGCTTTGTTCTATTTCAGGGGTTATGGTTTATTTGTATTTCTCACCTGCATCTCTGAGCTACTTGCTTTCTTCCAAAATAATCAGTGAGGTAAAGGATTTGGTATGAGGATGAATGCAGGATAAAGCTGAATACATATCCATGACAAGTATAAAGAACTCCTTTACAGATAATAACAATGTATCTCAAAGCTTCCTCACACCCTGAGGATAAAGGAGGGAGATGCATCCAGGTTCCTCAGGAAGGTCTGTGGCATAAGGCACAAGACTTGCATAATGGAAAGAAAGATGTTTTGGATAGTGCTCAGTTTGTTTTGGTACAAAAGCTTTTATCTGTAAAAAACAAAACAAAATAAAACAAAAAAACTTGGTGATTGCACAAACCATCTAAACAAATGTCTTAGGAAACAGAGGTGAATCAGGAAAATGGTTCAAGCCTATGAGGAAAGCTATAATGAAATCTTCACCCTGCAGTTACCAAAAAACTTCTTTCAAGGAGATCATGTTCCTATGATCAGGTGACACCTCATCTCAATCTTATTATATATAACACTTCTTTATGTCATATTGGCTAATATATATTTCCCAGGGAAAGCTGTAGTATGTACTAAGTAACTCCAAGAAGCCAAAGTAGTATAAAAATTGACAAATCATGGAGCACTCTCAGCTTGTCAATAATATAAATTGCTTTCACTCATCCACATAGTTCTTATATGAATTGACTGAGGTTGCAGATACATCTCAATGGTAGAGTTCTTCCTTAACATGCCCAGGATACAGTTCCCCATCCCCAACTAAAAATACAGTGAGTTCAAACTTAAGAAATTGAGTACTAGTTCTCAAGGAAATGTTATCGAGGTCTGACCTATGCAGGCTGATTTTATAAAATTGTCATTGGCTATCAGATATTACTAAAGATCAGTGTTTCTCAACATGTAGGTCGCCTAAGGCCATTGGAAAACACATATATTTAAATTACAATTTATAAAAATAGCAAAATTATAGTTATGAAATAGAAACACAAAATAGTTTTATGGTTGGGGAATCACCACAACGTAAGAAATTGTATTAAGGGGTCTCAGCATTAGGAAGTTTGAGAACCATTGCTTTAGACAGAGCATGAAGTCATCTGCAATTCATCACTCTAAATATTTCAGCATGCTATCATTCTGTGGTGCTAGAATTAATGTTTGTTTGGACTTAACATGTCTTCCACTGCACTAGCCATGTTCTAAAGTATTTGTGAATGGAGAAAAGTAATGTACCTAAACCTAGGGAGACTCACACTTCACTTGTAAGAGTGTATCTGAACTCTGTGATTAACAACATTAGTAACTTCCTATATTTTCTTAAAAGGGGGCTCCAAAGTCAACTCCTTAAAGAGGGTTGATTGACATGTCATACGCTCTGAAGAATATAGTAAAAATACTGATAAGTTAAGAATTCCTAAAGTGACATTCTCCTAACCATCTTTGTTGTTACTGGCTTTACAATTTAAGCACAGGTCTTGTGTTAGCTTCCCTGGATAATGCCAGCTTCTTTCTGTTCCTACTGTACATACATAGCATCCTCTTGTGGCCATTTTGCTATGAGCATGCAAGATTACAAACTCCTCCAAAAGTTCCACAGAGCAGATGGAGGATGACAATTTTTACTCTCTGTGGTTACATGTCTGTCTGACATTTGTCTCTTCACCAACACTAACAGAAATAGACCACATTACAATTATATTTTCATAAATTTTTTACAAAAGTCGTTCATAGCACAATAATAATTCCTTTTCCATTAATAATTTCTGTCTCTATTTTGGAGACAGGGTCACATGCAGCCTACAGCAGTCTCAAATTTGCTAAGTATCCCAGGCTGACCTTGAACTCTTGGTGCTGGAATTTTGAACATGCACCACCACATCTACTTTAGACTTTTACCATTAATGCAACCTTTTGCTTTATATGGCAAATCTCAGCCAATAAGAAACTTGCCTGACTATATTGCTAATATGTTTTAAATCAAAGCTGGCTCTGGCTACTTAATGACCAATCCATATTAATTTATTCATAATTATATGATAAGTTCTTTGAAATCAGACTCTGGGTTACAGAATCATTATTATTTCCATGGGGCTGAAAATGGTTCTTTCAACTTGTAATTGTACTAAAATATTCTTTAGATATTTAATGAGTGTAGTTTCATGGTTTAGTTAATTTATCAGGCTTGATTTTAATAGATATGAATAGTTTTCTCTTTATAGCCACTAAGTATTACTTTTTAGATTCTTCTTTAAAAAAAAATTCTATGTGTAGCTCAAGCTGACCTGTAACTCATGACTTCCTATTTTCAACTCCTGAGTGCTGGGATCCCAAGGGTGCACCAACATACTCTGCTAATGCATTGTTTTAAGACATTTCATTTAAGTTGCGCATGGTGCCATGTACTGTAATCTTAGCTATTTAGAAGACTGACACAGAAAGATTACTTGTGTTCAGGAATTTGAAGCCAGCCTGGAAAACACAGTAAGATTCCTGATAATTACTTTAGTATGCAGTATTTTAACTTCTGATCCTCTTGTCTCCACTTCTAGAATGCCAAGATTATAGCCTACGCAATACTCAGGGATCAAACCCTGGCTTCAGTGCTGCCAGACAAGCATTATGCCAGCTGAGCCACATCTCCAGCTAGTATACAATATTTTAATGACAATAAGACAATGCTAATTATAAGGCTCTTAAAACAGCCTATATAGTTGAGAAGAATATTCAAATTAAATTAGCTAAAATCTATGCCCTGCTCAGGTCTAGATGTAAGTTAGAAGTTTTTCCTACCTGTGGTGGTGATTTAAATCATTGTTTTTATGCTCAAATGTCTATGAGTATTGCTGAACTCTGTGCTGCCTCCAAACTGAGAAGTTTAAGGTATAGGTCCAAGACTGAGTTCGTAACAGATGGGAAATATTTCATTATGTTGTTGTTGGTAGTTGACATCTTAGGAAATTGGGTATCTTGCCTATTGTTTGAGAACATGTATTTATGTCTGTATGAGAAAATATTTGTATTTCTTTGAATGCTATGGCCTCAACTATGAAAGATCAAGACTGAAAGGTAAATGTGGAAATGGAAGAATTTTGTTTTAAAGGCAATATGAATTAGTTATATCAACAAGCACCAATGTTATCTAAATATGGATAACGGATAAGTGAAAATGTGGAACAGTGTCTTAAAAACACACTTTTCTTACACTAGGGAAATTATCTACCAACTCTGCCTTTTAGGAAAATTTAAGCAAATTTATGTAGAAATTATTTCTTTCTTAAGGCATTTGAAAAATTACAATGTTAGCATAAGATGAATAAATCATATCTGGTTGTATAATTCTTGTTGGGAGCTCTCATATGTGAGAACTTAAAAATAGCTCCCTTTGCAGCATGGTAGTAGAGCATTTCCCCAACATAGCATAGCCCATACTCATATGCAATGCACACACACACACACACACACACACACACCCCAAAATTTCCTGTAAAATGTCTATTAATATTTGACTAAGCAAAGACCATGAGCTCATTAGAATAAGAATTCTCTATAGAACTAACTTGACTAGAAAAAAATAATGAAAAAACATTTTCTATTGCCAGTCACAATTTAGAGAATGATGTATCTTAAATAAAGCACATATTTCTAGAAGATGGATTCTAGAATACTGCTAGAGCTGCTGATGGTAACCACAGCTGCCTGCCTCTGTTGGAAAAGTCGCTGTTTCTCCTAGCCCGCATAATTGCATTTCGAATGAGAATACATTTTGTTCTTATTATTAGTCATTGTAGTAGGAAGTCATAAGCACTTTGAAACAATAGACCCTTAGCTGTGGTGCTTTTTTTGAAACAACAAACATTCTGAAAACACGTGGAGTATGTTTTAGCATCCTGGGCTGATCAGCATCCTGGGAAGCTTTCACATTGATAAGAGTAGTGGAGACTGCCCAATCAGCTTGTAGGTAGTTCTGAAAAATCACTGTTGCTTTTTCACTTTGGTAATCAAAATCTCCATGTCCTAATTAATACTCATTCAGGACCACCTGGGTGAGTTACCGACACACTAGTGGTTGGGATCTCTGGCTGTCTTCATGTTACATTAATGGGTTAGCTCTAGGAAACTATTTCAGCCTTCTATCTTTGTGGCTTCTCTCCATGCCGTGCAACAAACTGTCAAGTTACTGTGTCATTTAAGCATCTTAATCACAATGTCAGGTAGAGGTATATAGTATTTTATAGATACATAAATTAAAGTTGAAATTTTCAAGATTTTGCATGTTAAAAAAAGTATTTAAGATTGCCTTGCAATACCTCCAAGTAATACAAAAAACACCTTTAAAAAATTCCAAAGTTTTTAGGAAATGTAAGTCACTATCATTTCATATAGCTACAATAATATATGAAAATAGAAATCTCTTTTGTTTTTGGAGACAGTAGCCTTGGTTGTCCTGAGATTCATTTTGTAGACCAGGCTGTCCTTGAATTCACAGAGACTCACCTACCTCTGCCTCTCAAGTGCTGGAATTAAAGGAATGCGTCACCACCACCCAGCTGGAAAATGGATATGCCATTTAACTTAGCATAGATTTCAGATTTTTTTTATCATCATTATTATTATTATTTTGGCTGAAAATAGGTGACCAAAAAACTTAGTTTTTGGTGGCCCTATTATCAGGCAGTCTTTAATATCATTCATACTAATGAATGTTTAGTTACTTTTCAGAAGAAAAAAAAAAGTAAACACTAAGTAGACAGAAATCAGTAACATTTTTAGAAGTTAGAAGTGATGGGAGGGTTATTTTCCTAAGAAAACTCAGGGTTCTAGCAGATTGTGGGATCTTCTCAATTTTTCCCATTTCACTTCCTTGAATTTGCACTAAAATTGCAGGAGAGCATTTTCCTGCTGTTTTCTAGCTTTTCTAGAATCTCTTCATTATAGAGATATGATATTTGTGGATCTGAGTATTATAAAATAAGAAAAAAAAAACAGAAACCAAACCTCCACATGTGGAATAATGTCAGCACTGAGGGGAATGAGGAAGACACAGGAATGTAATCAACTCTGACAGGTGAAAGTCCACCTGTGTGATAGCCAAAGCTATGTTCAAACTGGAAAGCAAATATCTTAACCTATTATTTAAAGGCATATGAAAACAGATGCCCTAGAATAACCTATAATGCTTTAATTGTCATACTTAACCATTGGTCAATTATTGAATAGATTGTTCAGCTCCCATGTTTTTATTCAAACTGGAAATGCAATTCTCAATGACAAAGAGTCTGATGAGTGTTTATAATGGAGCCACAAAATATTTCATTGTTCTGTGTAGGTCCAATACATGACAAGAACTAAGTCTTCTTAAATATGTTCAGTAACCTGACAACCCCTTTGTGAATTTATTGTACAAGTTGGGGAATAAGAAGAAAAGAGCAGCTGTGAGAGCAACTACAGATCAAGCCTGACGTTTCAACCATGAGTAGGATGACTGTCATTAACTCAGGCTTTAAAATCACACCAGCTTTCAAAATGATGCCTGCACAGGGGAAACCAGACTCTGGAAATCACCTAAGAAAGCCTATCTGCAGTTTTGTAAATGGGGAGATCATAAGAGTGGGCAAGATTCTCAGAGGTCTGATATGTGAGTTTAATGGGGTGCATAATGTAAAAATACCAAATAATACATATATAAATTTAAAAAAGAAAAAAGAAATACTATGATTAATATCAGGGTTTCACTGACTTCGTAACTTTTAAAGGCTTTATTTTTTTAAGTTTTATGGAATTATATGGTATTTGTGTTAGTTTTTAAGTTATAGTACAATTCTGTAGTAAGTCCATATCTTCTTGTGTTTGTTTCTGCTATTGCTGTTTTTTATTTTTATTATGGAGTATTTTATTAGTATTTCAAGCAGGTTACAAGGTATGCATTTGTTTAAAAAAAATCATTCATTGAATTTAGGTTTAATTTTGCTATCTAAAAACTCACCAGTTATTTCAGAATCTTCAATTTATCCAAACAAATTTATAATGTATGTCCTTATGATTTTCTGGAATTTCATTCATATCTGTTATAATGTTTGCCTTTCAATTTCTAGTTTTATTGAAGTAGATCTTCCCATTTTTGTTTAATTTAGTTAAGAATTTGCCAATTGTGTTTAATCCTTATCAAATAAATAAATTAATTAAAAAAAGAAAGAAAGACTATCTCCCCTGTCCAGCCTCTCTGGTTGTTCTCACATTCGGTGCTTGCTAAACTTTCTTCTGATTACAGGGCCACAGCTGTTAAGAGTCACGAAGTTTTGCCTTCTCAGACTTGTGCTCCGACAACACAACTGAACACATAACCTGAAGACAAAACTTTCAAGTAGTCAGGTGTGAAACACGGAACAGCGAATGAGGACAGAATGTAATGGTGTAGTCAGGGGAGATTTCTCAGAAGTAAAGCATCAACATTTAAAGATGCAGATGGTGTTTCGATAGGAACAAGAATCCCGGGAATCACAGGCACAATTGCCAGCATAGGGATGAGCTTGATGCAATAGTGGAAAGTGAAAGTATCAGCTCAACAGGTCTATCAGCCAAGCCCCTGGCAGGCCCTATGCTCAGGGGTAGTAGGCCAATACAGAACAGCCGTCATGCTTCTTGTGTGCTTGTTCTTGCTGTTGTTTTGGTTTGACTTTTTTGTTGTTTTGTCTTTTGTTTGTTTGATTGTTTCTTTTGATTTTTTTTTTTTTTGAGAGAGAGAAGGAACATAAATTTGAGTAAAAAGAGAGATGGAGAGTTTCTAGGAGGAGTTAGGGAAGAGCTAAGAATATGATCAAAAATCTATTATATGATTTTTTTAAGAGAGGAAAAAAGGAAGGAAGGAAGGAAGGAAGGAAGGAAGGAAGGAAGGAAGGAAGGAAGAAAAGGGTCCATCCTGCCAGACAACAGACAGCAGGGTCTGAGGCAGCAAGTGAGCAGAGGCCTGGGGAGAGAGTTTGGGTCATACTCTAGTCTACGTGCATGCACTGGCTTATGACAGGAAGACAGCCTGTGAGACATTGTAAACAACAAAGGAAGACTCTTAGATTTTTATCTTAGTAACCAGGTGAATGGCACTGACCTTTATTGACACCAGGACCAATTAGAGAAGAGTGGATTTTATACCAACATGTGGGAGAAGAAAGAGAGATGTAAATAAAAAAAATCTACCTCAACTTATCAGATTTGTGTTATCGTTGAGTGAAAGTACAAATGAGAACTAGACACTGTCTGGTACTTGGAGGAAAGATGGGGTAAAGATACCTGCTAGAAAGACATCAACATAGAAAATGCCAGGACTAGCTTTTAAATACATATAGGTATAAATGTATATTGATATGTATGTATTTATATAGGTAACATATAACCATTCTGACTAGGGCACAGCAAAAAATAGTATACAGAGCCAATGAAATTTTAAGCCAAATCTCTGAACTATTCTTCACAAAAATGGGGGAGGGATCTTAAAATTCACATGGAAACACAAAACACCTTGGAAAGTCGAATTAATCCTGAGCAATAAGAATAATGCTAAGGTATTACCATGCCTGATCTCAAGTTATGCCACAGAGGCACAGTAATA
The DNA here is from genome assembly GCA_004025045.1 of Sigmodon hispidus. Taxonomy (NCBI): domain Eukaryota; kingdom Metazoa; phylum Chordata; class Mammalia; order Rodentia; family Cricetidae; genus Sigmodon; species Sigmodon hispidus. Next base: position 144,961 of record PVIH01001231.1, read on the forward strand.
AAAACAGACACATAAATCAGCAGAATAGAGTAGCAGATCCAGATTGAAGTCAGCACAATGGAGTAGCAGACCCAGATTGAAGTCTGTGCAATTCAAACTACCTGATTTTTGGCAAAGAAGTAAAAAAGTACACACTGGAGAAAAGACAGTACCTTTATTAAGAGAAGTTAAAAAAAATTAGACTCCTGTACCTAGATACTTAATCTCAGCCTGAAGAAAAAAAAAAAAAATCAACTGCAAGTGAGAACAAAACAAAATGAAACAACCTAAAATTTCAAACTCTAAAACTGCTAGAGGAGAAGGTAGATAATGCGCCACGAGACACTGGCATAAATTAGTTCTTTCTAAACAGTCTGGTTGCTCAGGAAATAAAGCCAACAACTGATAAACAGGCTCTCATAAAACTAAAAATAAGAGATTTTAAAGTCTTCAGTATCATCAGCCATTGAGCAAGTGAAAACTAAGCCTCTATTTTTTAAGTGGTGTAGTTCTAGAGCAGGAAAAAAAAAAATCAAAGGTAGAGTGCAGACACTTCTCCACAGTGTAGCCCTCTAAGAGGAAGGAAAGAAAGAACCTTTAAAGGGATACCTGGAAGAAACAGAAAGGAAGATGAAGTGGAAGAGACACGGCCCATCCAGACAGGAAATGGAATTCCAATTGCTTCTGGTTATTTGCATATGATAAAACCTTGAGAGAGGTCATCACCTTGTGCAAGAGAGATGTCATGATATACCTCCACTTTTATTGAAGTGATGGGGGTATAGGTTTGATGTGAGACAGTAGAGACTCCAGTTAGCCATAGAAACTTGTATGCACCTGTTTATTACCCATGACTCTGAACCACCACCCTGCACATTAGCTCACAGCTTGCCTGCTAGTTTTTGTCCCTTCTGGAGCCCTCTTATCTTGAGGGTAGTCTTACCTAGCAAATTGCCTCTAATGAATAGGATATGGCAAAGTGATGGAATGACACTTTAGAGCCATGTCACGAAAACAATAACTTTCATATTGTTAGCAGATTTTCTCCATTGTTTCTTGGATTAAGCAAGGTGATAAATGAGCAGACCATATGTCAGTGGCTTGGGGTGGTCTTTGTCAACAGTCACTAAATTACTGAGGCCCTACTTCTTCAGCTCAGGAGGAATTCAACCTGTACAAATATAGTAGATTCTTCTTTTGTGGGGCTTTACATGAGCCCAAAGCCTAGGTTAGTCCCTTGATTACAGACTTATGAGAGACACCTTGAAGCAGGAAGCCTGGTAAGATCAGGTTCAGGTTCCCAAGGAACAAAAGCACTGAGATAATTTGTGAGAGTAGGTCTAAATCATAAGTTAATGGTAATTTGTCCCACAGTGTAATAACTAATATTCATGGTCACTCTGCCTGGACCTAGACTCATCAAGAAGATTGGTGAGACACAATTCTAGATACATCTTTTTTCTAATGCTATTTTTTAAAAATAATTTATTTGAATTTATTTTATGTGCATTTGTGTGAAGGTGTCAGTTCCCCTGGAACTAAGGTTATAGACACTTGTGAGCTGCTATGTGGTTGCTGGAAATGAACTCAGGTCCTCTTGGAAGAGCAGTCAGTGCTGTTAACCACTGAACCATTTCTCCAGCCCCACTCTAAATATGTCTTTAAGGGTAACTCAAGAAAAAATCATGCGAGCAGATAAGATCGCCTTGAATCTAGAAAACACTACTCCAAAGCTTGGTGGCATAGATTAGAGAAAAAAAGAAAAAAGAAAGAAAGCCAGATCATGTGTTTTGCTCACAGTGGTCAAAAGCTAACTAACACATACAGCAATAGAGGAGTAATACACATTTTGGATATACTACCAAAACAAGTGTAAAGGAACAAGATGGGTAATGCACAAGAAAGGGAAAGATGTGTTTGAAGAGATGTGGTGAATAAGATGTTAAAATTTTGTAAGATGGGAAGGTTTGTAATATAAAGGTCATAAAAAAATTCAAGACCTATGCTCCTGCTCAAGAAGAGACTTATGAATTGTAGAAAGGTTCAAGAAATAATGATGCCACATGCCAAAGAAGCTGGAGTAAGGGGAGAGGATGCTGAGAGGGGGAAAAAGTGTATTAAAATGTCTTAACAGCACCTGCACACTCATTTCTACTCAATACTGTGAAACATAAATGACTAAGCAGAGCTACATAGTGAGACCTAAAATGGAAGGAAAAAAAGAAAGCAAACCCTCCTCATATATATTATAAATTAAGCATCCTTAATTTCTAGAAAAATCTGGCCAAATAAAATGTTTTAGCAAGAGACCATTGCTTTATCTGATTTGATAGACGACATTGAGATTCTCATATCTGCTTCTGTGTTCATGGATTACTTTGAGGATATATAGAAAACCTGACATCACAACGCAGTTGAAAGGGGTCTCCCTAATGTTGTAAAAGCCCTAGAGAACACTGTGGGTTCTGGAGCAGAGATGACTTTGAAAAACTTGACCATAGAATGAAATAAACTGAATAGCAAGTAAAGGTGAATATTGAGTTGAAAGGTTTGAGTTTGTTTGGTGTGGTGATATGTATTTAATAAAATTAGTCTAGAATATCAGAGCAGAATGAAGCGCAGAGCCAAGCCATGAAGATCAGGGAGTGAGGACCTACACCTTTAATTCTAGCTTTAAGAATGCTGAAAGAAGTTAAGATGTCTGGGCAGAGGGAGAGAAGGAAGGTCTTTCAGCTTTCCCAGACATTTCCTTGGTAGGCTGAGGAGAAAGAAGTTGGAGTTGATTTTTTTTGTAGAGACAGGTCTCAGGAGCTGGCTGGATGAGAAGTGACTGTGCTTTGTTTCTCTATCTCTCAAATATTCCAGCTCTTCCCCAATATCTGGCTCTAAGTTTTTATTATAACACCAAATAAAATCTGTACAATAGTTTGGTTTGTTTTTAAGGATATCGAGGGAAACTGGAAAGGGAGAAATGGTGTGCTCAGGAGAAGAGGTTATTGTTGAATTAATAACTAGGGGAAGCAGAAGTGTTGGAACAGAAAGATGGAGAAAAAACTTTGAAAAGAATCTCATTAACTTTCCTCCAAACTCAAAAGCATGAGGTAGGAAAATGGTTTTTCTGAGAAAACCCAATACTGTGGGGATGTATTAGCCTACTATTAGGATAGGCTTCCAGTCCTTCAGGCTAAAACACATCATCTGTTCAAAGTGTAGACATATAGGCACCACATTAAAGATGAAGAAAGGCGGTTGTGTGGTAGCACACAGAGAAAAGAATCAATAATCATGTGGGCATAGGAAATGTGCAGTGCTGCATGAGCCATTGGTGGATGCCTAGTCCGTGTTCTTAAGTAAATGAAAGGATGGTGGAAAGGGTTCTTCTGAGAGGACTTGACCAAGAACACACCCCTCTCTAGAGCCCCATGCTGATTATAGTGTGATTCAGCTTTCCATTCCTGAAACAAAATACCTTAGGCTATCAACTTAAAAGGAGAAGTTAACTCTGACCTGTTACAGTTTTGAAGATCTAAGCTTATAGGTAGTTGCTAGGTTAATGTCGTCTTTTCTGAGACAGAGGCAAGACAGAATATCATAGAAGAATACATTGAAAGTTAAACTGTTTAACTCACAACATCTGGAAAGCACTAGAGGGATTGGGGCAGGATCTCACAACTCTCTTGGAGGACACGTTTCCCATTGTCCTCAGCTTTGAAAGGGTCTACCATCTCCGAACAGCACCACAGGTAAAGAGTTAGTCCTTGACATCTCCAAGAAGAAAAGATACAGTGGCCAAGGCCTGGAACAGTTGGGCACATGCCAGGTGTTCTCATGGGTTCCTCAATAGCTGCTTCTTACTCTGAAACAGGTAGCCCAAGACTTATACGTGGAGAGAGTCTTCAGATTTGGCTCTCTGGAGCCAGTCATCTATGCTCTCAAGATCCTCGCTGTGTATACCTCAGTAAGCATCTGGCTTATATTTCACAAAAATCTCCTTCCTACTACATATTTATTAAAGCTCTAATGTGCACAGAACATTAGGTGCAGAAAATAGTTAAGAACTAAAATTTTCCTGTGGAACCATTTCAGCTAGTTGTATCTATTACTTCTTCCAAAAGAGCAGGTAAGAGGCTATTTCCATCCATATCTCCTTTTGAGGGCTTTTCTTGAGTAAAGATCTTTCCATTTTTCTTCAGGAATAGTCAGATTTCCATTATCTTGAAATAGTTCACTCTCAGTTTTTAAGCTTTACTTCCTGAGTTCTTGTAGATTACCCTAGCACTTGGTCTTTTTCCAACCACACATTGGCTTCCTCCTTCTCTTATGATTCGTATCCACACCTTCTTGGTTGCAACCCCTTATGCTCCTGGTTCAGTTGAGAGGGGGGGGGAGAGTCTATATGAGCAAGAAAATAGGGCTTATGAGGAAAATTCCCACAGTGATGGCCAGCTGGAGCTCTAGGGAGCTCAATGAATTAAGAACAGCCACTGGGGAACCTTCAAGAAAAGGAACTAGGCCCTCCAAAGATAGGCAAGTGTCCACTGACACAGGCAGTATGTGCAGCCTGGAGGGCAGGGATCAGACTATGTTTCTATGCATGGACTGGCACTTTGGAGCCCATTCCTTCCAGAGGAACACCTAACCCAGTCTTGATATTAGGATGTGGAACCAGACCAGCCTGGAGTAGAAGCTGAGCTTATCTGCCTTGGGACTTCTTGCCCTTTTTGGGGAGGGGTTAGGGGGATGAGGAGGAGGGATGCTGAAGGCTGACCAAGAGGGGGGAGGGAGGGAGAGCAAAGGGATACCTGGGGAAAAAAAGATTTTATTTTATACATAAATCAAAATAAATAAAAAAATTATCTTTGTTTTTCATTGATGTGAATATAGATATGCTATCTTTTATTTTTATTTCCTATTTTGCTTTCCTAGATAAGAATATTTAAGGTACCTTCTGTATTCGTTGTTTTTATGAGATCAGGGGGAATATTCAGTTTGGTTTGACTTGCTTCCCATTGCTAGTCACTTAGTACTCACACAATCTAGCATGAACATGTCCAATACTGACACCTTCACTTTGGTATCTACTAGATGGAACACTAGGAACTGTACCAAAATAGAGGGAATACAATATCTATTGATATCAAACTAAACTATTTAGTTTCCTAATTTGGGGGAGGAGTGTTATATAAATAAAACAAAATTCCACCATATGTCCATATTGCCTTAGTTTTCTACTGTTGTGAAAAACAAAACAAAACAAACAAACACAAAATAACCCCCAAACTCTATGATCAAAGGCAAGATAGGTAGGAAAGATCTTTTTGTTTTGTTTTGTTTGTTTGTTTGTCCATAAAAATGCTCTCTAGACTCACCAATAGGCCAATCTGATTGAGGCATTTTCTCAGCTGTGGCTTCCTCTTTCCAAATCACCTCAGCTTATTTCAAGGTGCCAAAAATTACCCAGAACCTTATAAGGTATATGAGAAGAGTTTTCATATAGCATTTATTTTTATTGCTGGCCCCATGCTATCTCATTTTGATTTCTATGATATAAAATACCCACTCACAAGTGAGGAACTTTAGCTAACACAGCCAAGCTCATACCAGCACCAAGAGATGACTCACAGCTCATTAACTACTCCATAACACTCCACCCTCTTGAAGATCAAAAATGTGTGTGTCTGTTTGTCTGTCTATCTGTCTGTCTGTTCTCTGTGTGTATATGTGTCCACATGTAGGTTCCTAAGTTCCGTGCAAATGCCCAACAAAAGGATCAAAACACTTATAAAAAGATGAGAAAGTAAAAATCTGCATCTTTGTCAGTGTGGTTGTACATTTTAAATATCTCAGACACCTGTCTGAAAGAACATATAACAAAGTCGCTTTGATTAAATAAGGCCAAGAGCTTACTACATCCCAGGATTCAGGTCTCTTTGGGTGAAAACACCTGGCTTGATGTTGTTTTACTGTGTCTTGTATCTTCCCTGTGTTAATGACAGTGTTTTGCATAACCTTACTGTCTCAAGAGTAGGAAGTGAAAGAAAATAAGACTTGTGGGACAACACAATTAGCTTCTCATATGATGCTTCAGGGGAATTCCAATTTGGGTATGTTTCTCTGCAAGCACTGAACATTCCAGATCTATGCAGGAAGTCCTTTTCCTGTTATCAGTATATGAAGTCATTGCTTCTTTAAGGTAAGGACTCTTTGTTTTTAAAAAGTTATGTATAACCACTTAGCCTAATAAGGTATCAACTTTTTTTTTAAACTTTATTTATTTATTTATTTATTTATTTGCCTTGGTGTTTGCCTGGAACTGGAACTACAGACAGTTGTTAGCTGCCATGTGGGTGCTGGGAATCGAATCCGGGTCCTCTGGAAGAGCAGACGGTGCTCTTAACCGCTGAGCCATCTCTCCAGCCCCCGGTATCAACTTTTAATCTGTAGGTAAAACTTATTAATTAAATTCATTTAGGAGCTAGAGAGTATTTCATGTTTACAGTAAAATTACCCATTGAGCAAACTAGTCCTGACTACAGAACTATCCCATCTTGCTTATTAAAATAAATTAATGTTTTTCCTTATGATTTTTGATATGTCCTGATTATCTCAAAGAGCTTAGTAATAGTAGATCAATTATAGTTATAAATTAATTCTACTTATTATAATTAACTTATTATATATCACAGCAACTTTTAAGGGTATTTAAAAGTATTTGAGGGTATTTATCTCATAGAAATAAATATAAGAACAATTTAACTTTACAATATTATTTAGTAGCTAAAATGTCATGATATTCAAGTGGCCTTATGCAGAAAGACATGATTTATCTTAAAGGCATACAGTCCTATTTTGTCTGTTAGCTAATACTCCTAAAAATCATGGAGAACTATCAACAAAGTCAGTCAGATTTTTATTCATTTGCTTACTTTTAATTTCTAAATTTTATTTATTTTATTATTTAATGTGTATGAGTGTTTTGCCTACATGTATATATGTATGTAAGTGCATGTGTGTGTCTGATGCCTAGGAGGTATGAGGGGGGCCTTGGATCACTTGGGACTGGAGGTGCAGAGGATTGTGAGCCATCGTGTGGGTGCTGAGATTGCAAGTGCTCCTAACTACTGAACCAAATCTCCAGGCCGCCACCATATTTTTAACTATAACAAGATTCTGAAGTGGTTGAATCCTATTTATGCTTTTGTTTTCTTCCTGTGCTTATCCTGCTAATACAGCCAATCAGATAATATATTTACCAAATATAGAAACTTCCGATGTTTGAGAATTTTCTCTCTCTAACCACTATGGTGATAAGCACTGGGAAACTAGGTCTTGAGTTGAGTTAGGATGGTTTGACCTTGTGCTGTTCCAGAGAATTCTCTAGACCTTTCTATGCATCTGCATATGTCATCATCACTCTTTACATGAGTCAGATTCCAGTGGGGGAGACAGTGGAGACAAGGGAGATTTTAGCTTATTGCTACACACACTCCTAACTCTGTCACAGGCCAGTTTGTCACCCACTCTACTGGGGCTAGATGGCTCACAAAGCTGTGACTTTGTCTTTCATCTGCCAAGGGTTTTCAGTTACCTGCTATTTTATTTCTATGGTCAAATTCCAAGGTCCTGGAGATAGAGGTGACAAGCATCAGAACAATAGGTAAAAATATTCTTTTTGATTTCACTCTTTGTCTATGGTGTGTGTGTGGAGGGGGTTGACATACATGACTGTGCATACATATAAGAAAGCCAGAGGACGATGTTGGGTATCTTTACATTTTGCTCCCCATCTTATTTCTTTATGACAAGATGCCTTTCCTAACTCCAAATTCTCTGTTTCAGCAAGGCTCACTAGCCAATGTATTCCTGGGACCGATCTTTCTTGGTGCCCTCAATATACAGATACAACCATTCCCAGAATTCTTCTGGGTGCTGAGTATTCAAATTCAACTTCTCATGGTGATACAGCAAGCAGAGCACTCTTATCACTGACCTATCTCTCCAGCTAGGCTTTTTTGGGGGAATGGAATGGCAGTGGTAGGGACAGGGTAGTTAGTCCAGGGTGGCCTCGAGCCTTGCCTCCCCCTTTGAAGTTCTGGTCATCATCGTCAAAATAAAAAGCTTAAAAAGCACGTGAAGATTAAGTCCAGAGAATGGCATAGGTATGTCACCAACAATAGCCCAGGATAAACAGCAATGGCCCAGGACTTAAATCATAAAATGTGCCAGGTAATATTATATATACCTATAATCTCAACACTCAGGAGGAAAATGCTGGTGGATCTCTATGAGTTCAAGGCCAGCCTGGTATACACAATGAGTTCCAGATCTACCAAGAGGGCATGAGATTCTGCCTCAAAAATATCATAAAACACAGATACACACACACATACATATTTTTATCTTTTTCTTTTGACACACAAGCCTTTCATACAACACAATAACACAATGTTCCTTTATGTTTAATCTTATTTCAAGATATTCTTTGGGTTCTTCTCTTGTTTCTTTGTTGTGGATTTGGCCGTTATTACATAAAATTTGAACTCATTCCTGCTTTTAATTAGCATATTCATCTATTTCTACTTATGCTATTGTAGGCTGGTTTAGTAAGCACAATGTATTGTATATATATATATATATTACATATTTAATAAAACCTGAATACTGGGGAGAGAGCACACACTCAAATCCTAGGTAGGCAGCTCAGGAAAATCTTAAACCTTGAATACAAAGATAAACAGCTGAGTCAGTCATATACACCTTTGATCCCAGCACAGGGAAAGCCAGGAGTGGTGACCAACATCCTTGATCCCATAACTCCAGTGACAGAACTTCTTCTGTTTCTGTGAGTTCAAGGCTGCACGCTTTTAATCCTAACCTGGATGGGATAGGGTATATAAGGGTTTGTAGAAACCCTGAGAGAACAGAAGCAACTGGGAGAAGCTACTGGAAGAAGCAACCAGGAGTGAGGTTGAGAAAGTTGCAGAACAGCTGAATAAGAATTGACTGTGGTGCTTCCTCTCTCTGATATTTCAGCCTTCCCCCAATAATTGGCTCTGAGTCTCATTCATGCAACTACAATGCATTAACCAAGCAGATAAGGGAGAAACTACTACACATTCAAGAGATTGTATCTTAGTTCTCTCATGCCCCAGTATATGTTATGTAATATGTTCATCTATTTCTATTTAGGCTACAGTAGACCAGCTTAAATAGCATAATGCACAGAACCAAGAGGATTGTGGGAAAACATGTTCAAGAGATCCTATCTTAGCTCTCAAATGCCCTATCTAATATATGTCATTCAACAAAGAACTTTATTATATTATGCCATATCTGTCTAACAGTTGTTATAGCCCACAAATGCATTTTGAGCTTATAGAGGAACCTGACATCATAATTAGGGACAAGAACCTATGGCTAGACAGATTGTAGGCTCTTGAGAAGAATCTACTGTTATTCTGCTAAATAAGCATAATATTAACTTGACTCCTAATGACCTCCTAATTCCCCAACTCCCAAAAAAAGTATAACTAGAGAGATAGTTCAGAGAGATAACCTAATCTGTTAGCATTAGATAGTGATTAAACAGAGAGTGGTCAAGTTGCAGAGAATAAGAGATGGGGAGCATCCAGTCCTAAAAGGGACATCTACATCACAAGCCCTTCTCCTAAGCCAACCAGGATCATTGAGGAAGAGAGAGAGGAAAGAGTGTAAGAACTAGATGCAGGAAATGGCTACAAGGAAGGAGTGTCTTCAGATTCAACAGAATAGTTATGTATATGAACTCACAGTGGATATGATAGCATCATAAAACCCGTGCCATCTCAAGCCAGCAATCGCTGCCTGGAGAGAGGAAGCACAAAGTCCTTCTCTTAGTCAAGGATCTATCAATAGGCATCTGATAGCTGCTAGGAAAGAGAGAGTCCATTTTCTTTAAGAGAATGGCCATGGAAAGGCCACACATCCAAATTATACTCCATGAGCGACACAAAGAAAAAAAAAGGAAAGAAAGTTAGGTGGGTATAGAAGCGGAGTGGATGTTGGAATGTGTTGAGAGAGGGAAAGGAATATGATCATAATTCATTGCACAAAATTCTCAGATAACTAATAAAAATTTAAAGAAGGGGATATATAATATACAACTCTGTATATTTTACAGAGTTGGACTTGTTCCCCTATACAAATATACACCAAAAAATATACCCTAGAAGGCAGAAGAGTGTATCAGGACATACAGACTTGGGCTTTATTGGGAAGAGTCTTCTGTGTAATTTAAATGTAGGCCAAAAGGATCAACAGTGTTTCCTTAGCAAAGAACATGGGCAAAATGCTCCACACACAGCAACTTGCAAGAGCAGCGTGCACTCCAGGAGCAGGGTGCATTGAAGGAGCATGCTCAGGACAAGTAAAGACAGTAGAAGATGGAGAACAGAGAACTCACTTAAGGCTGCATCCATTCTGTACTGCTCTGGGCACATGCTCAGTGCTCAGGCTGCACAGAGGTGACCATAAAGGTCTCAGCACATATCATTTTATTTGGAGTTACTCAAGTCGGGCACCTATGACCAGAGTTGCAAGCCCCTCATTATAAGCCTTTGGTCCAACCTCTAGATTATTGGTTCTCAACCTACTGGGTGCAACCTCTACAGGGTCACATATCAGATATTTAGATTATTATTCATAACAGTAGCAAAATTATGGTTTTGAAGTAGCAATGAAATAATCTTATGGTTGGGGGTCATCACAACATGAAGAAGTTCATTAATGTGAAGCATTAGGAAGATTGAGAACCAATCTTTAGATCACATGCCAACTCTGGGTCTAGTTGCTGCTGTCCAACAAAACAAAACTACGGATTGTTATTCTTAGTAATTTTTATTTACAATTAAAGAGAATTACATCTCTTATCTTCAGTGTCACTGTGAATTCGACTAAGAAGCACAATTTTGAAGTAATAGAACGCATTTCTTTTTGTTTTTTTTGAGACAGGGTTTCTCTGTGTAAGAGCCTTGGCTATCCCTGAACTTACTTTGTAGACTAGGCTGGCCTCAAATTCATAGAGATCTACTTGCCTCCCCTTCCATACACTGGGACTAAAGGTATTCTCCACTGTACCTGGCTCAACATTTTTTGGTATTTATTAACAATAACAAGCCCTAAATAAAAAAATGCAGCTTTGTTTGAAGTAGAGTTATTAGTAAGTTATACATTAACAATAAACTTTTTGGGCTGGAGAGATGTGGTTAAGAATGTGAGCTAATTTTCCAGAGGACCTGGGTTCAATTCACAGCACCTACATGACAGCTCAAAACTGTCTACACATTCAATTCCATGGATTCTGGCAGCTTCACAAGCATGTATGCAGATAAACCACCAATGGATATAAAATAAAAATAAAATTAAAAAAAAAAACAATTAACTTTTCAATGTTTCAAATTTTAAGGGTAATCAAAGTTTCAACAGTAATCCACCCAACAAAATACTTAGTTTTTCTTACATATTGACATGAGTAACCACCCAGATATTAAATATTATTTTTGCATTAAAGAATATCCAGATACATTTGGTAATATTTGAAAATCCATTTTATGTGTCAATAAAAATCGACAATGGTTTATTTTGCCATGTGTGTAACCTATATGTTGGGATATAATAAAAAATTTCCATACAGGAATAATCAAAACGTTTGCTGTGTGTTTCAAGCACTATATAAATTTAACTATCATGGTTTTCAAACATGAAGTATATTAAAAACATCAGGTCTAGGAAAAGATCAAATGATATTACCCATATGCAAGTGCTCTGAAAATGGAAAAGCATAATAAAATATATCAAGTGAGGTATGAAAGTCATATATACACAAAACAGCAGAAACCAAATGGAACTGCATTCTGCAAATGATGTCATGATTCTTGCTTGTCTAATTTGCATTTTAGGAAAAGGCTGCTCATATGTTACAACAGCAGCTAGGTTAACAACAATTTTTCTTTGTTCCTGGCAAACAAAAAAAGGTTAAGAATTTGCAGACAAGTCTTGGCAAAGGGATATTATGATTCAGCTTTGCCAACCAGAGAGTCTTAGTACACAGCTTGGAAATGTACGTAGGTTATGAACTCGTTAAAAAAAATTTTCAATTAGCACAGCTAATCAGTATCGCCTCCCATCTTAATTGGTTCTTAAAGAATATAAAATACTTCTAGAGCATGTAGCCCACCAATTGGCTCTTCCCATCCATTTGGATAGTCTCTTTCTTCCAAGCAGAAATATTATTTTGGTTGGCATGGTAAAATAGCATAACCAATCCTTCCTTAATCCATCTACATATATCAGATCACTTGGAATGCTGTACTACGTACTGTCACAGATCAACTGAATTATTTGTCTATCATAACATCCGTGCTATGTGACACAAAATTTTCATGTTATAGATGATAGTGCTCTTCAGTATTGTATCAGTTCCTTTTCTGTTGCTGTGATAAAACACCATGACCAAGGCAACTTATAGAACAGTTTATTGGGGTTTATATTTTCAGAGGGTTAGAGTCTGTAATGGTAGAGAGGAAAGCATGGCCACAGGAGCAGAGAAATAAAGGCTCACACCTTCAATTACAAACACCAAGCAGAGAGTAAACTAGCAATGATGTGAACTTGAAACATCAAAGCCTGCCCCAATAACATACTCCTTCCAGCAAGGTTGTACCTCCTAATCCTACCAAAACAGAATCACCTAGTAGTGGGAACCAAGTATTTAAATGCCCAAAGTGATGGAGGACACCTCATTTAAACCATTGCAAGTGTTCTATTCTTAAAAATGATTCAATCATTCTTTTTAAAAAAATGCGATGAAACTTCTTGCTGGATTTGCATAAATCAGACCCAGGAATTCTAAATTTGGAGAGCTTCAGGCACTTGTAGATGATGGGCACAGACCCACTGGTCATGTGTGACAGGCAAAGCTTAAGCCCATGGATACATTTCTATAAAAAAAAGTATGTTCCTAGACCTTTACTTCAAACTGCTACTGGAGAAATTATAGCCACTTCTCCCAAAGAGCCAAATGTTGAAAGAAGTTTCAGTCCTGTCCCTTTCTTGCTAAGACAGGAAACAGTTTCTTCCTTGTCATCTTGCCTCACAGCTCTAAATTCTTTTGCCCCTTATATGGAAAGGGATTGCTTGCTTAAACATGCTGGAGAGTAAAAAGGAACTGAAAAGATTGATACATATCACTGTATACACACACACTTCAAAAAACCAACCAATGCAAAGAATTACCCCAAATAAAATAAATATGCTTAATATTTGATCGTAATGTGGCATTTCTCTAATCTCATTAAAACAGCCTTGTACACAGGTCTCTGTTTATACAGACAGGCCCCAATTACAATCCTAGTTTTTTATGTGTTTCTCTCTCCCTTTGAGTCTCTCTAAAACTAAAGTAAATAAACAAAAGCTAGGGAAGCTTCATCACACATCAATTGAAAATATCATGCTCTTTTTAAAAGAATAGAAATTTTTGTTGTAGTTCTTTTTATTGCTTTTGATTGCAAAATAGATGCCTGCTTATTACAAGCAAAAAAAAAATATGACCCTCAAAACAGGGAGAATGGAAATTCTTCTTAATTCTAACCTACTAAGATTTCCTGTTTTCTGAAGATACTTGCCATTCCAGGGAGGCAATAGGTATGGTGTTTATGGAGTTTAAAAATGCAGATTCTAAAATCAGTCAGCCTGGTTCAATTCCTGATCTACCACTGGCCTACTCTGTGGTCTGGAGTAACCATCTCTTTGCTTCATTTGCATCAGCCATCAGCAGTATGAATAGAATAAGTAAAATATCACTACTCTAAAGAATAACTGCTCAATCCACAATGGCTATTCTTATCAAATCCTTTGGAAATGCCAGCAAAGGCATAAGCAGTAATAAAAATAACATTGATTTTACAGAAGTTCTTGTGGCCCTAATGATCAGAGGTTTGCATTGTACTACCATGCTGGGCCATGCCAAATTAGGTCTGGTCAGGTATTGCCAACTTTCTAATTATATGACTTACATCAAAACCTTTTGAAAACTAAGCACAATGCTTGAAGTGATTTAATTTGTTTTTGTTCTACAAGCATACTGACTACGTATGTGTTTTAGTTTCTTAACAGAAGGATCTTTTCATTAATAATCCAGTCTTCCTAAAAGCTTTTCTTCTCTTCATCCTTCCTCCTAATCTAATATCCTCCAGTAAGTATATTTCTGTCCTTATTTCTGAATTATAAAAGGGTCACCATAGGCCATGGCTCTATACTTTGCATGATCTAGGCAGTGAAGCACATCTCAAACTCACCATTATGCCTGAGTCATACTGAGAATGGTTGTCTTACCATCTTTCCAGGAGCTCTTGCAACGGGGCAGTATTTATTTACCCTCTGTGTTGGGAACATTACTTGTACCTAGTCAATTGCTACCATCCAACTTTGCAGCTGAGCTGAGGTTTTTCCATGATACCCTTCACATAGGTTGTTTAACATTAGCTGAGAGTCTTTACCTCTCTACCAGTGAGTACACTGGCTGATTCAAACACACGCCGTCACAGCGCTGCTGGCAAACCCTACCTACCACACACTGGGAGAACATTCTAGCCCACACAACACAAGAGGCTAAGGGGACCTCAACTTCTATTGTTTCTTTTCTGAATAAGACACGTCTGGATAGCCAAGGCTAAGTGTACACATAGCCTGATAAGAGAAAGTAAAGACTAAAGATGAGAGATGCCTATGTAAGCAAGGAATGAAAAGGCTTCGCATGAAGCCTTTTCATCAGCAGTTACCCACTTGTGTATAATTTTAATGTGGGAAGAATTCACAAAGGGAGGGCGAGAGAGAGTATATAAGGATGTATGGATCTGTGAGTTGTCTGTATTTTAAGAAGAAACATCAAGGCATGATCACTGAGGTCTGCTTATTGATGTATTTGTTGATAAAAACCTATTGTATATTTTTGTATTTTGAACATCAATGTCTGGTTGTTCTTTAAATTGGAATAGTTCCATGTTATTTGGTCCGGTAGATAACAATCTCAGCCCAAATCCAAAAGTTAAAATGAGCACAGCTTTATTTTTCTAAAAGTTTTAAGCACTGATGAAAAAAATTCACCTCAGTCTTCCCTGGGTGTGCTGGACACCCTGGACAGAAATAGAGCTAATGGGAAGTAAGCTGGTACATGGTCCTGGAGCATGGCATATTCTTGATCCCTGAGCAGAGTCCTGTGCAGGTTATGAGGGTATGGCAACTTATCTGTTCTTCCAGAGGATCCTTGGCAAGGTGCTGAGTCCCTTGTAGCTGTCAGATACTTTTTGGCCACGGCATAGTCGGGCTTCCTTCTTTGGAATCTGTTTTTTCTCACTGTTCCTCATGTCCCCTGCCCCGGCCCAGCCAAGAAACAAACAAAAATAGAAGGACCAACTCTACTCCATTGGTCCAGTGCCCTGAGTGTCTCAGCTGATTAACTAGGAGTGAAGAGTAAGTTTATTTATTTATTTATTTATTTATTTATTTATTTATTTATTTATTTATTTTTTTGCTTTCTCTCTCCAGGTAACCAGAAACTTTGGGCTTCTTCCTCCATTTTCTTCTTCTTTCAGGAAGCTGAGGTAGGAAAGCTGTTTGAACCTTCAAGTTCAAGACAAGCCTGGGCAAGCATATAGCAATACTCTTAAAAAAAAACAAAAAAAAAGAAAGAAAGAGGAAGAAAAAACCACCCTAAATTCTTTTGTACCTGTCTCCCTCCCTACTCTCTCAAAAGGTGTCCCCTCACAGGATGCTTTTTGTTCAGTACTCTTCATAATAATGTTACCATTGTTCCTCCTCACGTAGACAGATAACTTACAGACCTCACTCCATATAACAGTGATCTTTTACAAGAGTCCAAGTCACTTAGAATGTCACCCCAAAATAACATGCCACTTTAGCAGAAGAATTCTTTGGAGCCAAAGGCGATGAAGACTGAACAGATTCTAGCAGAGTGCCCTCTTCCAGTCTCACGTGCCTTGCACGGACACAGATTTTTCCATTGAGGAAGTTGCCCTTTACCCCACCCTCCAGCAGGAGAGGAGCAACTTTTATCATCAGAGATAGGGAGTCAACACCTAGATGAGGTTGTATAAATAGACCTTACTAAAAATAGTCCTCATCTTCTATTAGTTTCCAGGAATATACTACTTTCTTACATCCCTGTAATTTTTTACGTTCTGCAAGCAAATCCACTTTCCCTTGCTAAATGGGTATAAACACCTCACTGGTCATTTCTCACGTGTTTGTTTTGTGCAAACCATTTGAGATCTTGTAGCTGAAGGTGTGTTCTCTTGCTAACCTGCCTTTAGTTATTCTGATGTATAGGCCCCTAAGGAAAGCTTTTCTTCCCCCAGGAGGTTTTGATAAAGAAGGGATGGGCTGGGGTTGCCTCCCTGCTCAGAGGGCCTGAGTTGATATCTGAGGGGCCAGAGCCACTAAGATAAGAATTCTGAACTAGCCTGTCCCAAGCTGTCTGATCAAATGGCAGCACTTGGAGCCTTTTCTTACTTTTTCCTTTCCAGACTGAACTTGCCGGGAGAAAAAAAAAAAATCGTGCCTAAGGACCAATCTTTTACTTATTGCAGCTCTTGTAATTTTTGGCTCAAAGACATTGGCTTAATTCTTATCTTCCTGAAGATAGCCACTGGTTTTTCTTTCTTTGATACCTTTGGTGTTGTTTGTCCCAAGGGTGGAATGCTGATACAGGGCTATAGCGCAGGCCTGTCTGTACAGACTGGGAAATGGAAGGTCCTTGTTACACTGGATGTCTTTGGACATAGCTTGACGAGGGTCACCAGCAGAGCAACCAGAGACCCCTTCCTGCCCTGGAGCTTGTCCTGTGGCACAGAAAGATTTGAGTCCATGTGTTTTTCCTTGCTGAGGTGCACAGGTGGCTGATCTTGATCGAGTCTCAAAGAGGCTAGGAAAGGTAAAACTTATCACGGGCATGAGCGTTTGAGGTCTCTATCCCATTGCCTTTTTATCATTCAGCAAGTCCCTCACATTGTTGCCTGCCAGTATTGGATTAGGACACTTTTTCTTAAATGTCATTCTTACTACTCAAACAAAGAGGGTCATCTGTATCTCTCCATCATCTCCCTATCTTTCTTCCTTCACTTCCTTCTTCCTTTTCTTCTCCCACACTGTTTTGAGGCAATGCTTTCCTATATAGTTCAACCTAGGATTGATTGAAACACAAGAATATTCCTACATCAGCCCCCTAGGTGCTGATAGTTTATATGTGTGCCACCATGCCTATATCTAACTTTGGGATTGACTTCAGATCACATGACTGAATCTTTCATAAACTCCTTGAAAATACTTCTAGCATCCCTGATTAAAATGTAAAATCCATTATTTGTTTTGAAGCATAATAAATGTCTTGATGACCAGATGATGATGACTTGGGTTTGAAAAGGCTTTCAGTTCTCAGGGGACATAAATGTCCTATTGGTACCTCTTGGAGGATCAAATTGAAGTAAGGAAAAACACAGCATGGTTCTTAAACAATTTCCATAAGAGTCAGGTAGCACACACCTATAACTCCAACACTTGGGAGGGAGGCAGAAACAGGTGAATTCTGTTATTTGGCTGGTCTGGTCTACATAATAAATTCCAGGGCAGCTAGCACTCTATAGTGAGACCTTGTCTCTTAAAAACAAGCAAACAAATAGAAAGATTTCCTCAAGAAAAATGAAATCCAATTTAGTCTCAAAGTCAAAACAATCCTTGTTTAGCTCTCTTAGTACTGAGATTATATGCATGTGTCTCTATGACTGACAAGAATTTTATGTCCTATTTTATTGCCTCCCCCCCTTTTCTATGCTGGAGATGGAACCATGGCTTCTTGCCTAGACAAGTAGTTACTACCATGCCACATCATTTCTCCTAATTTTAGCATTGAATAGAAAACTATCTCTGACTTGCAAATGTTCCTTGTCACAGAGTTATTTTACCTCTTTATAAACTCAGGCAGCCTTTTTTTTGATCCAGACTTTTTCCTAGCCTTGTGAGGTGGCTAAAGAGCCAAAATGTCCTTTCCTTAAAGCCTGAAAACTCAAGGTGGAAGACTTGGAATCACCCAGAAGACTTTAGCATCCCAATGGTTTGCACCACTACAGAACATGTCCCTTCACACACCAGGAAATACCCACAGCTGTACCTCCTCCATCATCCCAACCAGCACCTCAAGACTCTGCAGGCCCAGCCTTTTGAAATCCTGCCTAGCTGCCATGTGGACCCAGAAACAGAGCTCAGCCTGTTCCAAGCATTAATCATTGTTTTCCTTTTCTTTCCCCAGAAATGCCCCCTTCCTTGTAAGTTCCTTGTTGCTCATACAACATAGGTCAAAGGTCAGAGGACCCACATCCCCTCCTGCAGTTGTCTGCTCTTGAAATGAAACAAACAGTTATTTAAGTGGACTCCCCTATTCCGAACATAGGGAGACTAGTCAAGATGGATGTGGACATATGCCTCAGTTTACCCTTTTCAGATTGTCTGCTCTTGTTCCAATTGCCTTCCTTCCCTTCAAAGCTGTCTTAGCTCTTCACTCTAAGTCCACTTACACTGCTGTTGCAAAGTGAAACTTCCAAAAGTTTCAGATTAGGAACAGTGACTACCTTGCACCGCTCTAAATGCTTAAACATTAGCATAAGGATTATTTTGAGTAGAAGGCCATGGAGAAGGAAGAGGGTAGGAGGAATTGTCTATCTGTCCTTTCCTGGTGTCTTAAAGCAGATGATGAACTTTCTTTGCAGAGAGTAGGTACCCTCTTCCCACCACAAAGAGAAAAGCAACTATTATCATAGGGGCGGCACAGGGGTTAGTAGGCATAAGCAGGTCTTGTTAAGCACACCACTGGTCTCTTATTAGTTTTCCAGTTTCTTTCTCCATCAGTTCCTATACTTTGTCTTCTGCTGAGAACCAAGCTCTCATATTACAGATAAAAAGGGCCTGTAAGTCTCCAAATTGTAACCGCTTCTTCCAATTTTTTACCTATTTTCTGCAAACTCTCATACATAAACTGTAGTGGAATGCTGGGGTTATAGAGAAAATTGCTAGTGACCTTGGCGTATCCTAATGACCTCAGAAGATCCAACCTCTGATGGGGTGTGGCCAGGTTCCATTGAGGCCTGGGAACATGGACCAGACCAGACAGTCTGCTTTTGTTCATGCCCTTTTTGGGAGTAAGCTGAACAGCCCATGTGAAGTTCCAAATCTCCTAGAATTCCTCTTTGTACCTGTAAGTCCTTGCTCTCCCCCTAATAAATATTAATCCTTGTATATCGTATTTGAATAATTCTGGTGATAATAAACATATTGGGAAAAAGTATTTATTCCTCAATAAATTGATTTTCTTTGTTACTTCACTCAATGTTGTCTAATTGGTTAAATTAAGAAAAAGAGAAAAAATATTTTCTCCTCACCGTTGATCACTGGACTAATGATGTGCAAAGTTGTTCTTTGAAAGCTGCAGGGTGGTGTGAATGAGAACAATGTTAACTGTCTGGTTGCCTAGATTTGGAGCTCCTGGGCCAGATGTCTTAAAAACTGAAGAAATATGGCAATGCATGCTAAGAAATGATAATTATGCTGAATATCAAGTCCCTTGGATGTTATTTTAGAGAGCAAAGGTCAGTTTCATACAGTGTTATATTCCATTAAATGTTATATTCCTTACACTAAGAGTGAATTCTAATGAAACCAATTAGCAAAGTGAAATTAACAGCACTAAAAAGCATTTGTATATGGACATGGAGTCCATCCTAAGGCTGCACTGCTAGCCAAGTAGGTCTGGGCAACTTATTATGTCTCTATGCCACCATTTTTAGGTCTAAAAGAGGCTAAGGATAAACGTGCCTGGTTCTTTTAAACCACACATATCACAATAAAGACCAAGTGAGATGTATGTATTTAAGGCAGTATGGATTTATTGATCAAGTGTTGAAAAGAATTTAGTTTTAAATATAAAAGAGAAAGAGTCTAGGTCTGTGGGTTCTTTCCTGTATTGTGTGTGTGTGTGTTTAAATATTACTAATAATGAAGCCAGCAGGTTGTAGTAAAAAGATAAAACTTAAAATAGGATTGAGAACAACCAAATGACGGCGAGATCTACATGCCTTGTTTAACTGTCCTCCACCCCCTCCTTTCTAATTTTAGACGAATTCTTCTGAACAATATCTAAAATGTTACAGATTTCCTGTGGTGGGTTAACCAGATGAAAATCAGTCAGGGAGAAAACAAAACCATTCTCTTTTCTAACATCATCTACTGTCTCATTAATCACTGGCTACAGAAAAAGATATTATAAAATAATATAAACCTGCCAAGAAAAGGTATATTATATTGGAGATTTTGATTGAATGTTCAAGATTTTTTATAGAAAACTGAACACATTTAGCAGAAAGTTTCATTCCTCTATTACAGATTAGTACAGACTAACCATCCAGTTTCTCTTCCAGCTCCTTCTAAAGCACCTAGGGGAATCCTCTTGAATAGGTATGTATGCATTGTCTTCCAGGTGGAATGACTGCGTCCCCAAATAATTGTCCTGGTGTACTACACCAAGGCCTGTTTGTCAAAGCAGCACAGATGTGGAATGCACAGACCTGGAAAAGTCACTTTTCACATGTTGGTATGAGAAAAGCACCCGGGTTGCAGTCAGCTGTAGTCAGGTTTGCCAACTCACTGTTTCAAAACTGAAGCAAAGGCCCAAGGAGAAAGACCTCGGACTCATAGAAGGAATGGGGATTTTTAATTTTTAAGTTCTGTCTGTGCCACTTCTCATAAATTTTCTTTGTCCACATTTCCAACTTTTTCAGGATATTTGGCAAGAATACAAGCTACTCCTAACTAGAAATTATATACTGAGCCAGAAATGTTCATCTTATTGCAAACACATTGGAAAATGCAGAAATAAGGCATATAGAACTGAGGATACTGAGGCATAATACATAGATAAAAAGGCAAAGATTTACCCAAGGCAAAAAAAAAAAAGTCAGTTTGAATATATCTCTATATTAGCTTTCCTAAATCCTTACTGTTATAAAGAACAATAAGTTTCTACTTTAAGACAAAATGTTTTATTTTCTAGGTCCTGAGGATGAACAAAAGATCTTCAGCATGCTAAAAATATGTTCAAACACTGAGCTGTAGGTCTAGGTCTGGTCTTATCTCTTATGTTGGTTTTTCTTGCTTCCAACCATTCTTTCAGCTTCCATAAATGACCATTTAATAAAATTAATTAATTTTTTAACTTGAATTTTATCGTATCTGATTGCAATATAGTTGCCATTGATGGAGAAACAGAATGAGTGTTTGATCATCCTCCATAGAGATGAGTCCCTTGCCTGAGTAATCCTGGTAGAATTGAATAGGTCACTTTTTCATAATTACATTAAGAACATAAAGAACAGGTAAAAATAAGATATATAATTTGAAAACTCAATATTATCATGAAGATGTAGGGAAAATACATTAAAATAGCACAAATATTAAGAATGTTTTCTACTGAGGCAATACTGATTGGTTTGTGCTTGATTCTTTCTGGATGGTCATGTGTTACTAGTGTAAACATGTAGTAATGTAATAATAAACATGTGCCACAATTATTATCAGAAATCTGTCTGTCTGTCTCTCTGCCTGCCTGTCTGTCTTCAGAGGCATGACTTTGCTTTATTGCCCAGGCTAGCCCAAAACACATGGTTCCTCCTCTAGCCTCCTAAGTGCTGGGGTCACACAGGTGCCCCATCACAGCAGACATGAAGTGAGATTTATAAGGGACATTCATAAACAAGCACCTTAAACTGTTCTTTGAGTTCTTCACAGCACAGTATAATTGAGAAGCTTCTATTACCATAAAAGCCACTTGATTACAACACAGCCTTTGTTACCAACAAGTGATTTAAAAAAAAAACACTGTTATAAAATGTGGCCATTTCTTATTAACAACATAAACATCTCCCCTGCTTCCCCTTTCTTATTTTATTATTTTCCTGCAAACACCTTCTTCTTCCTCTGAAGTGATAAATTTTATAAAGATAGAATCTTAGGATTAGAGAGGATCTTACAGTCTCTCCATTCCAACATCATCTGGAGTCACCCAGCCAGAACCTCAAATCCTGAAACAATAGGAAACTCATTGGCCTTCAAGTCCTTCATCCTTACAGCTTTCAGTAAAATTAACAGCAAAATCATTTGGTCTATTTGCATTTGTTTACAAATTTTCTTGAAAGAATAAAGATGCTTGGAATGAGCTTTGTTTTATTTTTAATGATAGCCCACTCCACTATACTAAAAACAATCGAGGCATGATAATTACCAGATGGAAGGTTCTAGAATTGAAATTTCACACGAAGCATTTACAAAGATGTAATGGTGTTTCTATGCCTTCTATACTATTTGGCTTTTAACTGGATGATCTCTCAGATGACGTATGTAAGCTTTCTTCTAAACCAACAGAATGACTCATTGGATTTAATCTTAAGCAAACGAGAAAAAAATTGAGCTATAAGCATTTTTGAAAGCATCTATTTGGGTAGGGTCATTTGGAGTTTGTTGTTTCTGGGATAGAAAATGATTGTGAGGAAGAGGATTCTTGGAGTGAGCTGGTCAGGAAGAATTCTTAATCTGTGTGAATTTAGGGGTCTCTTGTCCTAATGGGCTCAGAGTCACTAGTCACTGCTTTTTGAGATTCTTTGAACATGGAACAAGAATAGAGGCTCTGCTCACAATGGAATCTTGAGGCTTTCTTGTATCTCCAGTTTCTAATTTAACACAAAGAAAGACTCTTAATTACCCCCAACTGGGAAAGAACATAAGGGTACACTGGAAATCACTTGCAAGAAGGCTTTCAGAAATAGTGCATCTGGCCAAGGTCATTAAGTTCCATGTTTGGTTGCAAAAGCTGTTTTAATTAGGACTTCATCTATACCTTCATTTTTAAACTTAAAAAGAAAAAGTGTCACCATCTAAGATATGTTTCAAATTCTTATTACCATTGTTGGCAATGACTACAAAGAATTTAACCTTCATAACACTATCCTTCTACAGAAAAACTTACTTAATTTCATAAAAATGTAGCAACAAAATGATGCCTAAGTGTAGGGCAGGAAGTTCTTTCTGCTGAGTCTTATTGGCATATATTAATTATATAAAATAATAAGTTTTGTTATGATATTTCTTACATGTGCATCATATGATTGTATGCATCTCTGTTATACACTTTCTTGTGAAATAAGAAGTCTAGGGAATTAGAACTGTTGCAAATATGAAGTTCAGGAAAGATTTTAAGACAAGAGAGAAACCAGGCTGAAAACAGATATTCACAGGGACAAGAGTCAAGGTCCCTTTAGCAGTCCTCAACCTTCCTGATGCTGTGACCCTTTATTACAGTTCTTTATGTTGTGGTGACTCCCAACCTTAAAATTATTTCATTGCTACTTCATAATTATAATTTTGCTACTCTTATGAGCCATAATATAAATATCTGAAATGCAACGTGACCCATGGGTTGAGAACTGCTGTTGTAGACTGTCTTGGGTTCCTGTACATTCTCTCTCTGTAGAAACCCATAAGTCTGAGTTTCCTCTCCCGCCAAAGAAAGGATCCACCCTGTTCCTTACCAATTTCTTTCTATAGCAGTGTATCAATCCACCCTTCTGAGTGGTTCATGAACTAAGTTTAGCAACTCAGGTCTGGTGTGTATGGGCTGAGGTGTTGTATGTGGATGCATGTTTTCTTCAAAAGAAAAAAAAAAGGAGGAGGAGCAAAGGGAGGTGATAGCGAGAGGGAGCAAAGTCCGTGGGGAATACTGAGAACAAAGTGTGAAAACTTTCCATACAAAGTCGACTGAAAGTCAACTCTCCGGCTGTCACTCAGCAAAGAGGTAACTCAGTACTACAGGCCTTTTTAAGCACTTGGAGATTCTGCTTAGCCTGGATAGTCCAGTGCTAGGTCCTGGAGAATCAGAAAGGTCCCCTGCCATCTATGATTCTATGTGGAGAAAACTGCTACTTTACACTTTAACTGAAGAGGAGTAAAAGTCTCTGAAAAGTGAAAGTGAAGTAATTGTGGAGCTTGTATACAGAATGTAGACTGCATAAGATATACATTTCACGAGATGTAACTGCCTTGGAGATGGCGTTTTCTTTTAGTATGTATGCACACAGTATATTAGCTACTTCTGTATCATAGTGACCAAAAAAAACCCCAACAAAAACAGCATACTGGAAGAAAAATAATGAAATTCACAGTTTCAGAAGGTTTCAGAGTGGCCACGTCAGAGCATCTCAGGTCATGGAGCATGTGATGAAGGCTTCTCATATCACAGCAGCAGGAAATAGAGAATGAGAAGGGGTACCATTCAACAGACCTTTTCTAAGCATCTAGAACAACTAAGTCCTACTTTCTAAGGATGCCATAGATGTTTAAAATGACACTACAGTTAGGCCACAAGACTCATAGCACAAAGTTGGCGTTTGTTTTTTGAGACAAGGTCTGTCTTTGTAAATCAGAGATCTGCCTGTCTCTGCCTCCCAAGTACTGGGATTAAAGGCATGTGCTACCACACCTGGCCACAAGGCTATTTTTGTCAGATTCAAACTGAGATAGCTAACCCTGTGATCCATTCAAAAAGAAAACATTCAGAGACAGGTTCTCTGCTACCTGGTTTGCTTAGTAATAGAGGGGTTAACTGCAATGAATAAATGAATGGGTGTGAAGCTCCTATTGAATTTGTATAGGGCAGCCTCCCTTGAATCCTCCTCATTCGAAAACTATGTGTTCCTAGTGTACTTACAATTTTTAAGAAGTAAAACATTTTTTTTTTACATTCTAGGGATGATCAGGAAACTAGTTTAAACATTACTTTTTTTTTTTTGCAAGCATAGCAGAATAATATATTCAAATAATTAGTTTCTTGAATTTTTGAATACCTCCTATTTGTGCTATACTGAGACCAATTTTCTTGTAAATTGGTTCCTTGTGATTAATCCAAGGATACTAATCTAAGATAAATTAGGAAAGGTTTCTATAGTAACTAAAGTAATCATGCCAATATTAAGTAATTGATTAGTTTTATATGTTAGACAAAATGCCAGGTCTTTTACAGACTATTTTCTTCCTAATTTTCTGAGACTTCTGTGAGTTAAGTATAGTTGGGCTTAATAAAGAGTTCTTTTAGAAAGATTTGTAAAAATTAAGCAGTGACTGCCTGGGGTTCAGGCAGACAAAACTAGTGCCCTCAAAATACACAGAAAAGCTAACCTTTGATACTTTATGTATTAGAGACATCATTCTGAACAAAGGAAAAGCAAAGACTGATCCCCGAGGTTGTGTCCTATGCGCCACATATGCATTGTGGAGAAAATACATATTTTATGCTCACATAAATATATTTATACCCACAAATTTACATAATCACATATACACACAAACTTTTAAAAAGAGGATATACTGGGGTCAAAGGCAAAGCAGCATTGCAGAATAAAGTTGGAGAAGTAGAAATCAGGACGAGATGAACAAATTTACCACCTGAAGGGCAGACTGGACGGCAAACAATTCTCCTCACAGCCCTTAGCTTCTATTTTTTTTGACATGGAAAGTAAAACAAGAAAGCAAGCTGGGGCATTATTCATAAAGAAATGATAAGATGTAAGGAATCTTGAAAACAAAAAGAACTTTAAAATTTTGCAAGACAAATTTGGTCTGTCTTCTGGGCTTTAAGGTATCAGTGAGCACTGATGTCACCTCTCTTTATGTGATCATGCATGTAGGAGAGGAGTTCTGCTTTTGTTTCAGTTCTAAGGAAGAGATAGAATCTCACATGCCTCCCAGATACTGAAAAGATATGGACCAATGATGACCTGCTTCAGGATCTGCCAAGGGTGGTACACAACAGTGCTTGTAGTCATACCCCAGTGCCTGCTCATCACTCTTGAGCAGCCACTGCAAAGTCTGAGTGGTCATCAGAATCACAGGAGATGTTTAAAAGGTTCTTAACCTGGGAGTTCAAATGATCCTTTCCCAGGGGCTTCTCAAGACCAATCAAAAACACAGACATTCACATTACGCTTCATAACAGCAGCAAAATTACTGTTATGAAGTAGCAACAAAATGATTTTTATAGTTGGGGGGTCATCCCAGCATGAGGAACTATATTAAAGGGTCACAGCATTAGGAAGGTAGAGTATCACTGGGAAGATGGGTTCTACCCTCTGTGGTGATATATTGTGTATCTAAAATGTTTGCCTGAAGATCAGAGAACAGAGTCAGCCACAGATTTTAGCAATAAAGGTCAGGAAGTGGTAACACACAAGCCTTTAATCCCAGCACTAGGAAGTTTGAACCAGGAAGTGATATTGCTGGGCAGAGAAAGGTTTATAAGGAGAATCAACCCACTTCCCTTTCAGTTGAGGACTCAGAGACATTCAGAATGAGGATTTGTGAGGAGTTGGCTTGGTGAGAAGTGTCTGTGGCTTGTTCCTCTGACTCTCTGATCTTTCAGCTTTACCCCAATATTTGGCTCTGGGTTTTTATTATAAAACTAATTAGGATTTGTGCAATAACCCTCATCCTACTGATTGAGTGGTCTGTGGCAAGAGTGACATGATGAAGAATTTGCATTTGTGACAAGTTCCCAGATAGATACTCGGCTGTCTAGAGGTGACATTCTGAGAAACACTTTCCCAAAGGCAGGTACAATTTCAATGTATGTAGATCACTAAAGTCGCTTGTGGATAGAGACCAAGAAGTCTTTCAATCAGACTCCAAGTGAATTTTTGGAAGACTTTTGAAACATTAATCTCTTAAATATTAGAGCCCTGGTGATGACAACATTTTGACTGAGCCAACAGGCACTTGGCTATGTTTTCCATGGACACATTTGCCAACTCCATTTCAATGGGAGAATGATTATGAGTTATTGATTTAAATATTTACCTTCCATGACTAATATCTGTGTCTGTGGGTCTAGGATCACACAGTCTTGATCATTGTTCACCAGGAAAACACCTACAGGCTTTCTCTCAAAGACTATCATCCAGGTCCTAGGCCAGGTCTTGAAGCTAATTTCAAGTGATGCTATCACCACATGTCACTGAGCTCTGTGATATCTGAAGCTCCCCTGACCCCCACTGTATTTTTCCTTCTGCCTTTCTATTTCATAGAGTTAAGAAATCACCACAGAACAGTTCAGGAAAGCTTAAAACTATTTTCTTGTTGGGTGTTTCCTAAATGACCAGAGGATAATGGCTCCCCATCTTTATGGTTTCATTTGCTCACATATTCCACTCAAATATTAGGATCACAGTTCCAAGGGAAGGCAGACTTTAACATTCCCAGTCTTCCATGAATTTCTCTGATTTGCTTTGGCAATGCATTTACTCAAGCAGAACTCTGGGCACGAGACACTCTGGCACATTTAATGGTGAAATTGAATTCTTTATCATTTAGTAATGTTCATACGAGGTGTTGAAATACATAGAGATCAAATTCATTACATTGCATGTTCTTACATAGGACATTACAAAGTTGGATGAAATGTATTTCTCAGGAATCTAGAATTTTAGGAGACAAGAGAGTTTGGGTATGTTGGTTTTGTTTCCACTATAATCCCAAGAATTAAGAAGAAAGCACTAAAATCTAAGTGAATGGTTGACTGAAACTTTATCCAGTGCAAAATATTTGGATGAAATAATGGAGGACTCTATTATTGGTCATATTAGACATGGGATTAAAACAAACAACCCAAGAGGCAGGGTACAATAGGAAGAGAGTGCTGCAAGACAATTAGCCAGCAGGAACCTTTTCAATGGGCTGTGGTAAAATGCAACTGTCCTCAGGAAAACTCTTCTAAGGGAGCCTCACAATTGGAAGCATGCGCCACCTTTGTGATCTGCAGCCCAGTCTCATGCCCTCAGAATAGGCCTGTCACTAATGACTAAAGACTCATGCAAAGTCCCTCACTCTATAAATGTTGCTCAAGAGTCTTCATTTGAGTCTGGTTGAAAGGGACTGCTAACAAGCTTCCTGAGGAGACAGATTTCTTTTGTGTGAGAAATCCTTTAGCTTCTTTTAGAGAAATGCTTCTAATCCATGGAAGCCAGACTGTGTTCTCATTCACAATGCGGGCCTCGCTTTTCAGGGTCTGGCAGTGCCCACAGCCTGCACACAGACTCTGATCCACAGAACAGAAGTGCTGGCAGCCAGGACTCAAACATCTATGGACAGAGAGTTGTTAATTTTATTTGTTCTTGGATTCCCAAAATCAGTTGGGTGTCACCTTGGGATTAGCCCAGCACAAGTACACCAGATTTTCCTCTGGGAATTAATGCTGATTTTTGGAAGGAAACTGGGCTGTTAGGAGGGACTCTGAGAAGTCTCCAAGCCAGCCTGTAAAAGGACACAGACAACAAAACTCTCAAAAAGACAGCTATTCGGATCATCTGTCCCTTACTATGGCATGCCAAGTTAAATAAACAATGAAATGAGACTCTGGTCCCCCAGGAGTGGAAACTGAGTTGTAAGCAGGGTTGAAATTGCCCCTTCATCTGAACTAGCAGTTTTAGATCAAATCATGGTTTATCTTTCTTTCTTTTTAAGTTTGAGACATTAAAATCACCCAACCAGAGGACGTCCAATGTGATTCTTTGTGAAAACTCAGACATTTAAAGCTGAAAATTTTCTGTGACTATTATGTATATTTGATAAAAATAGACTCCAGGGTTTTTAATAACAAGCATCCCTCTTTGCTTTTCTCCGTGTTTGTTATGTTTACATCATTAATGTGTGTCAGACACCTGGTACTAACTATAGCCATAAGAGGGAATTGAAGTTGACAGCTAATATTAAATTTCAAAAAGCTGCAGAGTGCGGGGAGATGAGTCAGTGCACAAGCATGAAAACCTGAGTTCAAATCCCATGAACCCATGTAAAAAAGTCAGGTGTTGTCACTTACGACTGTAACACTAGCCATGTATGTAGCAGACATGAAATGACAGCTGGGGCTTTCTGGACTCCATCCTAGCTCTGGGGGATTAGGACACACACACACACACACACACACACACCATTATTCCTGCCATACCTTCCAGGTGATGTCTATCAAGAACCCTACCAGATTGGTTCCACCAGAATCGCCTTACCCACATTGTCACTACTCACTAATTTTCAATCTGTTGGACCCTACATTGTTTCTTAGCCATCAGATACCCATTTGCTCACTCTATTCAAAATTCAGTCCTATATTTCTTCACCTACTACCATCACGCTGGTCCCTGTCCATCACAATTGTTTTGAATTGAAGTTTTTCTTACCAAGCTTTAATACATGTCGTCAAGTAAAGTTGAGTTGACAAAGCTCATATATTCAAGACTAATTTCAAGGTGTTGAGAAGAATATATATCTTTGGAATGATTGCTTAAAGAAGAAGTTCTACAGGACTGGGGGTTATAATGTTGAAAAGAAAATATTAAGACTTCTGGGGGTATAATGGTTGAAATGAGAAATGTTCCCCATAGCCTCAGATATTTAAAAACTTGTTCTAAATTTGTCCTCATGGTTTGGGGAAGCTGAGGAACTTGCAGGAGGTGGAGTCTTGTTGGAGAAAGTGTATCACTGGGCCTGGCCTCTGGGAGTTTATAGCCTTTCTCACTTTTCTGTGCTTCACAAATACAGTTGAAGATGTGATCTCTTGAGTTTCCTGTTCTGGATGCTCCTGCCATGCCCCTCCTGTCATTGTGGACTTTCCTTTCTGGAACTAAAAGATTAAATCAACCCTTTCTTTCTTAGGTTACTTTGGTCATTGTATTTCATCACAGTAATAAAAGTTAACTAGTACAGAGAAGGTGCTGGGAATTTAATGCAGAGCCTTGCCCAAGCCAGACAAGTATTCTACTACTGAGCCACAGTCCATACATTGCTTCTTAACACAGAGTTTTATTCAGTTGTTCAAGCAGATTTCAACTCACTGTAGAACCTATGCTGGTTTTAGACTTGGAATCTTCAAGTCTGTGCTCTAAGTCCTAGTATCACAGGCATATGCTCCCATACCCAAAGATTAAAATATTAAATATTAATTAGATAAGACTGCCATAACTATGAATTTGTCAATTTAAAGTAACCCAGGAGTCTAATGATAGTTTGCGCGTTTTGTTAAGTTGTATTTCTCCCCCCAAAATGATAACATACATTTCGTTAATTCTTCCTTCCTTCCTTTTTTCCTTCTTCCCTCCATCCCTCTCTTTCTTCCTCCCCCCTTTCTCCTTCCCTGCCTCCCTCCCTTCCTTTCTTCTTTCCTTTTTTTTCCACCCCTCCTTCTTCTGTGCTATTTGCTTTATAGACATTACTTCAGTGTCTGCAGTCCAGTATTGGAGATATAAAATAAGACATCCACTTAGCCTTTGAGGAGCTCATGCTGTGAAGAAAGAAAGCCTGCAGGCATATGAGCAACTAAGAAATGAAACATCAGGAGCAAAAATAGAATACACATAATGCCTGGAGGAGTGTCAAGAGGGACTCAGAAGGAGCTAACTATAATTCTGAGAAACTAATGAAGTCAATTGCGAAGGAAGTCACAGTTGAGTTGGGTCTTACAGAATAAATGGGAGCTTCTCTTTAGTGGACTTAGGAAGTAAGGAATGAGAGAGCTGATGTCACACAAGGCAGCACGAAAGGTCTAACAGGTAGAGCAGCCCAAGAACATAAGACAGCTGGCAGCTGAATGAGCTGGTGCATATCTATAACCCCAGCACAGGAGGCTGCGGCCAGAGGATCATTAGCACGGGGCCAGATTGGGATAGGTGAAGGAGAAGAAGGAAGAGAAGGAGAAAAGGTGGAGGAAGGTAAAGAAGATAATTGTTATAAAATTATAAATTATAATTATATAACTATAACAGTGGGAGGTGAATAAGAAGACATGGCCAGATGCCAGGTCCCCTTAAGTTCCTTCCTAGTACAAGAACATTTTTTTTTTTGCAAGCAAGAAGCAGGGCATTTTAATGACACCTAAATTTCCTTGTAATTGTGGTGTTTCTAAAATGCTTATTATTTACAGGCTCAGTTTTAATTTCATGCAAATTTTCATCATTACTGTGTTCTAAATGTGGACGTTTTAAATCAAAACACAAAGCCTAATGATAGTACTTTAGAATTTTAATAATACACAAATAAGTGTTTAACTTTCACTTAAAGTTAACAGAAACAAGCAAGGCAATAAACCAAGAGACCTTTTCTTAACCAAGGATGCATTTATTGGACAACTGGATAGATGGAGAAGTGGCTTTCCTTGTAAGTCTTGAGCAGGTCAGAGACAACATAGCTATTTAAAGGTTGCCCCAGTGACTCCAAGGAGATTCTGCTCTTATTGGGTTCCATGTAGATTTCAGAAGCATCTTGAAGTTAAATTCTCCAAGACATGTGTTTTCATGCATGTTATTATACCTCACATGTCCACCGATCAGTAGGAAGAGCTTCAGAGAAGCAAGTGGAGGTCTGACTTGGGCAGGAAGTGGACAGGGATACAGGGCACAAAAGGGAATATCTAGCTCCTGAGTAACACACAGGGTTAATGAGAAGGAAAGGTGACAGTGTTAGATTAATAATGTGGGCATTTTCAAAGCACTGAGTGTCCTGCACTGTAGGTGGAATCGGCAGAAGTGGACAGTGGCAAACTACATTTAGAATTTGCATGAACATAGGTCAGGCCAACATGAAGAAAGCATTCCATGTGGGCAGAAGATGCAGGACACATCTAAGACAGAACTGTGAAGGATGGCACTGTGTCCAGAGGTCCCTTCACTCTTGCATCTTCTTATTTCAGCATTGGAAGAAGACTGTGGGGTGAGGACCAGCACTGTAGTGAGGAATACCAAGAAAATCTATCTATCCAAGGCTTCCTTCCAAAGTGCTTAATAATGAAGGTGAAGAAGGATAAGGGGATTCTAGAAAAGGTAGATAAAGAAAAGAATCGATTTCTTAGACATAAACAAATGTGATATATACTGAGCACAAGAGTTACTGTGGTGTCTTTGTTTTAAATCCATGGTGATGATGGAGCAAAAAGCAGCAAAGAAGAAGACATTTGTTTGGGGACAAATTGAAATGGAGGCAAAGGACATTGCTTGAGATGTTTTCACACACCTCAACTGTTGTAATGTCTTACATGTGGACAGGTGAATAGGTAATTACAGGGGTATTCCCTGAGGTAAGTATTCATATCTCAGGGAGTAAGCAGGGAGGAGATGACATCTCATGAAAGTCTATACTTTGGATTAAGTAACAATGATGACCAAGACAGTAAACTAAATGAATGGGAAGATCTGCTATCACCACCATTACAATGTTGGTTTCACATGTAGGAAGACACACACACAGACACACACTAGCAGATGTCACAAAGAGTTTATTCAAGAGTTACAGAGCAGGACTCTGGAGAAAAGCAGGAGAGAAGGAAGAGAAAGAGAGAGAAGGGATTGTTACATAGTGTTTCCTTTAAAGAGAAAGGGTGGGTTCAGATCCCCATAGCCTAGGGGCATGCCCTCCTTACACAGCACCCTGTTGCCTTTACCACGTGGTTGCTACATGCCAGGAATTCTTATTTTACCCAGCGCCATGTTGGGTTCACCATATGCTGTACTGGGAATCCTTGCAACCACTGCATAGATTCCCTTGGATAATGCATATTTAGCATCATGCAGATGTGAATGCAGCGTGTAACAAATGGTACAGGGTTATAGGACAACATTTGGAATGTTGTCTACCTTCAGCAGTCTACCCCTTGGTCTGTCCTCTGAGATCAAAAGAATGCCATGTTGAACAAAAGTACACCAAAGTGTGAAGTAAAGCCTGGTTGTTCTCTAACAATATTTGGCTTAAAATATGTCCAGTTGAATGGAATTGAATCAAAGACCCCGGCATTAATCTACATGCTTATGAACACCTGATTTTTGACAGAGAGACCAAAAATATACAATGAGAAAAAGACAGTATTTTCAACAAATGTGTTGGCATAACTGGATGGTAGTTTGTAGAAGAATGCAAATAGATCCCTATGTATCACCCTGCACAAAACTCAAGTCCAAGTAGATAAAAGACCACAACATAAACCAGTTACATTGAATCTGATATAAAAAAGTGGAAAATACCCTTGAATGCATTGGCACAGAAGACCATTTCCCAAATATAACACCAATAGCACACACACTAAGAACAAAATTAATAAATGGGACCTTCTGAAACTAAGAAGTTTCTATAAGGCAAAGGACATGGTCTATAAGATGAAATGACAGCCTAGAGAACGGGAAAAGATTTTTACTAACTACATCTGACAGAGGACTAATCTCTAAAATATATAGAGAACTCAAGAAACTAGGGACCAAAAAAAAAAAAAAACAAATAACCTAATTTTAAAATGGGGTTGAGAGCTAAATAGGGAATTTTCAATAGAATTTCAAATGGCTGAAAGACATTTAAAGAATTGCTCACCATCCTTAGCCATCACAGAAATGCAATTCAAAACAACTCTGAGATACCATTTTACATCTGTCAGAATGGCTAAGATCAAAAACACAGATGTCAACCTATTCTGGAAGGAATGTAGAGCAAGGGGACCACTCCTCCATTGCTGGTGGGAGTATAAACTTGTACAGCAACTCTGAAAAATCAGTATGGAAGTTCCTCAAAAAACTAGGAATCAATCTACTCAATGATCCAGCAATACTACTATTGGGCATATACAAAAGGAATACACATTCTAACCCCAAGGGTATTAATTCAACTATATTCATAGCAGCATTATTCATAATAGTCAGAATCTGGAAACAACCTAGATACCCTCAACTGAAGAAAGGATTCTTTGCTCTCCTCTCTGTTTTCTCCTCTTCTTCTTTCTTTCTTCTCTTTCCTCTTCCACCCCTTCTCTGGATATCTGAACTCCCTAAATAAAACTCTAAATGGCAAAAAAGTGGTACATTTACACAATGGAGTACTACTCAGCAGAAAAAAAAATGACATCCTGAAATCTGAAGGCAAATGGATTTGGAGAGTATCATCCTGAGTAAATAACACAGTCCCAGAAAGATAGACATGGAATGTTCTCACACATAAGTGGATTCTAAACATAAAGCAAAGGATAACCAGGCTATAATCCACAAACCCCGAGCAACTAGGTAATAGGAGGAAATAGAGAAGACCTGAGTAAATTGGGATCATACAGGGGAAGGAGCAAGGGGAGGTAGGAAAAGATCATGTGAGAATGGAATGGTTGAATGGGGGAAGCAACAGACAGGGAGAACAAAGAAATAGATATAATGATAGAGGGAGCCATTGTGCAGTTAGAGAGAAGCCCCGAGGTAAGGAAACACCCAAGAACCCACAAGATTACGGCCAGCCAGGACTCCAAGCAATAGTAGAGAGGGTGCCTAAACTCCCTTCCCCTATAATCAAATAAAGGACTACCCTAATTGACATTATAGAACCTTCATTCAGCAACTGATGGAGGCAGAAGCAGAGGTCCATAGGTTAGCACTGGGTTAGGTTCTCAGACCAGGAGAAGGGGAGGGGGGCAAGATTATATGAGCAAAAGTTTTAGGATCATGAGAAGGAGACCCACAGAGATGGCTGACCCAAGCTATTGGGAGCTCACTGACTGAAATGACAGCTGAGGAATCTTCATGGAAAGAAACTAAATCCTCCAAATGTAGGTGACAGTAAAAAGGCATGGGCAGCTTGTGGAGCCTCTTGCAAAAGGACCAGAGTTTATTCCTGATGCATGAACTGACATCTTGGAGCCCATTCCCTACAGAAGAACCTTACTCAGCCTTAATACTCAGGGGAGAGACTCAGTCCTACCTCGACTGGATATGCCAGAAGGAACTGACTTAGTTTGGAGTCCTTGCCCTTCCTGGGGCATGGATGAGAGGATGGGGTGGGTGGGAGGCTGAGGGAGGACTGGGAAGAAAAGCATTGGGGGGAATGAGAAAAAACTTTTTAAATTAAAAAAATGCCTGTTTGCAGGAGGGGAGTCTCTGTAGCTTAGGCCATGTGTTGTTAGGCTGCTTGACCTTGCCGTCCCCTCTGTCCTTCCCATAGTACCTTCCTGTACACAGTACTTGAAAGAAGTGTGGGACCTTCAGCTTACTTCACTCATTTCCATCCCTGCTATATCCATTTCCTCTTGTCAAGAACCTGCTCTTGTTTTTGCTGTGGAAGACAGTCTCTGTTTATCAAAGGGTCACTCAGCACTCAAGAGGCCTTCCCTAACCACAGCACATGATGCATGGGTCACAGGAGGCCCAAATCACCAAATTTGGGGCATGCTTCAATGATAAGCAAAGAACAGATGGCAAATCTCATACTACTTATTGAGGAAGTGAAGCAAGCCATCTAATGTCTCTATAAAGATAATGTCAACTAAAATCATTGTTTGGATTCCTTATGTATTTATCTAAACATATGTATATACAGAACTCAACTCAAACACCCATGAGCTATAACTACCAGGTGCCTAGTGGAATGTAGTAATACAAAAGAGGGCAAGGCTTGCTTACAACTCATGGAGACAAACACAGTAGGTTGTTGGGATATTTGTGTCTGCTTGTGTCCACGGTCCACTACTTCTTATATGGTGACACCACTTTCATAACTTCAGTTGGCCAAGGTGAAACTGTTTAAACAAATTAAGACTTTTCTTTCTTGGAAGTTGGTTATAGGCATACCACTGATTGATCATATATACCATAAGTATCACAAATTTGTGAATTTTATTTGACTGTGATGCTTTAGTCTGCTCACAGTCATATGTGGTTGTCCACTGGTGTTCACATAGAGTTACTCTTTGTCTTGGAAGAGGAAGTTAGAAGACTGCCTCATAGAATGAAAACTAAGCCTCCTGTCTTATTTTTCAGGAGTCTCCGTATTATCTGATACCATGGTAGCTCATTCCCACTGGAACTTGCTGCTTCCATGTGAAGACTTCTTGCCAGTAAGCACACAATCTATAAATTCTTTCACCTTGCATTATTACTCAGAGAGAAACACTCACTTGCTCTTGCATGATGTCTATCTGTACCTTTCCACCATCCTCCAACTTGGTCTTCAAGACAACCCAAGGAAGGCCCACTAGAGCTTGTTATAAGAACTTTATATCTCTTTAATTACTGAATCTTTATCTTGGTACTTTGAGATTTCTGTCAGCTCTATATTAGAGAAAGAAATCAAAACAGACAGGTTCGCCAAGATCCTATAGTTTTGTCTCAAGCAAGATTTGAACCAACGCTGTCTGATTCCAGGCTTCATAAATGTACCCACTATCTCACTCAGGGTCTATCATCTGTGGAGCACAGCAACAGCTTCCATCCTGATGGTCCTCTTATTTTCTTTATCACTCATTTGATGTATGGTACTTACTAGAATCTCAAACTATTTTGTCCAACATTCTTTTCTTGTCTGTCTATCTCAACTAATTAATTTATTAAAGAAAATAATAATTAAATTACTTATGGGATAAGATACATTTTGCTATATACAATGCAGAAAGATCTAAGCACACCAACATATGGCTTCATCTTCTTCTTCTTATTCTTTTTTGGTAATGATAACATTTGAAATCTATTCTTTTAGCAATTTTGAAATGTACATTACAGTTTTACCAATTGTCATCATGCTATATAATAGACCACTTTAAATTACTTCTAAATAACTGACCCTCTGTACCCTATGTTCTATATCTTTTCTTTCTTCATATGCATCTCAGTCTTTAGCCTCTTGGGACAACCAGTATATTCTCCATTGCTATGGAGGGAGGGTCAATGTTTTTACTATTGATATGTATATAAGTGAGACCAGTGCCCACTGTTTCTTGCTGTGGGATTATGCTCTTGTACACTGTAAATATTTGTTCCTCTTACTGGCTTAATAAAATGCTGACTGGCCAGAAGATAAATGAGAAATATGGCTACCAGACTAAGTAAACTCTGAGAAGAGGAAGAGCAGAGCAGAGATGCTAGGCAGATGCAGAGGAAAAAAAGATGAAAATGCTGCTCTGAGAAAAGGTATTAAGCCACTTGGCTAAACATGGGTTAGTTTAAGAGTAAGAGTTAGCAAGATTTATGCCTGAGCCATAGGCCAAACAGCATGTAATTAATACAAGACTTTGTGTGATTATGTAGGACCAAGCAGCTGCAGGATGTCTGGATCTTAGGGCTAGGCCAGGCCAGAAACTGCTTACTATATTTTCTGTCACCTCATTTAGTCGTGAATTGGCTGTGGCTATGGGTTCTGCTTTTCGGAATCCTGCACACACTTGAGCTCAATGAGCATTTGCTCAATGTCTACATGACTAAAATATTTTCCTATTTTTTTTGTGCTGCTTCCTTGAGTCTTCTATAACATTGGGGAGCAACTTACATGCCCTTGGTCATGCTAAGGATCATATACAAAGTTGTTTTTTAATAAATCAAAATACAAGACAGAATAAAAATACACAATATATAAAGAAGCATGAAGGTGACAATTCTTAACGCCTTTGAATATGTGACCCTTGCTCTTCCCAAAGCTTTCATTTCAACCCTGACAAACTCATCTCCTCTCCTTTTAGTTATAGGGACTATGAATTGAATTTGAGGATTCCTAACACCAGGCCATGGCCTGTCTCTTAGGTTTTTTATTTTAATTCCCAGGAATTGATGTTTTGTATGAATTAATGTGGAATTGGAGTTTTGATGACTTTTCTACAGCAGTTGGACACAGCCCTTCTTTGTTAGCAGATGCTGTCTTCAAATTCAGCCCAGAACTAACGCAGGGCGGCACTGTCCAGGGAGCAGAACTAGCAGGCCCTAACAAGCATTTCTGGAAATAATTTCCAGATTCAATTATATTCCTTGCTGAGGTAAGGACACACACCCCAAAGAGGTAGTTTCAGCTTGTGGGCGTAAAAATGAAACCTAAATATATCAGGGATTACTGATTTTCTCCCAAACATTTGCATCACCTTAATATCAAAGGGCACAGCTTGGATAGTCTGACCTCATAATACTCACTTTTTTTTTTTTTTGGACTTTATTCAGCTATCACCATGTGGGCTCTACTTCTGTCTATACATAAAAGCTACTTCTTGGTTGTTATTGCATTTGATTATGCTACTTCAATTTAGGATACAACAATCTCTATAAACCTTTGGGAAGAATTTGACTTTAGCTTGTAATATCAATATCTAATGCCCATGTACTTATAGTCATGACCTCTTAGCATAGGCCTGTCCTACATAGTAAGTTTTTGGTACTGTATTGATGGCCTAAATGTTTTTGAAAACAACATGAACCTTAAGGCAATGACTGAACACAGCTCATTTCAAAAGTCCTTGGCCTGCAGAGACAGCACTTGCTGAGAATTACCTAAAAGGGTCCCCAGGCTGCAAAGAGGGCCCCCCACAAAGAAGGAGCCCACTGGGCAAATGCCTCCTTGCTACAGGGCCAATCCCAACCTGGCAGCTCATAAACACCATTAGTACAACCTACTGCTGAGTTATTGTGCAGCAGAAGGGTACTTGACAGGGCTCATTGGCATTGTGATTTTATTTCTCATCACTTCCCTGGGTCAAAGTGGCAACACTCACTTGAAAGGAGAAGGCACTTTCTACTCCTCAGTTACTCAATTGCAATCTGCGCACATGGACAATATGATTGGGAAAGATAAGCCAAAAAGCTGAGCATAAATGGAACATACTGGAGGTAAGTTGTTTCTGTAGAATATTTTCCAAGATAAGAGCTAATAAAATATAACAGGTTTTCATTCATTAATTTGTATATGGAGTTGAGGTACACGTGGTGAGATGCTAAAATGCCAAATGTAATACTTGGTGTTGAAATGAATAATTCTTTCCATCTAATCAAACTTGTTGGATTTAGTTTCTGCCTTTTTGTACTTTCTGCAACAGCATCCTATTCACCTACTCCCAAAGTCATTGAGATTCTGGTGAAAATTAAGACACATGTGGCTACAAGTTGGTCAACAGTTTTTATTTAATGTTTTGGTCCTCTTGAATCAAAGCACCTTATTCCCAGATCTAAATACTTACACACCCTCTTAACACCTGATTTATGGTAACTAGGTTAAGGCATGAGTTTCGGGTTTGTTTGATATATGGGGAGAAAGCCAGTTCTGGGGAAATGTAGCCAGTAATTCTAAACTGTCACATTCATAGAGCTCACTGGTGGTGATGATGCCGAGTACTCCTTTAGAACTACTGTTTCAATCCTATTCTTCTTGAGGTCGACTGCAATGAACTCTCAGTGGTAGCTGCTGACCTCTGCTTCTTGCAGTCTTCCAGCAGGCTTCCCGGAATGAGAGCATCCTTCACGGCTTTTTTCTTTCCTTGTGTAGACCTTGAAAAGCCAAGGAAACTTCCTAGAGGCCTGGGTCCCAGTGAGAGAATTCCAGACTTGTGGCTGGAATGAATATTTAACTTGATTGGCTTTTTCCTTCCATGAGCATCCGTCCACTTGTGGAATTGTATTCACACTTGGTGAACTCTCCATCACATCGGCTCCTTTGATCTGCAGTCATTGTCTTTCGCTTGGGCATTTGTCTGCCTCCCAACTCATCAGCCCTTGAGTCCATCTAAATAACGCACTACACAAGAACTTAGTGCTTCCCAACTAACAAAAGCTGGATCTGAATGCTTCAGTCGCCATGAAAGCCTGTTGAAACCATCAATCTTGCTGGCTCTTGTGGAGGTCAAGACACGGCAGAGACAGCTGGCCAATCAATTAACCAAGAAATGCAATTTGGAGCCCAAGAAAAGCCTTCTCCATGTTATTCTTTCCAGCAACATAACTGTCAATATTTACAGCAGGCCATATATCAAGACACCAGGGAAGGAGAAGAGATTCTATTAGGAGCAGCAAATGCTGGAATCATTGGTAATTCTCATGTACTGCCAAAAGGAGTCAATTCTACAGAAGATAGAATTTCCTGAGTCCAAATGAAAATAAAAAGGTTATATCTACCCCTTAGAGCAATGAAAGAAAGGTGTGCAGTGTCCACCCATAAAAGATCATATTCACCCTTTCCTATAGTCATCTCAGTGTCAAAAAGTAAGTAAATTAATTAATAAATCTGGGACTGGAGATGGGTAAGAGGACTTATTCATTCTTACAGGGTATCTGGGTTCTGCTCCTAGCACTCATGTGGCCGCTCACAAACATCTGTAACTCCAGTTCCAGAGGATCTGACACCCTCTTCTGGACTCACAGACTCTTGCATACACATATTGCACATATTCCCATGTATGCATAAATAAAAAATATATCATCTTTTTAAAACTTTGTGGTTGACCTACGGATTAACTCTGTATTCTCAGTGTTATCCTTAATTTGTATGAATACATGAAGCAGACACATAAACTGGGCCTTTTGATCCTAATAGTCTACATTAGTTGAGGGCAACTCCATGTGCTTTGTATATCAAAACCAGTAACAGCAGAGAAGGTCTATGAAGAATAGCTTGTCTCTTTCATTGTGACCTTGGGCTCCCAGAGCCAACACTTGAATGTTGTCCTTTTTCTTTGAGTCCTTGCTTCTTCTTCTTCTATTTACTCTTGATTTATAGACAGACAGAAATCTCCAACAGAGATGGCTCTCAGACCACCTCTGGTCCCACTAACAGTGTGGCTTTCCTAATGACTAATAAGGCTTAGTCATTCGGTAATTTGTTCAAG
The DNA here is from genome assembly GCA_004025045.1 of Sigmodon hispidus. Classification (NCBI taxonomy): domain Eukaryota; kingdom Metazoa; phylum Chordata; class Mammalia; order Rodentia; family Cricetidae; genus Sigmodon; species Sigmodon hispidus. The sequence goes on from PVIH01001231.1 coordinate 185,711, forward strand.
GCTAAAGGGAATTTAAATTAATTGGCAGACTGTATTCTCTCTATGTTCCCTCATACCTTCAAGTTTCCTATCTTTTTCTATTATTGTTGTTAGTAATAAACACTCCTGTCTTCTAAACATCAAAAATACAAAATCCAGAGGGGGAAATGACTAGAATCCCATGGAGAATTTTCAAAAATATTAAATTGTAGAAATAGCAATCGGAAGTTCATTATATTAGTAAGAATTTACCTTTGCCTCTTTACCAGGTGCTTCTGTTCCTTTCCTGCTTATCCTCCATGCTTTTTTAAACAGGAGAGGGGCAGGGGCTCAGAGAAGCAATAACAATCAAAAACTGCATCAAAATGCACACTGCAAGGTATCAAGCTCTTCCACAAATAGTGCAGGTGAAGGCTTCCCCGAAATGTGAAGACTAGAAGAGTCATGACCGCACACAAGCCTGCATGTAAGCTTAAACACGGGTCCTGAAATCATAAAGTCACTCCACCAATCTGTGACTGATTCAAAAGCTCCATCAACCACAGAGAGAAAAACAAAACAAAACAAAACAACAACAACAAAAAAAAACTGCCTTCCAAAGAAGAATGACTTCTAAAAACATTTCCATAAGGACAGATATCAGATGAAATAAAGGACAAAGGCCAAGAGCTCACAAACAGGATCTCAGGGAGTAACATCCCCTCCCTCTTTATCTACACAATTTCTTTCTTGATAAGCCCCATGGAAACCCCCTGGGCTCTAGAAAGCAGGAACATCTCTGGCTGGAAGCTGCGTAGGCAAATTCAGGAAGGAGTCAGATCCCTGTTTATCTTCTCTATGGTTTGGATTAGGACCTAAAATGCCTGCAAGAACCCTGTCGCCTGCTTTTATATCATCTCCAGTTGTCTTGGAAAGTAGCTCTAAAGATGGCTAAAAATGAGTTTAAAAAAAATCAAAAACCAAAACCAAGTCACATGTTAGTTGTAGTTAAAAATAATGTTAGTGGGGTGGTGGCTTTAAACCCAACACTAAGGGGGCAGAGGCAGTCAGATGTCTGAGTTTTAGGCCACTGCTTGCTCCATAGAGCGAGTTCCAGGATGGCTAGGGATACACAGAGAAACCCTGTCTCAAGAAGACAACGTATAAAAATAAAATAGTCTGTTCAATATCTTATGAAAGGAAAGGGTGCTAATAGGGTGATGGATTCAAGGGGAAAAGAAGGAGTAAGATTTTTTTCCTCTTATGGTATTTGAGTATTATACATACCACAGAGGTATTTAAGAGTGGTTGACTAAGGTTAGAAGATTTTTTTGTTTTTGTTTTTTAAAATACATTTTTATGTGTTACCAAAGCCAACTACATACTACTCCAGTCATCTGCTTTACCTAAAAAAGCTATTTTCAAAAATAAAATGTTAGCAGAGGTCCACCTCAAATGTTTCATAGCATGGTTGATGGTGACTTATTACTAGTCATAATGGTTTTATCAGGACTGCTGACTTAAGGCAGCCACCAAAAATATAAATGTGACAAAGTACAAGGAAGAATATAGACCCACATAGGTCTAGGCAAAGGGGATTAGACAATGGGTTTTTTTTTTTTTTTTTTTTTTTTTTTTTTTTTTTAAAGCAGCACCAAGCCAGGATAGTCCTTCCTTTCTTCCACTGACTAAGCCACAATGATAAAGAATCTTATTGTTGCTGAGAAAGATAATGAAAAAGAAAAAAGCAAAGATAAGTCCACTGATAGGAGTTAAAGGGAAAACAGAATTAATCCCTGCTTGGAAAGCAGTGGGTGGGAGGAGCCAGAAGGCCAAGATGGATCCAGTTTTCATACTGCCTTTAAAAGACTCAGTGAGGACCGGAGCGGCCTGAGATTGCAACGGTGCCTAGAATATCCGCAGCATCAGGTCAAATGCCACATAACAGCAAAGCAAAGATCGGTAACAACTAAAACTCATTTCTAAGCTCCTATTTATAGCAGTCAGGATCCTCCTTCTACTGAACATAATGGATAGATTGTTGTAAACAATGCTGAGAACTATATTTTGAACAGAAAAGATTACGGCAAACAACAAGATTGTGAAATAGGTAAAAAGGAAAATACAGGATTTAAAGGTACAGCAGTGAGCTCTCTAATACGTTTTGAGTTGAATTGAACTAGAATTCCTAGTGTGTGAGGTCAAGGAACTTCCAAGTGATAAAGTATGGCCATTGCTCTCCTAGTTTTAACAAGGCATTTTCTTGGCAGGGAGGGCCATGTAGCCCAGTGAGCCACATTTCAGAAGTATTAGGGTAGGGTTTAGGAATAGCAAACTCACAGCTACTGATCTCAAAACCTTTACATTTCCTTCATGTTACTAAGATCCTAGCTTTCGTATGTTGCTGGGGGTGGGCCATTTATGGCAAAATGAGAAGCTAAAAGTTGAGGGTGAGGAAGATGACTCTGTGGATAAAAGTGTTCTTTGCACAGCATGAGGACCTGAGGTAGAAACCCCAGGACCCTGGCAAAATCTCCACATGGTAACAAGAATATTCTCTGAGGAGATGGGGAGCCTGGAAGCTCCTGGGCCAGCTAATCTGGTATATTGTGCAGAAAAATACACAGAGACTTTACTTCAAGCAAGAGGAAAGTTGAGGGTCAACATCTGAGATTCTCCTCTGACCTCATAGAACCCATTCTGCTGGACACACAGAGGCCCAAAATTTTACTAACACTATTCCTTACAGCCTGTCAGTCAGTGGTTGCCCTCAATAATATCATGGGCTTCAAGTTTTCTTGACCTCAGATTTGATTGAGCTTTCATAGCTCTCTCCTCAAAGTTCTGTGACCTAGCATGCTCTCCACATCTTCTATTTGCCCCTTCTGCTCACCCAGAGTCCTGCTTATTTCACGGCATTATGAATAAGCTCCGTTGGCTGGAGGTGACTAACCAACTTTCTTCATCTATTTGCCAGTGCATAAAATGACTCAGCCTATCTATATCTATTTAAATCTCCCAGAGGAGAGCAGTTAGCCAGGTTTTACCAGACCACATGTAGACTCCCAAGTTGCGACCACTATTTCTCTTGTTATTTATCAGAAGACAATGACATGGAGTTTTATTGTCTCTGACAACTTAATCCCTGTTTTCATTTTGTATTATTTGTATTTATTTGTAAGTATGTATGTATGCATGTATGTTCACACATGTGTGCATGCCCATGCAAACACACACACACACACACACACAAATGTGCATGCACAGGGCTCTCCTTTGTGTGTGCATACATGTGAGGAGGTTCCTGTAAATGCAGGTATCCTTGGAAGCTAGAGGAATTTGAACCCTTCAGAGCTGGAGTTATAGGCACTTGTGGGCCACCCAATGAGGGCACTGAGAATTCAACTTGGATCTTCTGGAAGAACAACTCTTAACTACTAAGTCATCTATCTCTCCAGCCCCCTATTGCTTTTTGAAAAACAATTTTTGATTGATATGTAACACTTATAGGTGTTTATGAGTCACAATGTATAAATTGATTCATATATACATTGGGTTGTGATCAGCTTACTGTTTTGGATGCTAATTTGTGAGCTCCTAGCACAATACTCAGCAAGCAAGTGTTGAAAGATGGGAAGATGTCTCCATGGGTAAAAAGCTATCAAAACATGCAGAACTGAGTTTGTGTTTCCAGTACCCATCTTAAAATAGAAATATAGCAGCTTTGGTGTGTAATTCCAGAAACTAAAGGCAAAGACATGCCCATATCCTGGAGGCTCATAGGCCAGCGAGCTTTTCAGAAACACTTCACATTCAGAGAGAGGTGTTTCAAAAAATAAAGTGGAGACACAACTGAGAAAGATATCAGATAGCCCATATCTGCCCTCCACACATGCACACACAAATTTGTGTACCTTCACACATGTACACTCATGTGCACACACCATACTGCACACAACATATTATTCATCATACTACACGTACTCACATGTAAAAACATACACATGCCCACATCATACCACACACACATACACACACAGAGAAAGAGAGAGAGAGAGAGAGAGAGAGAGAAAGAGAGAGAGAGAGAGAGAATAACTGTTGGCTAAATATATGACTTCAATACTTTTTCTTTGGTATCGAGTCGCTTAAACACTCCTTTGAAAAACAAACTCAGAATATTGAAGTGAATAAAAAATACGTATTGATGGTATGAGACTGGAAGCCTCTCCCCTGGACTCATAATGTGTAATGAATGTGCATGGGTAAAGGAGACTGGAATGCCAGATTGCTCAAACATGTGCTTGTGTAGATACATGCTAGTTAGGTATATCTTGGAGGAAAGGGCAGTTAATGAAGAAACAGGTGGTATATAGAAGAGTTGTTTGCTGATGTAACTTAAAGTGGTTGGGGGAAAAATAATCTTGGCCAAAATATTATCTAGGATAATTTAAGAAAATTTTAAAAATGGCCTGTTATTCCAAAACAATGTTAAACAGAAACTGTGACAAACTGACCTAGGTTTGATAACTTTGAACATGATCATAGTGACTGGTAACTTGGGAAGGGAAAACCCTTGAGAATTAGGCTACTACCAGCTAAGTGGGGGTTGAAGTACCTGGCTGTTGTTGCTGTTTGTTGTTGATGAGATGAAGAATTGTACCTGAAAATATAGACTGGAAGCTGTTTCTCAAGAATCAACTAAAGGATTAACTTTAGTGGACCTCCGGGTTACAAACAGACAGAAACCAGGAAGAAAAACAAGACTGAGCCCTCACAGGGAGGCAAAACTCCCAGGTAACTGTGTATCCTATGAATGCACCTCTCCAGCCCGGGTAACTCACCTAGCAGGAAAGTCATTCTTTGGACTGTGGCTGATTATCTAGTTTCTGACAAGTCATTATGGAGGAGGAAGCACCTGGAATTAGGAGGCAGAAAATCTGCAATCCCCAGAGCATTATATACTGTAACACTGGCTGTGTTTATAGCCTCTTTAGAAATGGCTACCCGCTAGACAAGCCAGCTCTCTGGAGGCTTCTGTGTTGGGTCCAGATGTTTATCACTGGGATTTTCAAAGCACTTAAACTGCATCTTTGAACCACTGTGCACTAGACAATTGCAAATAGAGATGCCACCAATTAATAGTTCTGAAAACCTGGCCTCTACATGAAGAAGGAGCCAGACCATATGTCAAGGAGAACATTTCTTTTTTTCTTTTTTTTTTAAAACTTTTATTATTTATTTACTTATTTGCCTTGGTGTTTACCTGGAACTGGAACTACAGACAGTTGTTAGCTGCCATGTGGGTGCTGGGAATCGAACCTAGGTCCTCTGGAAGAGCAGACAGTGCTCTTAACCACTGAGCCATCTCTCCAGCCCCAAGGAGGACATTTCTTATGTCACTAACATTTCAATACCATCTTGAGTGGCACAGCTTTCTAATTGTATCTCTCCTTTGGTTTTTACTCCCGTTACTATTTATGAAGAATGTGTGGTTCTATACCATGGGCTCTATCTGTGTGTTTACCTAAGCATAATGTGTAGCCCTTAAAAGAAATTCAGTGAAGCTTAATGAGTGAATTGTGATTTCCATAAACTAATTTCTAAGGGAATATTTCTCATGCATGGGAAGCAACTGTCTTATTCAGCAGCCGTGGGCTGGCCATAATAGATGCATGCTACAAGACTCATTTTGCCCAAGAACTATAAAATTTCATTAACAAAAAGGTATGTGGGGCATAAACAGATCCCCTTTGGACATATTCCCATTCTGTGGGTGGATATATTGGTACTCAAGCTTCACGTTTAGCGTTGCTTTGTGTTTAGTTTACATGTGTTCTAGAAAGCTATGTCACAGCCTTAAATTTTTAGATCTTAAAAATTTCTTTTTGTTAGGCAAGGTAAACAACAACAAAAAGGACAATTTACAAATAGAAGAACTGTGAAGCTAAGTTAGACACCTAAAACGAAAAAGAAGCATAGTGATTTGAGGTGGGATTTGTTATGTTGCTCCTGTTTCCTGTCATTGTAAATAATCATTCTGCCTACTGGTTTAATAAAAAGCTTATTGGCCAATGGTAGACAGGAAGTGTCTGGTTGGGTTACCAGACTAACATCTCAGAGCTGACAAAAATGCCACAGAGTCACCAAAACTGCCAGGAGATGCAGAGGAAATGCTGCTGAGAAACTGTACCGAGCTGCATGGCTGAACAGGATAAGAAAGGATAGTTTAAGACTAAAGAGCTAGCAAGTCATATGTCAGGGCCCTAGGCCAATCAGTGTGAAAATAATATAAGCTTGTGTATGATTATTTGAGGCTAAGGGGGGCTGAGAGTGGGAATGAACATCTGGACTAGACTGGAAAGTCTGTAGCATGTGCTTTTATGACTTATATAGTAATTTGTGGTAATGTAAGATCATATGATTTATTATTAGTATTTTATTAGCATTCATTCATAACATATTCTAATATCACTATCACATGTATTACATAGTTACTGGCTCAGGTCAAACACTTCTTACTGAAAGAGGAAAATATGTTCAGAAAAGAGCCCAAGAAAAGAGTGGTAAGGCCACTAGACACACCAACCTAGTAACCTGTCCATAGGCTCATCTGCTCCACTGCAAAGTCTATTCTGCAATGGAGTGGTATCAATAGCAAACCTGCAATGTGACCTGTCACCTGGGAGGTTGAATCAGCCAATGCTACTCATAAACAAAGACACCATCAGAGGTTAGAGAATGTGTTGGCTTGAAAGACAGTGGCTCCCAAAGAGAGAGGCACTGTTAGGAGGTGTGGCCTTGTCAGAGTAGGTATGGCCTTATTAGAGGAAGTGTGTCATTGTGGGGTTGGGCTTTGAGGTCTCCTTTGGTCAAGCTACACCCAGTGAGACAGACCACTTCCAATTGCCTGTGAGTCTAGACTTAAGGAGTCTCAGCTCCTGCTCCAGCACCATGTCTGCCTGCCACCAAGTCAGACTAAACCTCTGAACTGGAATCATGCCCCTCCAATTAAATGTCTTTCTTTTGTAAGAGTTGTCATGGCATCTCTTCATAACAATAGAAATCACAACTAAGACAGAGCATACTGAATAACCTGCTTAATTACTTCATTGCACTTTGAATACAAGGAAGACATGAGAGGGATGGTTTTGTGTGCAGGAGAACTGTTGGAGGTACAAAATCAAATGCACAGTGATTTTGAAAAAATCAGTAGTATGTCCATGCCTAAATTTCAGTCAATAATAAGTTTTATTTCTTTGCCTATGGTTTTTCTCATTTTGTAAATTTTTTATGTATTCATTTTTCTGTTTTAGTTTTGATTAGTTTTTAGCGTATTATCAGTGGGTTTTATTTATGACATTTTCAGATATATGGTATAGTACCTTGTTCATATTTACCCCTCCCACTCCCAATACTTTCTATTCCTTCATATTACTCCTCAACCTCCCCTTTACATAGTTTCCTTTCTGAATTCATGCCAATATATATATAAATAATATATAATAATTATACATTACAATGTAGTATAAATAACATGTAATATGTAAATCTAGATTTAAATAATATGCAAACATAATCTAAATGTATAGATAATACAATGTATGGAATAATATATATGTATATATATGCACATAAAAATCTAGATTCTGCATATAAAGAAAAATATAATATTTTGTTTTTCTTTTTTTATACTACTATTTCTTGTGAATCTTCTCTTAGACCGCTTTCTTCTTTTGAGATATGCCCAATTACTTTCATATCTCTCCACCTCTCTCTCTCTCTCTCTCTCATACACATACACACACACACACACACACACACAAACACAAAGAATTAAATCTAGATTATATACATGAGAGAAAAAAATATTTCTCTTTCTGAATCTGCCTTATATCATTTACACTCTTTTTTTAACACCACTAAATGAACACCCTGAATTGGAATTTTTTTAAAAAAATGAAATAACACTATATCAAATGCGCTTGTTCCTAAAAATCCTTTGCATAAGAAAGAGAATATCCTCAGAGTGATTTCCCAGAAGAGTAATCATTGCATTATAGGATAATAAACACTTGGAAAACAATAACCCATATACAAAGTGCTCACTATCCAACACCTTTTTTGTTTTTTTGTTTGTTTTGTTTTGTTTTGTTTGTCAAGACAGGGTTTCTTTTTGTAGCTCTGGCTTTCCTGGAACTTACTCTGTAGATCAGGCTGACCTTGAACTCACAAAGACCCTCTTGCCTTTGCCTCCCAAGTGCACCACCTCTACCCTGCTCCACCAACTTCTTTTAAAGAAGAAACCTTGTTCCACTCCCTGGGTATCAGACTGTCCCACAGTTTTCAAATAACAGGTTGGTGGTAAAGTGACAAGGATGGTCCCACAAGGTAACACTGGAGAGGGAAGTTGCCAGAGGCCAGGTCAATTCCCTTTATAAATTCCCGTGGACTTCTCACTTTTAGATGACCCCTTTACCTAGGCTGAGATGTATAGAAAAAGAAAAGCAATGAAACAAAGAATAAGCGTTTAAGAACCACCAGAGGTAAGAGTCATTGCAGCTGGAAATGACAGCTATCAACAGGTTCAGGTTCAATGGTAATGCTTAAAATCTATGGGCTGGAAAGATGTACCAATGTTGTGAGTGATGCATCCAATTTAACAAAGAAATCTCATATACTATTGAGCAAAAGTTTCAAGGAATAAATAAAAATACTATTTTAATAAAAACCATACATTTTCTAAATGAAAAATAAAATAATTGAACAAGTTCCCTGCATTCTTTTTCAAATTTTGTATTTTATAAGGCTGTGTTCATTTTATTTTATGTATATGAAGGTTTTGCCTCTGTGTATGTATGTGTACCACATGCATGTTTGGAGCCCACAGAGGTCAGAAGAGGGCATCAGATCCCATAGAACTGGAATTATGGTTATGTGTTTTCTCACCCACACATCCCTCCTTTAATTGGTAAATTAGAGATAGCTAGAAATCAACCATAATAAGAATAAAAACAGGAATATAAGTTATATGGCTATTGCCTTTCTCTCTCTCTCTCTGCTGCTCCCAGAATAACTTTTTGCATTTTAGTGTGATTTGAGATGAAGCAGCGCCTGCATAGGGAGACAAAGTGATGTGAAGATTGGGACATAGAATTGGCCTAGTGTGTGAGGGCACTGAGCACATGCACTGAGATACCTTCAAAGGTTGTCTAATAACTGAGATGTCTACTGTTGGCGATCATGCCACAGTTTATGTAACATGTTGGTGAAAAGACGGTTTGTGTTCCTGTTGGGATGAAGTGAGAAGCTGTGAGACTTTATCATAATCCTTCAAAAGTAGCAATTTAAAACTGAGGGATCATTTACTTGTAGAATTCTCTATTGGTATTTTTGGATTTCATGTAACGGAGGCCGCAGGAAGTGAGCTGAAGATGAAAGTGAAGGGGGCGGGGCTACTAAACAAAAGCCCCGCCGTCTGAATGAGTTTGTGAACAGCAATAAATAAGGGTCGGTGTCTTTTAAGTGTAATAGACAAGTGATGTGGCAAAATTCAGTCTAAGGAAGAATACAATAGGGATTTCTGATTTTATTCTAAATGAGGTGATAATTGAGTGCAAAGTTTAAACACTCCTGAGTGACGTGATGTATGTTCCAAAGACATCATGCTAGATACTCTAAGTAACTTCACTGGAAGATATAAACACGAGATTAAAAAAAAAAAAAAAAGACTTTGAAGGCAATAAAATGTTACTTGGACTAAGGAGAAGTAGTTATACTAGAATCAGAAGTTATAGAATACGAGTATGGGAAAGTAGCCAGGGGAAGAAAGGAGCAATTCTTAGGTAGCTGATTTGAGTACTTACAGTTCACACTGACCATGCCTACTGAAATGGGAAAGACCAGGAGAAGAGCTAGCTGAAGGTAATGCCTAGAATTCTGTTGCCAGCATCAAGGTATCACTGCCTCTTGACATATGTCAAGGAATGAATTGAGTCTGTGGATTCTAAAATCTGGGACACCGGAATACAAACTAACATGTTGGGATGCTATCAGTATGTATAAAGTGAATAATTCCATCCAGATATATGTAAGGAGTAGAGGGAATAAGGGATGCCAAGCTTGGGCTTTTGGAAGCTAAATAGAAGAGATTGCAAAAGAAAAGACGATGACCAGCCAGCAAGACAGAAAGTAAACCAAGAGAAGTGTCCCCTAGTTTTGTCTACTAGAAGGTTTGCCTGGTTTTGCCAAACCTTTAGCTATATTTAGGATAACAAACAAACTCCAGAATGAATATAAATTTCTTGGTAATGCTTAATTATCTGAATTAATCAAACTCCATAAATGACACTGCTAATTTTTTGTAATGACTTCTGGGAGAAGTTAGAAAAGGCAGTTATAATGACTTCATCTGCTATGGTACCACAGAGACAGAAAGAGGAATGGCCATCTACACATGACAGAAACACACCAAAGTTTATAAAGCAAAACTTTTGGAGAGAAAAGGGAAAGAAAGTAGAAATGTGCAATTAGTCACTTAGATTTTCTTGGTGAGTGATTGGTTAAATATAGTTTTATTTTTTGAAATTCAAACAATTAGGATAATATTTTTTTTAAAACTTTATTCATTTATTTATTTGCCTTGGTGTTTGCCTGGAACTGGAACTACAGACAGTTGTTAGCTGCCATGTGGGGGCTGGGACTCAAACCCGGGTCCTCTGGAAGAGCAGACAGTGCTCTTAACTGCTGAGCCATCTCTCCAGCCCCCAATTAGGATAATATTAAACATATAATATTACCACAGGATATTATCTCCTGTTATATCATCTCTGCATGCTAGAGGCCAAAATCTTCTATGGAGACCAGGCATATGCATTAACTTAGGTTATTATAAGTATGCACACATACACTACCTCTATATAAACATATACTCGCTAGATTCTCCCTTTTATAGCTGTACATTTTCTGATAGGAAAAAAAAAATCACAACCCAATGAAAAGAGATTTCCAAAAAGCAGGCTTGAATTTCATGACGTTTCTTAATTATTATGCCAAGTCCTGGTAGCAAGTGTTTGGGCCAATATCCATGTAAATGAGACAGGGATTCTGATCCCAAGAAAAGATTAAAGAAGAAACATTTCCTTTCTGTAAGTCATTAGAAGAATCATAGCAACCTCTCTTTCTCTCTCTCTCTCTCTCTCTCTCTCTCTCTCTCTGTAGCTATTGTAGTGTTCTCCTACCTCCTTGGTTAGGTTTATTCTTACATTTTGTTGCTATTGTTTTAGTCTATTGTAAATAGGAGTGTTTCTATGATTTCTTTTTCAGCATGTTTCTTATTAATGTAAAGAAACGTTACTGAGTTTGGTAAGTTGGTTTTGCATCCTGCTTCTTTGCTGATACTGTTGATCACTTCTAGAAGTTTTATGGTGGAGTTTTGGCACCTCTATCTCACACCGTTATCTGCACATAGGGGTCTCCTAACTTTTTCCCCACGCTGTTTGTATCCCTTTCATTTTCTTCTCTTCCCTTATTGCTCACAGGGCTAGAGCTTCCAGCACTGTATTGGAAAGATTGGGGATAGTAGACAGCTCTCTTTTATTCTTTAATTTTAATTGGGTAGCTTTGAACTTTTCTCTATTCAGGATAAATGCTGATCGTTGGCTTGAAAAATACAAGCATATATATGAATATATTTATGTACATACACAAAAGCACTTCATGGAAAAGCATTCTGTCATATGTTACATCCTGCTTTGTAGAGGGGACACTGCCTGGCAGATGTGTGGATGCTCTCTGAGCTGCTTAAGATCATATGAGTCAACAATGCAAACACTTTGTATGCTTGACTGTGACTTCAGCTACCAGTGAGGCACAAACCCTGAGAGAGGGAGGCATTCATTGTCATTTATCAATTAGTATGTGTTTTCTTTTCAGGACCTTCAAAAAACAAACAAAACCCAACAACAAAACCAGAATCTCTTCTGTAAAGAAAAGGAACAGGTATGAACAGGAAGGTAAATAATCAATACTACTGATAACAGGTTAAAACACATTGATTTTTCTTTTTTTTTCTTTTTTTTTTTTTTTTTGGTGAAACAGAGTTGCCAAATAAACCATCCCCCCGCCCCCACTTACAGAATTGCTTTCTTGTTCTGTACAGGAAAATTCTGAGTCACATATGTTGGAAAATATTCTAAATTTTGAAAAGCATAACTACATGAAGAAAAGACAATATGAAGCAATTTTCCCAGTAAGAAATGTCACCCAATAAAACAATTAGTAGAGTAAAGTCATAAGTATAGTTGCTGTACTTCAATGCTGCATCTGCCAAGTGGCTTAAAGAAATACATCACTACCCTGCTGATTGGGTCTCCGCTCTGATTACCAGTCTCTTTCAATTATTAACATAATTGCTGTTGAAATCAAGGAATGCAACACAGTGATTGCTTCTTGATTTTTTAAAAAGCATTTTGCCTGCTTTCTGCAGGATTTCCTTTTACCTCCTGTCTTGAGTAGTGCTAGGCACATTGTTGTTTTGATTCAACTTGGAAATATAATTTATTAGTGAAGTTATTGAAATTAGCAGTGTGTTATTATGTGGGGACCAGAGGAGGCTGTGGTGAATGCCACAGAGTTCGGAAGAGTTAGCTGATGATCAGCAGGGACTTGATTCCACTGGGGATAATTTGGAATTGCTCTTTGGGAACTGAATTTCGGAAGTAGAGAGGTCCTTGACAGGGCACAAATCTTTTGGTTTATAGACATGTAAATAGTGGTTTACTAGGCAGTGAGTACTATCTGGCAAGTGTGGAGGTGGTGGGATGATGAACTGAACATCACTGCAATTTCACAGCAAAAACAAAGGGAGATGTTCAGAGTCAAAAAAACAAACAAAAAAAAGCTAGTCATGCTATCTTGTCAAGGGAAGTCAGGGGCTGTGTTTATTTTTTTCTGCCTTTTTAAGAGGCATCTTGGCCACTGGCAATTGCACTGTTTCTTACTGGAAACCTAACCAAGGACACACATGGATGGACACACACACACACACACACACACACACACACACACACAGAGAGAGAGAGAGAGAGAGAGAGAGAGAGAGAGAGAGAGACTTTTTTTTAGGTATGTGTGCTTATTCAGGTCAGAATCTTACTCAAAGCATAGCAATGGCTGTTTGTCCTGGAATGTCATTGATGGATGCCATAAGACTGTTCATTCCATACAAATCAAATACTAGCTATAACTGACTAGTCTCATTCCAGCTATTCCTGTTCTGCCTTGAAGATCTTAGCTCTTGGATTGTGGGGAGCCAAACCATGAGTGAATGTATAAGGAGTGGATGAAGTCCTGAGTGCATGTGTATTATTGGAAAGGACTAGTCCCTCTGGAGACCTTGGCTGTGGGTCCTCACAAGCAGGCACTCTCTTGGATGGGTACTTGTTTCTGGGGGAGGGAGCACGTGAAGGCTTTCCTCCTGGGGGGAGGTGAGGCCTATGGCAGCTGCTTCCTGCAGCCTTGATATTTGGTTTCAGTTTTTGAGATTATGATGTAATTACAACATTTCTCTCTCTTCTTTCCTCCCTCCAACCCCTCTCATCTTCTTCACTATCCTTTATATTCATGGCCTATTTTTATTAATGGTTGCTGCATTCATATATGTATATACATATATATTCCGACATATCATTTGTTCAGGCCATAGAAAGTTACTTGTGTTGTGTTATCATGCCTGACCATTTGTCATCGACAACCAATTGGTGTGCTCTTCCCTGGGGAAGGTCACCTTTCCCACTTTTAGCTTTTCCTAGGTTGCCTATAGTGCACTGTATAGTGTTGAGCTCATGTGGCTTTTCCCCAATCTACTTTGGCATGGCCATTAGTGTCCCCCTTGATCAGGTTATGTTTGGGCCATCATGTTGGTGAGACATAGGTATATCTTAAAAGCAGTAAAATTTCTTCTATGGGAAAGTATTTTAGAGAAAACATTACTAGATATTAAACAAGTTTTGGCTGGCCAGGAATGTAGAGCTGAAGCTCCTTAAAATAATAATAGCATCGTTTACAAATAAACCTGATGGCAGTTGTTCATTCCTGTCCACAGTGCTTTTCTATGTATAGGTTTAAGGTTTAACTGCAGACCATCACTCATGAGGCTGGGATGAGGGGATACCTGTCCAGGTATGCATATATAAACAAAACAAAACAAAACCAAAAATGAAAGGAGGAATATCTTCATAAGGCTTGGGTCTATGCAGATTCTTTCAGTCACTATGATTGAAGGTTTGAGGAGGTTTCAGGCATTTCTGCATTTTATTTTCTTCTCTATGAACTAAGGTTGTTTTTCTTTCTTTTTTTTCTCTCATGAATTTTGATGAAAACCAAATGAAGTTGCACATCTTAATACAACCCTTACAGTTTTGAAAAAGCCACAAACTAGCAGTTCTCAATTTTATCATTTATAAAAGTTGGTGAGGCTTAAGTTGAACCGTTTTGAAATAAAATCCATAGTTGTGATTATTTATCTACAGAGATAACTTAAAAATTCTCAGGAAATATCTACCATGAAAAAGAAAAATAAATTATGATTAAAAGTAAGGCACAGAACCCCACAAATATTTTACAACATTTGGCATCAGAATCCGGTGTAAGCACATAGGAAACTAGCCATTATTTCTCTTAGCTACTGTGAATATCCAGGAGACATTTTTTGAAAAATTAGTGGGTCTGATTACAGATGTTCTTTGCCTCCAGATCCCAATAATGGTGTTGCTTAGTTTATACCATACATGCATAAGATTGCCTTTAGGAAAGTGACCCAGAAATAAACTCACACAGCCACGGTCACTTAGGTTTTGATAAAGGCATCAAGAACACACACTGGAAGAAAAGAGAGCCTGTTTGACCAAGAGTTCGGGGAAAGCTTAGAGATCCATTTGTAGAAGAATGAAATTAGATCTGTCTCTCTCATCCTGTACAAAAATCAATTCAATATAGATCAAAGACCTTAATTTAAAACTAGAAATGCAGGTACCGTTAGGGGAAAACATAAGGGATACACTTGAAGTTAGAAGTATAGGCAAGAACTTTCTGAACTGGAATCCAAACAGCACAGGAAGTCATTCCAAGAATTAATGCATGGGGCCACATGAAATTAAAATATTTCCACACAGCCAGAAACGATCAGCAGATTGAAAAGACAGCCTACCGTATTGGAGAACAATATTTGCCAGCTACACTTCATATAGTGATGGTACTAAGAAGACATAGAAAACTGAAAAAACAAAACACTCAAAGTCGCCAGTCAATAAATGGCTTAATGAAATGAAAAGGCTGTTCCTGGGGCTAGAGAGATGGCTCAGCGGTTAAGAGCACCCTCTGCTCTTCCAGAGGACCCAGGTTCGATTCCCAGCACCCACATGGCAGCTAACAGCTGTCTGTAGTTCCAGTTCCAGGCAAACACCAAGGCAAATAAATAAATAAAGTTAAAAGAAAAGAAAAGAAAAGGCTGTTCCCAAAGACAGGCACTCAAAATGTCAGTGAATATTTTTTAAAAATGTTAAACATCTTTAGCCCATCAAAGAAATGCATATTAAAATCACTTGAGATACCATATCTCTCCAGTCAGCATGGTTGTGACCCCCTGAAATATGACAAGAAATGCAAGGGGTGTAAGCTTTAGGTCGGATGCAAGGCTCTAGGGTGGAGCTTTGATATTTACAAGGTAAGTACCAGTATCATTAGCATATTATAGATAAGGAAAGTAAGCTCAGAGATGTTAGGTAGTTTTCCAAAGTCGTAGCCAGAGTGTAGGAAGAACACAAAGCTAGAGAATGTAGGCAAACTACACTGTGCATGCTTTACTACCAGAAGATACAGGGAAGTGGCCTAAGGCTTTTGTTTCTCTTAGAAGACATCTACATCTTAGAGGACATGATTGTATCAATGATTAAATGACATAAGCTATGGAAACAACCTGAGTTTTCTAAAGTCATGGGAAAATGTGAAATCTGTGAAAACAGCAACACTGAGAATTGTTTTGACAAGCAAAGTTCGCAAGCAGAAGTACATTTTAATTATATTCATATAATAGGCATGTATCTGAAATCTCAGTGCATAGGAGATTATAAAAGTCATGATACATATAAAACAGAAGTGATTATAAGTAAGTCTTTCACCTGCATGATTACCTGCAGGGAATCATCTATTAACTGAGATAGCACAATGCTTGTCATACACACCCTTGCCTCTGCTAGTAGCCCTCCAATGTCCACAAAAAAAGCACCCTGGAAATGGCCAAAAGCCATGTAGACAGAGAATACTGCCCCATTTCGAATCCTGGTGTAAACAAAAGCCACTTTTTAACTATAAGTAGTATTCTAGTTTTCCATAGTTGAGAAATGAAGAAATTAAATCAAAAGGAAAACAAGGAGGTACATGAAAGCCTTCACCTTATATACAGACAGGAAAGAGTGCAAGAATGAGGGAATGTGGCCTTTCTGCTTTCTGATGCCTGCTTCTCTAGTCACACTTTTCCTTTTGAAACCGAACTGATCTTTAAAGGCTACTTAATAGCCAGCTCTTCCATGGAATCCTCTTCCCTGTGGTCTCCTCATCCATCAGAACTGGTATTTATCTCCTGTCTACACATTCACAGGGCTCATACACACCTACAGTGGAAAATGCCCCACATCACATCCATACTTTCCGTCTGTCTCTGTTGGCATGATCAGTCTTCCATGTGTGGTGATATGTTACATATTTAATAAAACTTGAAATATCAAGAGGTCAGCACTTAGTCAAAACTAGGCAGAAGTAGCTCCAGGAGTTCCATGGGTAACAGAGCAGTGGTAACTCACATAGCTCCAGGAGTTCTGGATCTCTGAGAGTACAAGGCCAAACAGCTGCGCTTCAATGGCACACACCTTTAATTCCAGCACAGGGAAAGCCAGGAGTAGTGACCTATGCCTTTAATCCCATAACTCCAGAGACAGACTTTTCTGTGTTTCTGTGAGTTCAAGGCTGACTACCAAATAAAGTAGTTCACTCCTTTAATCTTAACCTGGATGGGATACAGCTGGGCAAGAAGGGTATTTAAGGTAGGCTTAGGAAAACAGCAGCAAATAGAAGGGACCAGGAGCAAAGATGAGGAAGCTGGAAGATAGCTGGGTGAAATTTGACTGTGGAGGTTCCTCTTTCTGATATTTCAGCCTTTCCATGATATCTGGCTCTGAGTCTCTTTCAATACTATCGGAATTCATGCAGTGTCCACGTTTACTGTTAAACATATTGAATTGACCTTCCCATACATGAAGAACTGAAAGAGAAGGAGAGGACTTGTATGTACTTGCAAATGAGCAGAGAGGACTTTTGATGGAAATCACATCAGAAAAGCCAAAACAGTTAAAGAAAAAGTGCAAAGGATTTATTTTTCTTATTGTCCTAGTCAATAAACTTTAAGCAAAAATATTTGAAACTTACTGTTCTTAAGGTCTTATGCCATCAACATAATCAATATAAATAAATACATATTGAAAAAGCCTCTCTTCAGAGTTCTTGCCTAAGATTTTGCTTCTGTGATTATTGTGAGGGCTTAACAAAGATAAACTTTATTTCCATCAGTGAAAATGAACTAGAGAGAACACAGCAAAGAAAAGCCTTGGGGCCAGATCTGCTCCTTTTTGGCTAATCTCATTCACTACTACTTGAGTTGGGACAAAGCAAGAAACCCTCTTTGCAAGCTAATCTGATGGCAGCTTTCAAAGCAATGTTGTCTATTCCATTAACTAGTTGAGACCCGGGCTGTATTTGACTCATTTCCAAGGCATTGCTTGCTTTATGCTTGAGAAATCAACCCTACCCAGGCTATTGAACATCCAGGCTCCCCTGTTCCCCCCAACCACCCCATAGAGAAATTGAAGCTTGCAAAGTCTCATGTGGCCAACACTGAATGTGGATTGCATCCAAGGTTTTATTTCAAGATGAGAACGAAGCCCTGCGCCACAGTCAGGCATGAACAAACCTGTCTTCCTGAGCCACAGCTGAGAGAGGGTGGGCTGAAGAGCACACAGCTGGCTCCTGGCAGGGCTGAGATGAGCCTTGTTTCTTAAGTTATTATAAATGTTTTAGGGTGGTGTTATTTGTTTTAGGAGTTGAATATCAACAGCAATGTTTGAAATGACAAACAATAGCTATGAAAGGACCATGTGTTGCCTAAATTTTAACCAAACATTTTATCACAGAAAAGCCTTTTGAGCCATATGGGCCTACCCACCTCCTGAAAGACATTTATAGTTCAGTCTCTCCTATAAACAGTTTAAAATAAGCATGATAAACATTCTGGAGAAAAGCTAAACTTTCATCTGTTACTCTCCTGTTGATTATTTGTGATAATAAGAAAATGTTTATACATGCAGAGGCGAAGTTTATGTGGGAAGCCCTAATGCATATACCCCCTATGTGGTGATTTATCACCCGTTTATATTGAGAATGAGAAATAATGAACGTGATTTTCTAGACTGACACAACATTTCAATAGCTTCTGTGCACTGAGTTCTACGCTTAGCTCATCAATAAGACATTAATTCCAAACAGAATGTATTAGGGAACAAAACATATGTGGTCTTTGCTGCCTTTTTTTTCTTTCTTTCCAATGTTAAGCAGTACTTTCCAAAGCATTCTAAAATTTCAAAGAAAGATCTAGATAAACTTCAAAGTCAGGGCAAGGCTTAAAGGAGCTATAGGTAAAGAACCTGGGTAGTTAATTCTTTCAGTATTTGCTGGTAGGATCTACTCAAGGAAAATAGAAACTAAAGCACCTCATAGAATCAACTGTTTCACCCTCCTTGTTTCAATCAATGGCAGCAGTTTGGGGGAAATGACATACTAGAGGGGGCTTATTATGGACTGATGCACTATATCTACCAAAACACTTTATCACTTTTTTTTTTTCTGCAGTGCAGGACCTAGTATACACTGGGCAACCATTCTACCCCTGCTCTATGTGACTGGCTGTAGGGCTTCTTGCTCTTCTGCACCCTGAGCAGCCTAAGCAGAGTACAGGACCCAGACCCAGGAAGATGCTCTTTACTTTGACTCTATGGAGATACTAATATTTTACAGTATCAGTATCTGTACTGGCTTTCTTTCACTCAATCTAGCTTTTAAAACAGACATAGTGGCAACTGAATGAATTCACAGTTTCTCAATATGGCATGTGGCTAGTTTAACAAGAAAGCCCTAATTTACCTTTCAAGGCTTAGCTCATCCTCACTTCCTTCAACTGTACATTGTAGACTTCAGCAGCCCTGGACTATTTGTGATCCTTGAACATCAAATACCCTCCTGTGCCTTTGGATATAATGCATTCATACTGTTTGATCATACAGGAATGCCCATTTCTTTTTCTATTTCATGAAACACTTTAATGCAGGGCCCAACTCAAATGCCACACCCTCTGTGAAGCCTTCTTCTCTTAAAGTTAGTGGAAATATGCCCACCGTACCACGCATGGTCACTCCTCCATTACAACTCACTCCACCATGGATTGAGAAGATTCAGAGTACAGGACACAGACCCAGGAAGATGCAATTTAAGGCAATCCCATTTAATACATCCAAGCCATCCTATAACTGTTATAGATGCTTGGTTAAATGCTTTGTCTAACCTCAAAATAATCTGAAGGAAAAGATACCAGTGTGATAAATAAGCATCCAATATGTATGCAAATAAACAGCATAAAGGAAAACACAAAATAAAATTCAAAATTAGAATTTAGAGATTTTGAAGTGATATTGCAATGACTGTTATCCGACTCTAAAACCTCAGTCTAATAAGCAGAAAGAGCCACTGAATGTCAAAGAGCTAGAGTCACTATAAATATCTCTAATTATTTGATGAATAGTTAGTTGGGCCAGTAGGTTTGTGTTTTCTTATTCAGTTGCAAGAAAAGACACATTGAAGACCACTTAGAATGTGAAAGTGCAAAGACAAAAGAAATAAGGAAGACATCTTCCCCTGAGTAAGAGGGGCTTCTCTTTGCTCACAAGCTGAGACAGAAGGGTCTGGGTTGGGGCTTCCACTTCCGGTCTTTCAATTGTCTTCAAGAGAGTTGCTATAGCAGGCAGTGCCTGGTGCCCTCTGTGGAGTCCATGATGTGGCTGTACAGGTCAGAAGACTGGCAACTGGGCAATGGAAGGCATCATCAAGGCGGAAGCTTGGTTAGTCTGATGGCAAGATGGAAGGGAGAGGTAGACAAGAGGTCTCTCCATCAGGGTGAAGGAGGAGTCCAGGTCTATGCTGGTACGTCACAGTGCTCCACACTGGGGAAGTTGGAGAAAAGTTACAGATCTTATGGCATCAGGAAACATGTGGTATCCATAGGAGAGGCTGAGAAAGATCTAATTTAAAAGCTTTCTAATTTCTGTTGAAAGGTAGTTGAGGGCAGTTCCCAGAAGACTGCCTCTGTTTGTTTTCGGAAGGCCTCCTGTCTTCTTGATTTGCCAGCCAGTTTCTCATTAGTGCAGCACTTGCACAGTCAATGAAAGAAGTGGACAGAAACGCCGCGACCAGCCAACCCTTCCTGCCATCTTCAGAAGCAATCTGTCACTCATCACTGCATAGCCCAAGGCTGCAATCCCAGGATCCTCTGTGCTTCACTGTATTGTAATTTGAATTTTTAAATAAACCTTAACTTACAAGGCCATGGAGAAAACAAAGAGACAAGATATGTAAAATAATCTTGCACAATGTCTGTTCTGTAGTCAATGCTCACGTTTCTATTCTATTCCTCCTTAATCCTCTAAGAGTGTAAATACTCTCTCATTGCTCTGTCATAGGCACCTGTTCATCATCCTGCCAGAATCCTTGTAAACATTATCATATCTGAAATTCAATCACAGTTCAATGACTTTGGCTCCAATAATCTCTTCCCTTGCCAGCTTGTTCTGATCCTTGAATTCTCTGTGGCAGCCATTCTGAACTGCCTGCCCTTCCCCAGATAAACCTCGCTCACCTCCATGGCACACACTGTTTCCTCCACAATTTTCTTCTAGATGTCTTAGTTCAGCTAAAATGTCTTTTACTCTATGAAGCTAGTGTATTCACATATTTATTGCCAGAATGGATTTCTACTCTTTGTTCTCATTTGACTCTGTTAAACTGTGGATTCAGTCCAAATGTTAGTCATCCTCTGTGTGTGTGTGTGTTGCAGAGTGCACTCATGTAGGTATGTCAGTAACCATGCATGTGTGTTACTGCATATGGAGGCCAAAGACCAAGCTCTGCTGCCATTCCTTAGGAGCCACCCATCTTGTTTCTTAAGATGGAGTCTCCCAATGTGTTAGAGTTCACACATTAGAGTAGATCACCCATGTCTTCCATGGTTGGATGCATGCAACCGTGGCTAGCTTTTTTAGGTAGATGTTCTGCATTAAACCCAGGTCTCTGTACTTGCAAAGCCAGTACTTTAGTAACTGTGCTGTCTCCCCAGGTTCCATGTTATATTGATCTGGGATGGTGTCTGGTACATTGCCTGATGTATCACGTGCTCAGTGAATCAAAGAAGGAATTGGTTTTCTCGTAAACTCCACTATTAAGGATTGTATAATGTTTTAATTTTTAAAAAAGGCCTTGGACATGGAAGAATGAGTGTCAGCAAATTTGGAATCAAATCTTAACTTTTATTTATTTATTTATTTATTCTTTTTGTGAGTCTGGGGATTGAAGCAAGGACCTTTTGTCCATTAGGAAAGCACTCTATTAACACGTCTCATTCTGAGCCTACTTCATTTTAGGCTAGAGGGAGTCTGTCCTCCTCACCTTTATACATACACACACACACACACACACACACACACACACACACACACACACACACACACCCTGGTAATTCTCCCAAAGAATTCCCTGTGATGACGATCTTTCAGAGGAAGCTAGAGCCGAGTAAACAGTGAGTATTGTGAAACAACATTTTCTGTTGTCAGCTTACATAGAGGGGGTAGGTAACCCAGCAGGGGACCCGGGGAAATTGGAGTGGGTAGGGCAGAAGCAAACTCTAGGAGAGGTCAGAAGGCACAGGCAGAGCATCTACCGTAAGTAAGCACTCCACCACTCTTCCCTCTGTTTACAAAGGAAAAAAATAGCTAATTGACGTAGGATGTGGGCGAGCTTGGTTTCCATCTTGATCCCCTTTTACCTCATCTTGTGGTTACCTCAGCTCATCAGGACCAACCATTTCCAGTGCTTTAGGGGGCAAAAAGAAATAAAATAAAACAGGCCAGGCTTTAGATCCTTCTCTTCATCTCAGGCCAGCCAAAAGGCCCATTTCAATCCCCTGAGGCAATTATTACAGAAAAATTATGAAAGTGTCAATTTCAAGATCTTGAGAGATTGTACCAATTTAAACTCTGGATATTATACTCCTATTGATAGAATAAAGAACCTGGTTTGAAATTCTCTTGAAACCAAAATCCTAAGTAGGTGGCATCCAACATTTATCATTGAAGAGAGAAGATTTTCAGAAGTTCTTTCTGGTTTGTGTGCCCAGTGTCTTTGCCCAAGTATGTAGTCCAACTTCTGTTATCCACATAAATAAACTTAATTCCTTTGCTTAAATCCAAGTATTAGCATAATGATTAAATGTCACGATGATTCTCCAATTGCTTTGTTGGTGTTACAGGATTGGTTTTGTATTTTTTCTTTCTATATCTAAATATGGTTAGAAGCTGGGTATAGTAGCACATAGCTATATTCCTATTTTTCCATAATTTGAAAGATGAGGATAGGAGGATTGTGAGTTAAAGACTAACCGCAACCATATAGTGAGTTCCAGGTCAACTTCAGCTATATAGTGAGTTTGAGACCAACCTTGTCTGCCTGGGGCCTTGTCTTGAAAAAACAAAGAAAGGAAGAAACAGAGAATATATTTATATGTTGAAACTGAAGTTAATATATATAATTAAGCTCAGGATGGTCTGAACATTGCAACCTAATGAGGTACCAAAACTTTAAAAGGACCAGGTTGACCTCAAACTCAAAGATCCAACTGCCTCTGCCTTTGGTGCTGAAAAATCACTACTCAGGTCTTAACTGCTATAAGATCAACCTTTTAAGACTTATGAATAAGATGATGCACCATTTGCTTTTCTATGCCTGGCCTATTGCATTCAACGTAAGGCCCTTCAAATCCAATCCACAAATTGATGCAAATAACAGAATTCCATGTTTATCTTGGCTAAATACTAAACTGTTTTGCCAATATGTTGTTTTGTTTTGTTTTCTGAATCTGTTTGTCCATCAGTGAACAATTAGGCTAAGTCCATATCCTAACTAACAAGTATGAAAAATTCTATTGTGAACACGGGCATGCAAATATCTATTCAACATGTAGATTTTTATTGCCATGGTGTTTTTCTCTAGAAGTGAGATTGATTGCTGGGCATATACAACTAACTGCTATCTTAAGCTTTTCAATCTCTCTAATGGAGATAATATTTCAATGTGTTGTTAGAAATTCCTTCAACGAAGAACGTCAGAAGCCTAGGACCAAAACCTCTAAGATTCAGTGTCTTGTCACTGCCCATGTCCTGCAACACAAATGCCAACATATTGCTCCAAAGCAATACCAAAAAGCAAAGAGGAAGCTGCAGAATCCATGGAGTTTTTCACCAAGAAAATGAAAGAAGCCAGAGCAAGCCTCCAGGAACAGACTACCAAGAGACACAGTTGTTCCTTTGAGGACATCTACTTCTGAATCTTTGTCTGGTCAAAACTAAGCTTTTGAGAGAACCAAAAAAAATGATCAGACCTTGAAAAAACTGTTTTTCCAATTGTAGTAATGCTGGCAATGGTTGAGATTTATGTAAAGTTAAGCCAAGATCATTGTATCTCTTTATTTTCATACGTTGGTATTTTAGTGGAACTGGAATGACAGACAGTTGTGAGCTTCCACGTGGGTTCTGGGAATTGAACCTGGGTCCTTTGGAAGAGCAGCCCCTGCTCCTAACCACTGAGCTATCTCTCCAGCCCCCAGCACTGGCTTCTCTTAATGCTCCTAGGAGCTGAGATTTAGTTCATGATTCAAAAAGTCTGTTGAGGTTTAGTGAGCTCCTATTCTGGGGAGATGGAAAGAACCTACCAGGGAAGCTGCTGGTACATCATACTTCCTGAATAAATGACTCTCTTATAAATAAAAGCATCCTTTTCTCTCTGGAAAGTGAATTTGGAGCCATATTTTAAGAAATTAAGATTCCAGGTGGAACATCTCCAGCTTTAGTAGATTGCAGAGTGATCAATGAGGCCATCCTCAGGAAATGCTACTTATTTTATTGAAGATATCATAGAAAAAAATGAGCATTAACCTGCTCCATTTCATACAAGAAATGAACTCAGTCCAAGAAGAGCAAGCCAACTACAGTGGTGCACAGCCATAATTCCAGCATATAGAACGCTGAGGCAGGAGGATCTTGACTTCAAAGCTACTATGGGTAACACAGCAAGAACTGTCCCAACAAAAAAAAGAGAGAGAAAATGTTAACAGTAATTTTGAATAGAAGTTTCTATACAGGTCTTGACCAGGAGGCTAAGAGTTTAGAACAAGGCAAATCATGTGCTGAATCATCATAAAAAAAGGGTGTCAGTGAGATCAGCATCTGTCAACAAGTGATGTACCTGCCACTCTGCCAGTCTAGCCTGCCATTGTTACCGTGTGGTCCCTAGGAGATGATGAAACTAGGTACTGCCATTCTAAAAGAGACTTTGGCAACTTCCTACCACAGTGTCTGCTCAAGCCACTGACCATAAAGGCAATGGCAGAAAAATACTGCTGTCTTTTTACTATACCCTAGAGAGAAAAAAAATATTTAAGGTGTCCCACTTATTGTTCAAGGTGATCTACGTAGAGCTTAAAGGAAAAATATAGATTCTAAAAGATGTCCTTATCTGTTACGAGTGATCAAGACATGATTTTCACCAGCTGTAACCCCCTCTTCTTTGTTCAAAAAATTATAAGACTTTTGAGTAAAGAATGATTTTTCACATCATAGCACTAGAGGAAGATTTGGCAATTGCATAGGATCACAATGGATGGGCTCATCCAGTCTACAGTAAGTCAGTCAGCTGATTTAACAGCATCAGTGGTGCTACCATGGCTCCTTTGTAAAATGGAAAAAAAAGAAAAATTTTAATTTTTCATCTACTTAGAATTCTATGCAAGTGGAACACACGAGAAATCTTTACTGTACATAATAATCTCCAGATAACACTGAAGCATGTGTTCTTGATTATGAACCAGGGCAAGAGATCTTAGAAATAAAAATCTCTAGACAGATGTCTGAGATGGATTTTTTTTTCTCACCTTAAGGAAATTTGCAATGGAAATACATTTTGAAAAAGTATGCTTTTTTTTCTTTCTTTCTTTCTTTCTTTCTTTTTTTTTTTTTTTGCAAGTTCAGGGCAAGATTTCTTTGTTTGTTTGTTTGTTTGTTTTCTGTGCCAGCTGCCATCTTTCCCAAGTTCATTTCATTTTTGAAGCATTCCACTCTCTACCCTGGCAATGCCAGAGACAAAACCCTGCTTCAGCTTTACATATCTTAGGTGAGGTCTCCTTAATTAAGTATATTCTTTACTTTTGTTTTTTGAACCTGGAGACAGAGGCTAATATAGCCAAGGGCAGCCTGGTTTGGAACTTCAAAATTTTCCTGCCTCTGTTTCCCAAGTGCCAGGATCACAGGCATGTGCTACTATACCTGGCTCCAGGCTCTTCATTTTTAAAACCAAGTCTACAGTGCATCTTTTGCAGGAAACAGTCCATGTGTACTCTTATCCTACCACTCTTCTCTTGGGTTTAAGTCTATTATCACTAAAGGATCACATCACTAAATTTGTTATTTACTTAGAGTGGAACATGAGGATGTGAATGGCTTGGTCAATGCATCTAAGAAGGGTCGAGACAAAGGTAGAAGCATGGGCATTTAGTCTTCTTGTGTTCTTAGATGCTCACCATGCATTCAATAATTATTCAATGAATAGTTATTAAACTTCCCAGAATACAGTCACTTCTTTCCCTCTCTGAAGTTTGGAATGCACTACCTACTTTGATTAAATTTGTTCAAAGGCAATCTTCTAAAAGAGCTGATCCAGTGGAGGCTTTTTACATGGTGTATATTCAATAAATTGATTTCTACATCTTTCTTTTTTTTTTTTCTTCTGGCAAGTATATTATCTTTAGTACTTAGTGAAACAAACATTTTGGTTAAACATAGGCTTTATGAGAACACTCAAAGCGATTTTAACATTGTATATTTTACATATAGATTTAATATTTTACAAAAATATTCTGAAAACAATAAAAATAATTGGATTTAGAAATGTTAAGTAGTAGAATCTTGGAGTGAGCATTCAGGCTTATCCCTCCAGGGAATTGCATTGTACCTCAGCCCGAGTAAAGCATTTTACCTTTTGCTAATAATAGGTAGGCAACAACAAAGTTGCTTTGTGAGACATGAAATGAATCCTTCCCAAATGAGGCTGTGCCAAGGGCCAAAGAGCCAGAGGGCCAATGCGGGAGAAAAGCAGTTCTGACTTCCTTTATTTCATAAGGTAAACTTGTAGAAGGAAGAGACTTCACATCTCTGTTGTGAAGCAGAGAAAAATGGGAGACTCAGCTCGTCTCTCTGTGTCTAGCTGTTTGTCTCCTTATTGCCAAATACAAATGACAGAAATACGTTCTGCATGGGCCATAGAGATATGCTAAGGGTGAAGGATTAGCCCTAATGGTGCTTTGAGGTAACATAAAATAATTCTCTATGCAAAGGTGTTAATAGGGAAAGATCTTTACACTATTGCCTATAAAGGAAAAAATGAACCACTGATCTTTTACCAAGCAGTAAATATGTTTTATTTTGATACCCTATCATCAGGTCCCAAGTACCTTCATACATTTACAGTAAAACTGATATATCTTAGTGTTGACTATATAACCTGAAGGTAAAGCCAAGTCTTGAACGTAAGATGCTTACGTTTCACTGTGCCAAAGGAGCCCAATATTAATATTTGATTCAGATTTCTTGTTACAAGTCAACATTTTTCTTGAGATTCAAAATAAAGCTTGTCCAAAAAGACATTCGTACACCTTTGGTAGAAAAGGAATTTTTATTCTAGATATTGATATAGAGTCAGAAAACGGCCTGCAAGTTCCCAGGTCTATAAAATGAGTCAGAGAGCCAAATATGTGCTCCCAGCATCCTGGATGTTTGTAACC
This sequence comes from Sigmodon hispidus, assembly GCA_004025045.1. NCBI lineage: Eukaryota > Metazoa > Chordata > Mammalia > Rodentia > Cricetidae > Sigmodon > Sigmodon hispidus. The sequence continues at coordinate 212,922 of PVIH01001231.1, forward strand.
ACGGAGATGGTACAAACATCAGGCAGGTACCATGCCTGCCAAGTCGTTTGCGTCTGGTGGTGTCATAGAAACCTAGCCCAAAGCATGTACCAGCCACAATGATCAGGGGAAGTGCCGGACTTGAAGCTTTAAAGTACTGTTTAATCTTTGTGAAAGAGAGCTCTCAAACTTTCCCTCTGTCTATTTCTCACCAATGTCTATCAGTGAAAAGCAAGGACATTAACTGGTAAAGGGGTAGGCAAAGTGATGAAAATTTGCCTGAGTTTAACTGTGATTAGTGAGTATGATTTCACTATCTGAGAAGAAAGTGTCTTTTTCTTTTTCTTTTCTTTTCTTTTCTTTTTTTTTTTTATAAATACACAGTTTTAAGTCTACTTCTGCTAACAAATCTCTTTGGCTATTTGAGAGAATCTAATTATAGCATAGCTATGTTCAGGCAGGTCTTTAATATGTAATATCTTTATATAATCTTAGTGGGAGAAAGAACCAGCCCTTCGTTTTAATTAATATTATGCAAAGCTGTGATGGTACACACAATGATGAGCTACTATTACATTTATCAACTGGCTAATGGTTCCCTGACAGCTTGTTATATCAGAGTTTATCACCATGGAAATGAGTGTGGTGATGTATTACCTTGTGATACTCTTAATCATCTGTCAGTCGTTTGTGACCTACTCAGCAAAATCAATTGTATTTAGACCTTCACAGCTTAAGAATGATGATTGGAAATGATTCTTTAGACAATTAGGTATTAGCTATTTTTAAATAAAAATTATTTCCATAGTCCTATAATATAAAAGTTATCTCTCTGTAATTTTGGTTCAAATACAGATGTAAATTATTAAATTAAATTATAACAACACAAGAAAATTGCTTAAACTTTGAGCTCATAAACGGATGTTCAGATGTTCTTAGAAAGCTGTGGAGAAACACAATGGATTTCTTTTGTTCTCCAAATTTTATAATTAAAGGCAAAATTAAGAAATTATCTATTTTTCATCAGAGAGCCATGAAGATTTAGAAATCAGCTATTACAAACTTCCTGGAAGGAAATTACCAAATAACTCCAGTACAATCCAGTAAATAAAACCCCCGAAGCAAAGTGACCACAGAGTTCCAGCCATAGAACCTCATTTCTTGGCATACAGCTATTTGGAACAAATGTGCAGCCTAAAATTTATAAAAAAGGACAATTAACCGATTTAAAATGTGGGATATTGCCTGGAGTATAATTGCTCAGGTCCAATTTCCATGATGTTTCTTTGGTGGGTCTAAGATCTTAGGAATATCCAAAATTTACTTTATATTACCTAAGGCAAGTATCTCTACTGAGAAGCCCTTAGGTATCATGTAGCAAAGTAAATATTAAAATGATTTTAATAAAAATTAAAATCCTTCTCTCAGTTAAATATAGTAAAGGGAATCAGAAACCAAGTTATGAAGTGGTTGGTAGATAATCATTCTATGTCACATAACCAACAAAGGGTTTTCAAGAATATATGAAGAGGGGCTGCAGAGATGGCTCCATGGTTAAGAGCATTGGCTGCTCTTCCAGGGGACCTGGCTCAATCCCCAGCCCCTACCTAGTGGTTCATGATTGTCTATAACTTCTGTACCAGGATATTTTACACTATTCTGAACTCTCAGGGCATGATAGCTTTGTGGCACAGAGACACACATGCAAGCAAAATACCCATATAGAATAATAAAATACTTAAATAAAAATAAGAATATGTGAAGAACTCTCAAAACCTATCAGTTAACAGCCAACCCCAAAAGATATTTGGTAAATGGGGTAGACATGAAATTCCCGAAAGAGGAAATGCAAGTTTAATTTAATTTAATCCAACAGACCTATCAGAACATATACAACAGAAGTAATGATAACACCAAGTGATGGCAACAAGACAGAAATGGTGGACCACTGGAACCTGGACCCTGTTGATGGAAATGTAAAATGATGCATCTATTTTGAACAATATTGGAAGTTTCTTTAAAAGCACTTCATGTGCTACTACCATGGGACCCACCAATTTTATTCTAGTGCTTATACAAGGAAACTGGACACCTAGTTTATGCAAGAAGCTGAGCAAGAAGGCTGATGAAAGCTTCATTTATAGTAACAGAAAACTAGAAATAACTCAAGTATTTTCCAGTAAGTGACAGATAAACATCACACAGTGTGATGCAGCAATAAAATAAGCAAACCATACAAATAACGTGATTGATGGAGCCTCTTCCTAAGTAAGGATTCTTCAATAAACGCTGAAGAGAAAGGACCTATTCCTAGAAGTCGTGTGTCATCTGGTGCTACTAATGAAGCATTTTTGAAACGACAAAATATCAATGTAAAGGAGGGCCGTGCAAAGAAAACAGATGCAGATATCAAGGAATAAATACAAGACTCATTTAAGTGGCAGAAGTGTTCATATTTTGCCACTTACAGTGTTAATATCCTAACAGTATGACTACCATCACAAGAAACTAGTTAATAAATTTTTGCATTATTTCTTAAAATTCTATGTGATGATGCAATTTTTTCCTCAAAATACAAAGTTTGACAGTTCTTTCACAAACTTTAAAATTTCAATTAAAATATAATTATATCACTTTTCCCATTGTTTCTCTCCTCTAGTCCCTCCTCAGTCCCCTCTCTCCAAACACTCTCATATTCCCTTTACCCCAAATTGATGGCTTCTTTTTCTTTATTATTTTCATATACATTTCAACTTAGGGCATAACTTCCACAAATAACTTCCCCTCTAGAAGAACTCTTACCAAAAGCACCCATGTTACCTCTTGATTGAAATTTATATAGTGAAAAAAATTGTAGCTAATGAGATATAACAAAAGTAATCATAGAAATGAACTTCAAATATTTCCATAGTCCAAGACAACAAAAACATGAAGGAAGCCATAATTTGTTACATATAAAAATTATAAATGTTGGTTATAAAAGCAACCTTTCTAGAACCACTGAATTACAATGCTATGTTTACAGCATGGTCAAACAAGTATATGGAAATTTGTGGCCTTCTGCCTTCTCTGATTTTAGTCTTCATCAAAATCAACCAGGTGAAATGAAGGGTGTCACCTGGTTCCAGTGACTGGATGGGACTCTCAAAGGCTCACCTACCCACTACCAACCAGCAGAATTGACAGGCAGGCTCTGGCTGGTCAGAGGAAGACAAAGGTGAATGAGATCTGTTCTTTGCTGTCAAAGAAGTTGCCACAAATGTGGGGAGGAGAGAGAAATGCTTCCTTTGTCATCCTGTAACAGGACACACACCGTGAATGGAGGAACAGCACTGAAAGCAACATGAAGTGTCCCACTGAGTTCAAAGCAGAGCTTGGGGGAAGCTGAGAAGGTGAAGGGCTTCCCAAGACCAGAACCAACAGCCAACCAATGACAAGAGAAGCATTCAAGAGGAGAAAAATCCTGTGGTCTGGATTTAGATAACATCCACATAGTGACCTCTCTATCTCATACACTAGATATGCTTTGTAGGAAAGATCGGTAGGTGAACATGGCCCCATATATTTTGCCACCCTGATTGACTGTAAGCCAGTAAAATTGTGATGCAAGGTCAGTGCTGAGATCAGTGTTTAAGTACCTGTGTGTTTTCATATTTGACTATGTAAGGTTCAGCTTGCATACTGTGGCATAGATAATCATGTTATTTTAAACTCATTTTTTCTATATGATAAGGCACCATAGATCCCACATAGTCACCACAATCTCCAAGCAAAGAGAGAAAGAGATGTAGCATATTTGTTGGATGGTTTATGTGGTCATATATTCACCTTGACTGAAGGGTGAGAGTCCAAATGTATGAAAAATAAGCTTGAGGGACATTTTTTATTATAACTCTAACACCTGTCACCTCACTTTCCTGTCATCTTTCTGACATTCTCAACATACTTCCTTTTCCCCGAAAAAAAAAAATTTCAGTAGTATATGTTAACTGTAAAAAATAATAATAAGATTTACTAACAATTAGAGTATGCAGACAGTTATTATTCCAATGCATCTGGCAACTTCCTCTTAGTTCTCTAAATTGTCATATTAGGTCATTGTCACTATAAAGGCAGGAAGCAGGTAGATCTGAGGCACTGTTTTTTGTTTGTTTGCTTGTTTGTTTTGGCTTTTCAAGACAGGATTTCTCTGTGTAGCCCTGGGTGTCCTAGAACTTGCTCTGCAGAACAGGCTGCCTTTAAAACCAGAGATCCACCTGTCTCCCAGTATGGAATTAAAGGTGTGCACAACCACAGCCCAGCCAGGGCACAGGTCATACTGTCACTGGTGAGCAGTAACAGAGTGAGCTGGAAACATGGGAGGGTTACTTCAAATGGCTTCCAAGAGTGGGTCCTGATCTGAGCCACTGAGTCACTGAAAGTTCAATAAGTCAGGGGGCCCTAAACTCATTGATCATAAATTGTTACATGTCAATTACAACATATGCCTGTACAATAATTTCTAGGGTCCCTGCTCTGTTTCCAGGTAAAATAGGAATAATCTTACTTTTATTTAGACATTGGTAGGAAAAGAGACAGAACAATGGTTAAGCACCTTCCTCCCCCAAGATATTGGACACATTGAGGCTCTTAAGAAATACATTTTGAATGATTAATATAAATAATATGCTTAGTTCAGATTGTGATTGATAGTTTTCAATAAATTTAAACTCTGAATCTAAGTTGGCTATAAGGAGCAGTTTGATTATTTATTTAATTTCTATCTGTATAGAAGGCTATGACCTTCCAGATCTGTCTTAGTTAGGATGACTATTGCTATGGTAAAAACACCATACTTGGGGAAAGGGGCTTTATTTCACTCACACGTCTATGTAACAGTTCATCATCAAAAGCAGTGAGTTCAGGAATGCAAGTAAGACTGGAATCTAGAGGCAGAAACAGAGGCAGAGGTCATAGATGGGTAGTGCTTACTGGCTTGCTTCTCATGGCTTGTTCAGCTTTTTATTTTAATAGAATTGAGGACCACTTGTCCATGGATGGCACAACTCACAATGGCTTGGGCCCTCCCCCATCAGTCATTATAGTCAGAAGCTAACTTATGTTGTGCAGCTACTTGGCTCTAAATAAACACATAGAGGCTTATGTTAATTACAAACTGTTTGGTATATGGCTCAAGCTGTTACTAGCTAGCTTTTGGATCTTAAATTAACCCATTTTTTAAAAATCTATATATTGCCATGTGACTGGTGGCTTTACCTGTGTTCTATTACATCTTGCTTCTCTGGTGGCATTCAGTGTCTTCTCTTCCTGAATCTTTGCTTAGATTTTCCATCTGGTTGGATGCTGTCTTGCCATAGGCCAAAACAGTGTCTTTATTAACCAATGATAGTAATACATATTCACAGCATACAGAAAGACCATCTTATAGCAAATAATTTATTAAGAAAATTCCCCAAAGCCTTTTTCTAAATTCAATCTTATGGAGGCTTTTTCTCAGTTGAATTTCCCTCTTCACCAATGACCCCACTTTATGCCAAGTGGACACAAACCTAACTATCCAGCATACAGTCTAACAAGAACCTAATATCCATGTTATAAGAATTTTTTTTTCCTTACTCCAGATCTGGGTCTAAGCTCCACTGAAACCCAGAATTCCCATCAGGGAGAAAGTGGGTTGACTCCAGCTCTCCCTTAGAGGCACATTGGTCTGAATCCTCCTTATGCAGGCCAGGACAGAAACAATGCAGTTCACAAGACAGAACATTCCCCAGTTATCTGCTATAGCACGACATTGTCTATTTCTGTCCATTATTAGTCTATAATTATCCTTTGTGGTGTTGAGAAATCATAGCAGTGGCACACTGCTTAAAGAATTAATTCTTTCCTGAACAAGGAAAATTGGAAAAACTACAAGCCTGAAAGGGTGCAGGGCCTTCCCATTTCCTGAGGCTCACTAAAATGTCTACAATTAGTGCAGTTCTCTCATAGTTTCCACACCCCCCACTACTGGCCATTTCTAACTTTTCCACCATGAATCTGGTAGATTTTCCTGGTTCTTTGGACGCTCCTCTGCCCCTTTGTACCCTTATCACCTCTTTCCTAATTGCAGGGAGGGGAAGTGGATTGAGACTTGCTTTTGGGCCTTGGATTTCTTTTTCCCTCTGACATGTTCCTGATGTCTCAACATTTGTTCCTTCCATTAGAGGTAATGCTGCCCAATTCTCAAATAAACATGATAGGAAACAGGCCCCTGGTACGTCCTACCTCACCCACCAAAGCCAACGCTACCCAGCATGCTGGTAGTTGGTGTTGCCTTTGCAGACAGATGATGTGTCATGAGCTATATGATTCTTGTCCTGGCCTCACCTCTCAGGATGTAGGCCATGTTGTACCCCATAACCATCCCTGGAACAGATGCTTCCCCCAAAATAGGCATCTCAGTCTCCCCACTTCCCTGGGTTGACCTATAATGGGAGAATAAACTTAATCATTATTTAACTGACTTTAAAAAATCCTTCTCTCTCTAAGTGAGATTTTCCAGGAATATCTTGAGTCATTTCAGGGAGGGAGGAAGCACTTTCTTTCTTTTTTGGGGGGTTTGATAATATAGTATGCTAGTATGGAAACCGTAGCCTATGCACTATGGAAAAGCTAGGCTCTAGAGTTAGGGAAATACCCAAGAACCCACAAACATGACCCCAGCTAAGACTGTAAGCACTAGTGGAAAGGGTGCCTAAACTGGCCTCCTCCTGTAAACAAATTGATGACCACCCCAACTGTCATTATAGAACCTTCATGTAGCATCTGATGGAAGCAGAGATCCACAGCTAAGCACTGGGTCAGCTTTCCAGTCCATTTGAAGAGAGGGAGGAGGGATTATATGAGAAAAAGGGTCAGATCATGATGAGGAAACCCACAGAGACAGCTGACCTGAGCTACTCAGAGCTCACTGACTCTGAACAGACATCTGGTGAACCTGCATGGGATTGAACTAGGCCCTCTGAATATGGATGACAGTGGTGCAGCTTGAGAAGTTTGTGGGGTCTCTGGCAGTGGGACCAGAAATTCTTCTTAGTGCATGAACTTCCTTTTTTGGAGCCCATTGTTTATAGAGGGATATCTGATTCATTCTTGGTACTGGGGGGAGGACCTTGGTCCTGCCTCAACTGGATATGCCAGACTGTACTGACTCACCCTGGGGGTCCTCACTGTCTCTGAGAAGTGAATAAGGGGTGTGGTTGGGAGAAGCTGGGAGATGACTGGGAAGAGGGGAGAGAGGGGGAACAGTGGTTGGTTTGTAAAAAAAAATAACCCTTTTAAATATAAGTCTTGACAAATTCTTAAATTCTGTTTTCTTATTTGTAAAGTCAAAGTAATAGCAATATATACTCTGTAAAGGATGGAGAAATTAATAACTGTAAAGTAAGCATAGGACACTGCTCGCTGGGCAGTTTTGTCCTTTATCATGCTGTTTCCTGAATCCTTATTGTCTGTGACTTTCTAGTATGCAATGGACCAGAGCTTTCCAAGGCTGGAAGCTATTACTGGCAATAATTCTTAGGATCCCCACTTAATAATGCCTTGCTTTCCCCACTTGAAAACTACAAAGGGCAATTGCAAATCAGAAAGCTTCTTTGAGTCTTGTGTTTGCTTGCTTATCTTTTCTGAAACAAATGTTCCTACAGGGAGATCGGCTAGTGCAATACATAGTAACCTTTATCACCTTCGGCTTAAGGTATTTCTTATCTTAAATTACTTAACAATTCATAAGGTAAGCACTGTCCCCACTTAGAATAGGAACACCTGAAGGCTTATTTGTTACTCAAAGCAAATGAAAGTGTCCTGGCCAATTCTTTTATTGTTTAAAAAGAAAACAAATGTGCAAATGTAAGTTTTTCCTCTCATAACAAAGGAAGCCTATGAGATTGATGTTGTATTCAATACAAAATAAAATTAAATTTTTATTGAAATATTTTACATTATGAGGATACAAATTAAGCACAGACTAGAAGATCTAAAGATGTCTTTTCTTAGGTAGGTCCTGATTACTGAAACAGGTATTTCGAAGGAACTCTGGGAAATATTAACTCCTCCTTGAGGACTATCACAGGGTATGACAACTTTGTAAATGTTCAGGAAGTTCCCAACAATGCACAGAGACTTACATCCTCCTGGGATGAATGGAGATATCTGGGAGATCCCAGGAACAAACTCTAAATTAGGCCTTATGGATTCTTCTTTGCCAGAAATTGCAGTGGTGTCAGAACCATCCATATGAAGGTCAGGACCTCACCCGGTGTTCTGGTGCCTTTGCAAACTAAAATCTGTATAGGCTGTTTTCACAGTCACCATCCAGTCCTGTCTCTTGCATGTCTCTATGGGTTGCACAGCTCACTAGATATGAATTGGAAACAACTAGGTCTCATTAAGCTCAGTAGATGACAGCAGAGGCCCAGAAATCAAGAACATCTGTGATTAAATCTCAACTCTGATGCTTTCTCTGGTAGCAGGATGGTAACTTCCGAGATTTCTCTCAGCCTCATTTTTATTACCTAAGTGAGTATGCGTGTGTGCATTGGTGGGGGGTATGCATGTTTTTGTGTGAGTGTGTGTATGTGTGTACATGTGTGATAAATATTTATGATACAATGACATAGAATTTAAAGGAGGCAATATGCCGAAGCCTAGACAGCTGGTACTGAATATATGCTGACTGTAATTATTACAGAATCATTTTAGGGCTGTGAAGTCCTGAAAGGCAGAGTAGATGAATGCTCACTGGGATTTAAATGAACAATTAGAAAGGTTTCTGATATGTCAGAAGGAGAAAGAAATAACATTGCAGAGCAAGCCAAGCGAGACTGCATGTGTACTGTGGGAAATGACGAACTTCCTAGGGACCAGATGCTGTTTTGACTCAGTGCTTCTGGAGTTGTCTACTCATCACTTAAATATGAAAGAAAGCAGAGTCAGCATCCTTAGTGACTAGTATAGTATGACACATGCAATTGCTCAGATGTCATAAAAAAATACTTGGGTTATTGGAAGACAGCTCAGTCATATATCAGAATCCAGTAGCTTAAAGAACCAGATACTATACATTCAGGTCTAACCTCAGACTCCTAGGGCTAACTCCTAGGGCTCTGTACATGTATTGAACTTTAGTGAGGCTTGACTAGGAAAAAGCAGAAAGCATCACTTATTGCTGTTCAAGAACACACTGGATTTCTTTACTTTCTCGGACATGGTGGAGCAATGGGAATATTAGAGCATTTCCTCTTCATTCAAGCAACTATAGACACAAAAGAATGTAGAAGTACAAAGAAGATCATGGCAGGCAAAGCTCTCAGGGCTAGAAAGGGAATTCTGGGGGGCTGAGAATTTAGCCTTAGGTGATTTTTTTGTGATTCATGGAATGAGTCAAGATTAGGTTGCAAAACTGGGCAAC